>OU342743.1:37914509-38357008 GCA_910589775.1 Avena eriantha | reverse complement strand
CCATGAACCACACATGGATCCACTAGTGACATTGCATGTCTGCTCTTCCCACATACCACACATGGATCCACCAGTGTCATTGCATGTGTGTTCTTCCCATGAACCACACATGGATCCACCAGTGTCGTTGCATGTCTGCTCTTTTCATGAACCACAGCTAGAGTCATTGGATGTGTGTTCTTCTCACAGACCACACATGGATCCAGTGTCATTGCATGTGTGTTCTTCCCAAAGACCACACATGGATCCACTAGTGTCATTGCATTTGTGTTCTTCTCACAAACCATATCATGAACCACACCAAGTGTTGCATGTGTGTTCTTCTCACAGACCACACATGGATCCACCAGTGTCATTGCATGTGTGTTCTTCTCACAAACCACACATGGATCCACCGGTGTCATTGCATGTCTACTCTTCTCACAGAGCACACGTGGATCCACCACTGTCATTGCATGTGTGTTCTTCCCACAGACCATACATGGATCCACCGGTGTCGTTGCATGTCTGCTCTTCTCACAGACCACACATGGATCCACTAGTGTCATTGCATGTGTGTTCTTCGTATGAACCACACATGGATCCACCGGAGTCATTGCATGTGTGTTCTTCTCACAACCACACATGGATCCACCCAGTGTCATCGCATGTGTGTTCTCCCCATGAACCACACATGGATCCACTAGTGTCATTGCATGTCTGCTCTTTTCATGAACCACAGCTAGAGTCATTGGATGTATGTTCTTCTCACAGACCACACATGGATCCAGTGTCATTGCATGTGTGTTCTTCCCAAAGACCACACATGGATCCACCAGTGTGATTGCATGTGTGTTCTCAGAAACCATATCATGAACCACACCCAGTGTCATTGCATGTGTGTTCTTCCCAAAGACCACACATGGATCCAGCATTGTCATTGCATGTGTGTTCTTCTCACAGACCATATCATGAACCACACCCAGAGTCATTGCATGTGTGTTCTTCCCATGAACCACACATGGATCCACCAGAGTCATTGCATGTGTGTTCTTCTCACAGACCACACATGGATCCACCCAGTGTCATCGCATGTGTGTTCTTCCCATGAACCACACATGGATCCACCAGTGTCATTGCATGTCTGATCTTTTCATGAACCACAGCCCGAGTCATTGGATGTGTGTTCTTCTCACAGACCACACATTGATCCAGTGTCATTGCATGTATGTTCTTCCCAAAGACCACACATGGATCCACCAGTGTCATTGCATGTGTGTTCTCCTCACAAACCATATCATGGACCACACCTAGTGTCATTGCATGTGTGTTCTTCTCACAGACCACACATGGATCCACAAGTGTCATTGCATGCGTGTTTTTCTCGCAGACCATATCATGGATCCACTAGTGTCATTGCATGTGTGTTCTTCCCATGAACCACACATGGATCCACCATTGACATTGCATGTCTGCTCTTCCCACATACCACACATGGATCCACCAGTATCATTGCATGTGTGTTCTTCCCATGAACCACACATGGATCCACCAGTGTCATTGCATGTCTGCTCTTTTCATGAACCACAGCTAGAGTCATTGGATGTGTGTTCTTCTCGCAGACCACACATGGATCCAGTGTCATTGCATGTGTGTTCTTCCCAAAGACCACACATGGATCCACCAGTGTCATTGCATTTGTGTTCTTCTCACAAACCATATCATGAACCACACCCAGTGTTGCATGTGTGTTCTTCTCACAGACCACACATGGATCCACGAGTGTCATTGCATGTGTATTCTTCTCACAGACCACACATGGATCCACCGGTGTCGTTGCATGTCTTCTCTTCTCACAGAGCACACGTGGATCCACCAGTGTCATTGCATATGTGTTCTTCCCACAGACCACACATGGATCCACCGGTGTCGTTGCATGTCTCCTCTTCTCACAGACCACACATGGATCCACTAGTGTCAATGCATGAGTGTTCTTCTCACAAACCACACATGGATCCACCCAGTGTCATCGCATGTGTGTTCTTCCCATGAACCACACATGGATCCACCAGTGTCATTGCATGTGTGTTCTTCCCATGAACCACACATGGATCCACCAGTGTCATTGCATGTCTGCTCTTTTCATGAACCACAGCTAGAGTCATTGGATGTGTGTTCTTCTCACAGACCACACATGGATCCAGTGTCATTGCATGTGTGTTCTTCCCAAAGACCACACATGGATCCACCAGTGTGATTGCATGTGTGTTCTTCTCAGAAACCATATCATGGACCACAACTAGTGTCATTGCATGTGTGTTCTTCTCACAGACCACACATGGATCCACCAGTGTCATTGCATGTGTGTTCTTCTCACAGACCATATCATGAACCACACCCAGAGTCATTGCATGTGTGTTCTTCCCATGAACCACACATGGATCCACCAGAGTCATTGCATGTGTGTTTTTCTCACAGACCACACATGGATCCACCCAGTGTCATCGCATGTGTGCTCTTCCAATGAACCAAACATGGATCCACCAGTGTCATTGCATGTCTGCTCTTTTCATGAACCACAGCCCGAGTCATTGGATGTGTGTTCTTCTCACGGACCACACATGGATCCAGTGTCATTGCATGTGTGTTCTTCCCAAAGACCACACATGGATCCACCAGTGTCATTGCATGTGTGTTCTCCTCACAAACCATATCATGGACCACACCTAGTGTCATTGCATGTGTGTTCTTCTCACAGACCACACATGGATCCACAAGTGTCATTGCATGTGTCTTTTTCTCGCAGACCATATCATGGATCCACTAGTGTCATTGCATGTGTGTTCTTCCCATGAACCACACATGGATCCACTAGTGACATTGCATGTCTGCTCTTCCCACATACCACACATGGATCCACCAGTGTCATTGCATGTGTGTTCTTCCCATGAACCACACATGGATCCACCAGTGTCGTTGCATGTCTGCTCTTTTCATGAACCACAGCTAGAGTCATTGGATGTGTGTTCTTCTCACAGACCACACATGGATCCAGTGTCATTGCATGTGTGTTCTTCCCAAAGACCACACATGGATCCACTAGTGTCATTGCATTTGTGTTCTTCTCACAAACCATATCATGAACCACACCAAGTGTTGCATGTGTGTTCTTCTCACAGACCACACATGGATCCACCAGTGTCATTGCATGTGTGTTCTTCTCACAAACCACACATGGATCCACCGGTGTCGTTGCATGTCTACTCTTCTCACAGAGCACACGTGGATCCACCACTGTCATTGCATGTGTGTTCTTCCCACAGACCATACATGGATCCACCGGTGTCGTTGCATGTCTGCTCTTCTCACAGACCACACATGGATCCACTAGTGTCATTGCATGTGTGTTCTTCGTATGAACCACACATGGATCCACCGGAGTCATTGCATGTGTGTTCTTCTCACAAACCACACATGGATCCACCCAGTGTCATCGCATGTGTGTTCTTCCCATGAACCACACATGGATCCACCAGTGTCATTGCATGTCTGCTCTTTTCGGGAACCACAGCTAGAGTCATTGGATGTGTGTTCTTCTCACAGACCACACATGGATCCAGTGTCATTGCATGTGTGTTCTTCCCAAAGACCACACATGGATCCACCAGTGTGATTGCATGTGTGTTCTCCTCACAAACCATATCATGGACCACACCAAGTGTCATTGCATGTGTGTTCTTCCCAAAGACCACACATGGATCCACCAGTGTCATTGCATGTGTGTTCTTCTCACAGACCATATCATGAACCACACCTAGAGTTATTGCATGTGTTTTCTTCCCATGAACCACACATGGATCCACCAGAGTCATTGCACGTGTGTTCTTCTCACAGACCACACATGGATCCACCCAGTGTCATCGCATGTGTGTTCTTCCCATGAACCACACATGGATCCACCAGTGTCATTGCATGTCTGCTCTTTTCATGAACCACAGCCCGAGTCATTGGATGTGTGTTCTTCTCACAGACCACACATGGATCAAGTGTCATTGCATGTGTGTTCTTCCCAAAGACCACACATGGATCCACCAGTGTCATTGCATTTGTGTTCTTCTCACAAACCATATCATGGACCACACCTAGTGTCATTGCATGTGTGTTCTTCTCACAGACCACACATGGATCCACAAGTGTCATTGCATGTGTGTTTTTCTCGCAGACCATATCATGGATCCACTAGTGTCATTGCATGTGTGTTCTTCCCATGAACCACACACGGATCCACCAGTGTCATTGCATGTCTTCTCTTCCCACATACCACACATGGATCCACCAGTGTCATTGCATGTGTGTTTTCCCATGAACCACACATGGATCCACCAGTGTCATTGCATGTCTGCTCTTTTCATGAACCATAGCTAGAGTCATTGGATGTGTGTTCTTCTCACAGACCACAGATCACTAGTGACATTGCATGTGTGTTCTTCCCAAAGACCACACATGGATCCACCAGTGTCATTGAATGTGTGTTCTTCTCACAAACCATATCATGAACCACACCCAGTGTCATTGCATGTGTGTTCTTCTCACAAACCACACATGGATCCACCTAGTGTCATCGCATGTGTGCCCTTTTCATGAACCACAGCTAAAGTCATTGGATGTGTGTTCTTCTCACAGACCACATATCACCAGTGTCATTGCATGTGTGTTCTTCCCAAAGACCACACATGGATCCACCAGTGTCATTGCATGTCTGCTCTTCTCATTAACCACAACTAGATCCACCTGTGTCATTAGATGCATGTTCTTTTCATAAACCGCATATGAATACTAATTAACCTTAGGAGAGCCCTAACCTTAGCGTTAGACCGAGTCTTCTAGAAGGCACGCCCTAACACCGTTGTTCTGCTTGTTGATTGTTACATACCGTCCGATCGGGGCGCTTCGACGATTGGGATGGTTTTCGTGAGATCGATCCGCAAGTAGTCTGTTCTGCGTCATGATTGGCCACGCTTGCTCTGTACAAACTAGCAGAACCGGAGCCCCAACACCGGGGGCTCCCTTGTTGCGAGTGTCACGACTCACCAGTTGAGCGGGCCATATCCCAGTGTCACGTCCCCATTACTTCTCTTCCTCCCTGTACTTCTCTTCCTTCCCCTCGAAGCCACATTCCCCACTTCACTCCCATCCTGCCGTAGCCGCAAGCCGACGGCGCCGCCATCCCGATCCCCTCTCCGGCATCCACCACCCTCCCTCCCCTCTCGCCATGGGTTCAAGGGGAGACGACGAGGAAAGGCGTCATGATGACAGGGGCGGTGATTTCGATGTGAGTCCTCTCATCTCTATCTCTATCATCTGTGGCTAGTTATCTATGTTTTGAGCCAGATCTACTCCGTTTACTCATGTGCGTATGATGTGTTAGGCCAACCAGATGATGTATGACGCTGACTATCACGGTTTAGCGGATGAAGACAGTCCTTTGCTATGTAAACATGGATATGTTCCCGCTAAATTTGTAGCGTTCGAAGGACGAAACGCAGGCAGGAGGTTTCTATGGTGTCAAGGACATCGTGCAATGATGCGAGGCGGAAGTTGCGGTGTTGTTAAATGGGTAGATCCAGAATGGGCCAAATCGATGCAGAAAACGCTGGACAAACTATGGGAAATGACTATTGAGTTGAAAGAATCCGCATTCAGCTCACTTCTTGACAGTGTTGAGATGAAGCTATGGGAACCAGTTGACACGACCAAGCATAAGCGAGATCTCATGGGGGTGGAAGACAAGGTTAGCAAAGTCGAGAAGGAGAGGGACGCGACGTTGGCCCTGAAGGCTAAAGCAGAGCAAGAACTGACTCAAGCAAGGAAGGATCTTTACCAGGCCAAAGTCCTGCAGTTCACAACTACGAGTATTGACAAGTGCATGAGGAAAGATGCAGAGAAACAATTGAAGTTGTGCAAGGAAGATGCTAAAAGGAAGGAGCAGACGATTCGATCCTTGCTCTCGCAGGAAGATGCGCATAAGGCTAAGATTAGGAAGATCAAGCAGATGTGTGTTAACTAGTTCTATTTAGCTTAAGCCCCGTGCCTTTTTTAAGTTGTAATAGTTGTACTTGTTGACCTAGCGGTCTGAACTATTGGCCCCGGAGTCCTGGGAGTAAAAAAATTGGTCGCCCGTTAATCTGTCTTAACGCTGCATTACTTCCTTTTGGCTGACCAATGCCCCTTGGATATTCCGCCCGTTGCTTCGTCGTCCTCGTGTACAAATAGGAGGCGCCACAGCTCGTCGCTTCATCGCCCATCCCCTCGCCCTCTCCAATCTCCACCGCGCCGTCCACCCCCTCGCTCCCTCTCCAATCTCCACCACGCCGCCATGGAGATGCCCTCGCTGAACTTCTACGAGGCTATGATGTTCTCGCACTTCGACATCCTCGCGCCGCCGGCCGCGACGGTGCCCCACGTATGGCACATCAGCTATGCGGGGGTGCCGGTGGCTCTGCTCCTATTCCACGGCGGGGCCGTGATGGAGAGCGAAATCGTAGCACGCCGCCTCCAGATGCACACATGGAAGAGGGCGCTGCCACGGTACGCGGAGGCCCGCCCGTACTGGCCGGCGCTGTTCAAGAAGGAGTGGAAGGCCAAGATTAGCAACCGCATCGTTTACGGGCGCGTGGTGCACCAGGATCTCTGCAACCGAGAAGGGCGGGAGAGGTTCTGGTCCATCCCTGGACGGACCAAGTTCACCGTCATCGCCGCCGCTCTCCGCGAGTGCTCCATCTCGCGTACAATGCGGAAATCATGGAGGTTCTGTTCGACGAAGACGAGGAAGCCGGCATCTCGGAGGACAACGGCAACGGAAGTGAAATTGTTGACTAGTTGGTTGAATTAATGTAGGATGTGAAATCGCACCTTTGTTTAGAAGAATTTGTGGTTGAATTAATGAAATGCCTCGATTTAGATCTCTGTCTCGATTAATTTGTGGAAGAATTTGTGATTTAGATCAATTTCTGCCTCGATTTAGATCTCTGTCCCGGATTGGGAACGTAACCATGGACCAAAGACACCTTTTCTACTAGTGTATTCTGACACTGGTGGTTTGTTTAAACGTAATCTACGTGGATTGTGCCGCATGCAAATGGCACAACGACAATTTATAAAGTGGAAGCATGTACACCCGGTTACTGGAGATCCAGGAGCTTCGCTAGATGCAGGGGATGCAGGAGCAGAGAGGCGGTGAGATAGACGAGCTCAAGATTAGGCCAGAAAGTGGTACCCATTTCCTCCTCATCTGGGCATTATCGGTGAGAACATTGCTGTTTATGTTGCCACGTCGTTGTGCAGCATCTGAAATAAGTTGCTGCTTCGTGGAGTGTGGCAGCTTAAATAATTTATTTATGTGGCACTTACATTTCGTCGTATTTGGAGACCTCCTGCCCCTCAGCAATCGTGGAACCGGTGGATCATTGTTTCAGATAGCAGTGGCACAATCACAATTTCGGATTCAACTACCGACTCAGGCGTTTCCAAACCCTAAGTCGCGGTACATTTTACTCAGAGAACGTAGGTAGATTGTTTCGCCCAGCAACGTGCCACACACAGAGCGATCAGAATTTAACAGAATTACATATATAGGTTCAAGTTCAACACATTACTATGCATCTTCATTGCAGTAGCCTTCTTCCGTAGCCTGGGTGCCAAGCCTTCACGTCCACTGGCTTCTTCATTTCCTGCCTTCTTCCTCTTCCTCGGTGCCAATTTTCTTAGCTTCACGTACTCTTCATCGCCGGGACAATGGGTACCAGAATCGTGTCCAACATCATCTTTCCACTCGTTTTTTATTTCTTTGGGCACCAAAATCACTGACCCGGCAGTCATGTTTCTAACCTTGCGGTGCTTCCTGTCAAAGAAACAAGACTGTTGCATAACTGCCAAATATCTACAAAGTAAATAAAACAAAAATTACAATTCAGCACAAACATGCGAACCCCAAGCGACCTTTGCTTACCAGGAGCTGATTTGGTTCGAGCAACCACCCTGTCCAAGAATAGAAGGGCGACTCCTAGTTGCAGCAGCTTCCACATCTAGTACATGACATTTCAGGTCAAACATGGCAGCCAAAGCATACCTTTTCATCAACCCAATTAGCTGACTGTCACACGTTATAGGAACCATGATACCACGTTCATCCATGAAGCTGAACTTTGGTGTCTGCTTCGGCCATAATTCAACATGATTACGCAGAGCAGAAACCATACCAGATATAGTGCCGATCTGCGCAGGCGCTTCTTCCATCGTGGAACAATGGCTTCCATACCACTTGCCATTAGAGTCGTACTTGTAGAGGACTACCGTAACTAGGTTAGGGGGTCCGCGCAGATCCCACTTGATAGAAAACTATGGACAAAATATGTTTGTCAGCGTTGGGCTAACAAACAATTTGAGGTTCAGTAGCCAGCTAGCAGTTGTAACTAGTGCGAATAGCAAAGAGAAGGGTAGCTCACCCGCTTGTAGACAAAACTTCTTCTTTCTTGATAGTAGGATCTGCCATCCTCTGAGCTGCTCGGCTCGTCGGCGGCGGAGGCGGGCTAGAGCCTCGCAACGGCGGCTACGGCATGCGCCATTGGAGCTCGGGATCAGCGACTGGGCGCAGCAACTAGCCGCAGCAACTTGGCGTCGGAAGTCAAATGTCCGAAGGGATCGTCCTGCCTGGAGGGTGGATTCCGCCGCCGCCGATGCTAGGGGAAAGCTGGGAATGGATTTGTGAAATTGGTCAATGCATCTCTTAGCTGCTCGATTTGCCTAAGAGGTTGCCGCGTTGGCACCCGCGTCACGGACAGATAACCGACATGTGGGTCCCGACCGTCTACTTCACGGGGCGGTTTAACGGAATGTTTGTATTGGCAGGGGTGAGATGAGTTTGCCTCGAAATGGCCCCTCTCAGTAGTTGGCGGCCCAACTTTTCGAAACGCGGTGATTTCAGGTAACTTAGGTACTGACATGCACTGGCCTGCCAACTTTGGTACCGCAGACGAACAAGCCCGACGCTATGGGGGTGCCCGCTGTCATGGTAACTCCCGACCGGGGCTGCCTAGAGCACGTGGAGGAGGCGGGACAAGGGTTCGAGCGTGGTACTTGTCTCCATAGCATGATGGATGGGGTGGCGATGGCAGACTGTGGGGAGGTGCTGACGTTGGTTTGGGAGAACATGATCCCATCAATCAAGGATGTGATGACGGAAGAAGCCATCTCAGGGTCCAAGGTGTTCAAGAGGAAGTGCTCCAAGATCGTACCAGGCTCCATGACAAGGAAGAGCGGTAGGAACAAGGGATCAGAGGTGGCCATCCCCTCCCTTACCAAGGCTCAAGACCGGGTGGCGACGAAGAACCTAGAAAAGGGTAAGGAATTTAAAACCATGCATCTTCTTCCTGACTCGCATTTTTTTAGGGTGGCCCAGGATTGTGCGATTGTGTTCGAATCTGCTGCAGGTACACCAACAGAAATCTTGTCGGTTATTAGAGCAAAAGAGGCAGCTGAAGCTGCGCTTGCTGAGGTAGCAGAAGGTGAGGAGGCTCGTACTTGGGCCGGGGCAGGGGCCATGGCTAGGGAGGGTGTGGGGGCAGCCGTCGGGCTGCTGAAACCCTCCCTACCTCACCGATCCTGGGGAAGGAAGGAGACCGCCAGGCTGCAAAGGCTTGGACGACCAAGAAGCAGTCCCTTGTGGTGTGGAAGAGGAACCTGAAACGTGGTTGTACCAAATGATAGGCTTCATCTGGAACATCTGAGGCCTTGGCTGGCCAGGGGGGCGTGTCCAACTCAAATAATATCTCAGAACAAAGAATCTGTACTTTGTTGGTTTGCAAGAAACAATTCAGCAAGATTTTACCCTTTCAGAGCTGAATGGCCTCGGGGGAGGCCCTTTTGTCTAGAAGTGGGTCCCTGCCTCTAGGAACTCAGGAGGATTACTTTTGGGGTTCAAACAGGAGATGTTTAAGGTTGGGGAGTGGCAGAAGGGGGAGTTTTTCATTAGCGCTCTGGTTTACCATAGAGATAATCGCTACATGTGGCTCATGGTTCTGGTGTATGGACCAGTAGATCACTCGAGATCAGGGAATTTCTTACGCCAGCTATCGAAGGTGGTTTCCTGTGACACCCCCGGGATTAAGGCTAGACAAATCCCAGACCTCTGTCTGATATAAGCCTAACCTAAATCTCACACGCGTACAGGGAGAGAATCGGTAACATTACAGTGACCCTACGACACACAAATTATTACAGAAAGCTCATAACTGAGCAAAGAACCAAAATATTACAAGAAGAGGTCACTGACCACAAACATCAAACAACGGAAGGCAAATTATGCTATTAAGTATAGCAAACTTAACAAATTGCCTAAGATGCCTGAAGCATAACGATGACGTCCCAATCCATAGATTCTAGGTTGCCGATCGGGAACCCCAAACTACTCGTCGATGTCGATGTTGTAACGAACTCACCTTCTGTGATAACACTTACCTGCTACAAAAGTATCAACAAAGCAAGGCTGAGTACAGGGTGTACTCCGCAAGACTTATGGCTGGTGGGGTTACTTTGCATAAAGCTAACTTTCTTGGTAAAAGGGAGAGGAGTAGAAGCTCGACTAAATAGATCATTTTAAAAGGGGATAAGAAAGCGATATCACTAGCTTTGATCTTCTTTTGATATCTACCGAAACTTTATCAGCTGAACCTACCAACTAGGATCACCCCGTCAATCCCCGAGGAAGCATCCTTAAGCACACATCACTTCTCTTGTCAAGTTTTACGATTAGGTTATTGTTCTCTATGATCATCACGTCCGTTCCCAAGTCGTCCTTTACCGTGGACACGGCTTTTTGAAAATATTAATAACCCTACAGGGGTGCACAACTTTACCCACACATAGCAACCGATTCTTAATGGCACTTAAGATTATCCCTCTTCCTTGGAAGGCCGGCAGAGGGTGGTTGGCCACGACCTTTACCTTGCGTTCATCGAGACCATGAGTTGCGCCCTAAGGAGATGCTGCCATAATGGGTCAAGTCCCGAAGCCGGTCCCTAGAGATGTGCGCAGGGTTCAAGATTACGGAGGCCGTGCCTCTCTTGTTCCCGGCCATGCTTACCTACCTGTATGAATGCACCTCCTCCACCGCCTTCAAGAATGACCAGAATGCATATGTCGAATGGAACGCCCGAATTATGTGACTCATGGAATCTACCAGGCAAGTTAGTTGGTCGAGGGGGTTTCCAGGCCCCCGCATGGTTGTACGCTCGTCTTGGTTCAAGAGGGAGGAACTCAGATCCTAGTGGTGGCAAGTATGGGACTGCAAAAACCACAACCCGACGTGGCCTCCCATACAAGCCTTAGCATGTTTAACTTTCATCTCTGACCATACCACGTCATCCTATCCAACTAGGTTCATTCATAGCTCTGATTCATCAACCGGATGGATCAGCAGTAATAGCTAAGCATGGCTAAGCACAACAGATATAATAGCTCTAGCGAAGCTCTTAAGCCAAACCCTAGTTATGCTAGGAGCAGTGGATCAGGGAATATAGGCTACAAAGGTAACATGCATCAGATAGGATTGATATATCTATCGATAAAAGACTTTAGAATCGTATGCACATGACAAGAATGAAATACTTTGAAAGCATAGGATTATTCATGTGTGGGGTTTTGCTAGCCTTTGCCCGTTGATACTCAGATATAGAACTTCAGGTTCATCTGCTTGGCATCATTCATCGATTACCTTCGATGATGTTGATCTCCGTTTTCAATGTTGGACTCGATCTCGTTGCTCACATCAACTCCAAGGTCTACCGAGAAAAAGTAGAAACACCGGAAAGGAAAGCAACAATCAACACATGGCATCGATGCAATGCTCAAGCAATGATGATGACATGACAAGTTAAATTCTATTGAAATGTAACCCTATAGCATGCGTGGCAAATTTAAGCGGGGTCCGAGGGGTACAAACCCTAATTCAGAGAAATCCCAGATGCATATGAGAGGGGTTATTTTGTACTCCTAATTAAACTTGTGACATAAGTTGCATAACAATGCATGATCATGCGTCTATTGGATAGATCTAATTTTCTGAACATTTTGATATATTATACATATTTTCTGATTTAAAACGAATTAGTTATGATTTTTCTTATTTTAAATCCATTTTTAAATCATTATTAAAACAATTAAACATTTTTGGATTATTTTTAGATTAATTTACAACCTGGGCCCACATGTCATATATTTATTCATTTGAGAAACAACTATGGAAATGATTAAATATTTGACAGCAGGGACCCACCTGTCAGCATTTTCATTTATTAAAATAATTACAGAAATTACGAATTAAAAGAAATCGAATAATGACATCATCCATGCAGGAGCTCCCAGGTCAAGCTCAAATCCGAGGATTCCGAGCGCGCCTGGATGCACGGGTGCGCGTGTTGGACAGAGGGGACGATGCGCGACCGATTGGTTGTGGCGCCACCATTTATTGGTCACCGGAGCGGTGACCACGGCGAGCTTGCGCGGCGGCGGGTGGTGGCGCACGGCAAGGGATCGAACCAGAGAGGGAGGGAGACGTTGGAGAGCACTATTATGCTTAGGATCTCACCGTGGTTCATGTAGATGGGTCAGATCGAGAAGAGGATGTCGGAGGTGACGACGATGTCATGACGGAGCTTCGTCGGTCGTGGGGAAGATGACGTCAATTGGCCCCATTAAGAGCTCCCCGGCTTGCGCTGACTGGGGCAAGAGAACAAGGACTCCACGGCGGTCACTCCGGTGTGCTCCTATCAGCGAGAGGTGGCCGGAGACAATGAGGAGAAGGAGGACCTGAGAGCTAGGGTTTCTGACGGTGTTGGGGGTACTTGTAGACGGTTGAGGCGTCAGTGGCACGAATCTTGGCACGTGGCTGGCATCACAGCGCCGGCGAGCGATGGAGGCGCGGCCAACGAGCTACTTCCTCCATCAAGGAGGAAGACGACAAACAGGGAAGTGGCCGAAGCGGTATTGGGCTGTAAGTGGGCCACGGTTGGGATGGCTACTAGGCTGCTGGCTACTGTGGTTTGCTAAGGGTGGGCGGCGGAGAAAGGAGAAGAGGAGCTGGGCTCGGCCCAGTTAGGCTAGGAGTAGTTTTTATTTCAGAAAATCCTTTTCTTTTTCTGTTTTTCTTTTCTCTTTTGTAATTTCAAATTCATTTATTTTTGAACATTTTGAAAATACCAGAGGCTTTGTAAATTTATAGAAATATTGCAGGGGCCCATATAATCCATTTGGGCTCCGATAATTTTGGTACTTTTCAAAATTCAAAATATTTTGAATTGATTTGAGAGAGGTAAAATAGGGTTTAGGGTTTTACTTCCTTTGTATTGCATGCATTTTTAAAGATGATGCTCATGAATGCACAATCAACCCTAATTATGATTTAACTAAAACTGGGGTGTTACAGCTCTATCCCCCTTAACAGAATCTCGTCTCGAGATTCCTAGGTAGGGAAGATAGAAGAAACAGGGTTACACTAGACTTCGGCAATCTTCTCGACGAGGTTGATCCATGCCACCATTATTGAATGAATGAAACGCTTCATTTCTTCAAGGTAGCTGCACACACTAAAGAGGAGAGGGAAACACACAAAACCACAAACAGAGTATCTCATGGCTAACTCGTGGATAGATGTCCTACGAACATCTCTGGAGCCAATGAGCATGAAACACGTCAAGGTAAAGGAGGAACAAAAAGAGATGGTTTCAAGTTGTTAGACAACTGGTCTTCATAAGGATTGAGACCATGGAGCTTCAAGACGGTGTAAGCTTCTGAAAAGGAGAGTTTACAAAGGAAATAACACAACCACAGACTTCGAGAGATGAACCTCTACTAACGGCTTAAGTAGAGCTTCCAGGGATACATAGATAGATCGGAAGAACCAAGTTGTTGAACTACTTTTGATACAGAAGGATCACTTCACTCAACATAAGGTTAAGGCAGAAAGGTGTTTTGTGGCGAGGACTCATAAGAGTCACAAGGAACATGTAACAAGAGGAACTAATGATTACCAAAATCATAGTCACTCTTCTAACATGATGGAGAAACCAACGGAAACTCTTTATTCATCCAGTTTTATCAAAATCTTTGGCATAGACCATGATATCACTTCACACCACTAGACGAATAGATAAGAAGATTCCTGATGACACAAGGAAAAAGAAACTTCATTTTCAGACTTCAATTACTTGGCACAACAAGATGCTTGCCAACATAAAAGGTCTGGAGGATCGACCGAGAGACATTTAGCATTGAACAAAACAACAACATTGGTCAGACCAAAGAACATGAAGATGTACCTAGATGAAACATAACAAGTAGATACACCATCAGGATAGTCCCTAGGACTGAGTTTGATTTGACGATAACCCAAATCAAATCAAAGGCAGGGGATGATAAAATTTCCACGAAGGAAACACTATCTTTCTTCAGCGCAACAAAACTAGACATCCCTTTAGGAGGAACAAGTTTGATAGAACTTTTGTCTTACAACTCTCCAAGTTGTTGTTTAAACTCAACCAACTAGTTCAGGGGTATCTAGTATGGATTCTTGGAGAAAGGAGCAGTTCAGAGAACTTGCTTGCTCAAGAACTTGACAAACACGGTCACGTGGCAACATGGCGATACTTCTAGAAAGACATCTAGAATATCACGAACCACCGATATGTCACTTAGTTCGAGAGGAAACTTGCTTGACAAGGCAAGAAGACATAGTCTCAGAGCTTCGGCATGAGCCTAACTCCTTGACTGAAGAGAGTGCACCCGAATAGTGGACTTGGTAGCACAATCATCCTTTGCTTAGTGATATATTAACCATCACGCTAAGAATGACACAAAAGTCTGTTGAGGTCTAAAGCAATAATGATTGCTAAGAATCTTAGATGACCACATTATTATGCACACGCATCATTCACGAGCACGAAAGCTCGGAGGAATGGTGGGTAAATATGTATAAGGGTATCACTTCATTAAGAGAGTCATGAAACTCAGCACAAATCTTAGTGTAAAGGAGTGTGATACCTTAAGGTGGAACATAAGCTAATCAACATTTTTTTGATCTGCGGGTTACAAAACTTTGACCTGGTCCTGGATATGACGAGGTACTGGGGTTTGCTTTCTCCTGACATCCCGAAATGCTTTGTCTTGATAGACCACAAGAGTATCTTGCATCGAAAGACATCGATGTGCATTTACTACTTGGCTACCAACTGGTAGATAAAGGTCGGAAACAACAAGGGAAAATGAACATGCTCAGGATAGAATCCCGAGATGTGGATGCATAAATCAACAATCTTCCAAAGACCGATGCAAGAACGGGAGGTGTGGCAGAGTCACGAGTATAGAAGTGAAACTCACAAGAAGTACTCTTGTCGTGATCTATTTGGTTCCATTGAAGAACATCTGCCATAACATGTGGTAGGGGAAATCCTTTGTTTGTCGTAATTTAATCACAACAATAACCACAAGCTTGAAGGCCAGAGTTGTAGTACCAGCCATCCTGAGGTAATGTTAAATCATTAACAACAGGGATCAACGAAATGGATATTGGGTTAAAGGTCAGCTTCATGTACAAGATTCACAACACCAGAATCCAGCACAATGAAGGATCTTCGGTTCAAGTCCAAGGGTTAAAACCCGAGAAAGGAATAACTACTATCTTGGTAGTACAGACGGTACTACAAGATGGTAATAACGAGGTAACTTCCAAGAGAAGAAACGACTTCTGAAGTACCCAAACAAACGAAAAGTAGGTACAATAGGTGAAAGGAAACCTCGAGGCCTAGAAGAAAACACTATGGAACCATCAACACAATGTTGTGGACCCACAAAATAGAGAGATGATGTTGGAAAGGAATTTCTCAACTGAAGCAGAGCAAAGGAAAACAAGGAACACACACACAACTGACTCTGGAGAACTCAACACTAGGTCAATTGGTTAAGAAACGACATGCCAAGAAGGCACCTAATCTTTGAAAGACGAGACAAGATAGAAAAACTTTTCAAAGTCAACACAAGGTAAGATGACCCAGAGTTAGAGCGAAACTGGATAAGGAGAAAAAGAAGCATACTAGAGTTTTCACAAATACTTTTCAGCTTTCAAATAGTTTTCTCAAACACTAGACGCAACATCGACTAGTAGAAAGGTTTTCCTACAGTCAGTACTGCTCTGATACCAAAACCTGTGACACCCTCGGGATTAAGGCTAGACAAATCCTAGACCTTTGTCTGATATAAGCCTAACCTAAATGTTAGAAGCGTACAGAGAGAGAATCGATAACATTACAGTGACCCTACGACACAAAAATTATTATAGCAAGCTCATAAGTGAGCAAAGAACCAAAATATTACAAGCAGATGTCACTGACCAAAAACATCAAACAACGGAAGGCAAATTATGCTATTAAGTATAGCAACTTAACAAATGGCCTAAGAGGCCTGAAGCATAACAATGACGTCCCAATCCATAGATTCCAGTCTGCCGACCGGGAACCCCAAACTACTCATCGATGTCGTTGTTGTAACAAACTCACCTTCTGCGGTAACACTTACCTGCTAGAAAAGTATCAACAAAGCAAGGATGAGTACAGGGTGTACTCCGCAAGACTTATGACTGGTGGGGTTACTTTGCATAAAGCTAACTTTCTCGGTAAAAGGGAGAGGAGTAGAAGCTCGACTAAATAGATCATTTTAAAAGGGGATAAGAAAGCGATATCACTAGCTTTGATCTTCTTTTGATATCCACCGAAACTTTATTAGCTGAACCTACCAACTAGGATCACCCCCTCAATCCCCGAGGAAGCATCCTTAAGCACACATCACTTCTCTTGTCAAGTTTTACGATTAGGTTATTGTTCTCTATGATCATCACATCCATTCCCAAGTCGTCCATAACCGTGGACACGGCTTTTCGAAAAGATTAATAACCCTGCAGGGGTGCACAACTTTACCCACACATACCAAACGATTCTTAATGCCACTTAAGATTAGCCCTCTTCCTTGGAAGGCCGGCAGAGGGTGGTTGGCCACGACCTTTACCTTGCGTTCGCCAATACCATGAGTCACGCCCTAAGCAGATGCTGCCGTAACGGGTCAAGTCCTGAAATCGGTCCCTAGAGATGGGCGCAGGGTTCAAGATTACGGAGGTCGTGCCTCTCTTGTTCTCGGCCATGCTTACCTACCTGTATGAATGCACGTCATCCACCACCTTCAAGAACGACTAGAATGCATATGTCGAATGGAACGCCCGAACTATGTGACTCATAGAATCTACTAGGCAAGTTAGTTGGTCGAGGGGGTTTCCAGGCCCCCATGTGGTTGTACGCTCGTCTTGGTTCAAGAGGCAAGAACTCAGATCCTAGTGTTTGTATGGGACTGCAAAAACCACAACCCGGCGTGGCCTCCCATACAAGCCTTAGCATGTTTAACTTTCATCTTTGATCATACCACGTCAGCCTGCCCAACTAGGTTCATTCGCAGCTTTGATTCATCAACCAGATGGGTCAGCAGTAACAACTAATCATGGCTAAGCGCAACAGATATAACATCTCTAGCGAAGCTCTTAAGCCAAACCCTAGTTATGCTAGGAGCAATGGATCGGGGAATATAGGCTACAAAGGTAACATGCATCAGATAGGATTGATATATCTAGCGATAAAAGACTTTAGAATCATATGCACATGACAAGAATGAAATACTTTGAAAGCATAGGATTATTCATGTGTGGGGTTTTGCTTTCCTTTGCCTATTGATACTCAAATATAGAACTTCAGGTTCATCTACTTGGCGTCATTCGTTGATAACCTTCGATGATGTTGATCTCGGTTTTCAATGTTGGACTCGACCTCGTTGCTCACATCAACTCGAGGTCTACCGAGAAAAAGCAGAAACACCGGAAAGGAAAGCAACAATCAACACATGGCATCGATGTAATGCTCAAGCAATGATGATGATATGACAAGTTAAATTGTATTGAAATGTAACCCTATGGTACGCATGGCAAATTTAAGCGGGGTCCGAGGGGTACAAACCCTAATTCAGAGAAACCCCGGATGCATATGAGAGGGGTTATTTTGTTCTCCTAATGAAACTTGTCATTTAGGTTGTATAACAATGCATTATTATGCGTCTATTGGATAGATCTCATTTTTCTGAACATTTTTATATATTATACATATTTTTCTGATTTAAAATGAATTAGTTATGATTTTTCTCATTTTAAATCAATTTTAAATCATTATTTAAATAATTAAACATTTTTGGATTATTTTTAGATTATTTTACAACCTGGGCCCACATGTCATATATTTATTCATTTCAGAAACAATTATGGAAATGATTAAATATATGATAGCAGGGACCCACCTGTCAGCATTTTCATTTATTAAAATAATTACAGAAATTACTAATTAAAAGAAATGGAATAATGACATCATGATGATGTCATCATGACATCATCCAAGGAGGAGCTCCCAGGTCGAGCTCGAATCCGAGGATTCCGAGCGCGCCTAGACGCACAGGTGCGCGTGTTGGACAGAGGGGACGATGGGCAGCCGATTGGTGGTGGCACCGCCATTTATTGGTCACCGGAGCGGTGACCACGACGAGCTTGCGCGGCGGCGGGTGGTGGCGCACGGTGAGGGCTCGAACCAGAGAGGTAGGGAGACGTTGGAGAGCACTGTTATGCTCAGGATCTCACCACGGTTCTTGTAGATGGGTCAGATCGAGAAGAGGAGGTCAGAGGCGATGGCGATGTCACGACGGAGCTTCGTCGGCCATGGGGAAGACGGCGTCAATTGGCCCGATTAAGAGCTCCCTGGCTTGCGCTGACTGGGGCAAGGGAACGAGGACTCCACGATGGTCACTCCGGTGTGCTCCTATCAGCGAGAGGTGGCCGGAGACGATGAGGAGAAGGACCTGAGAGCTAGGGTTTCTCGCGGTGTTGGGGGTAATTGTAGATGGCCGAGGTATCGGTGGCGCAAATCTTGGAACGCGGCGGGCATCACAGCGCCGGCGAGCGGCAGAGGCGCGACCAGCGAGCTGCTTCCTCCGTCGGGGAGGAAGACAATGAACGGGGAAGTGGCCAAAGCGGTATCAGGCTGTAAGTGGGCCACAGTTGGGATGGCTACTGGGCTACTGGCTGCTGCGGTTTGCTGAGGGTGGGCGGCGGAGAAAGGAGAAGTGGAGCTGGGCTCGGCCCAGTTAGGGTAGGAGTAGTTTTTATTTCAGACAATTCTTTTCTTTTTCTGTTTTTCTTTTCTCTTTTGTAATTTCAAATTCATTTCTGTTTTGAACATTTTGAAAATACCAGAGGCTTTGTAAATTTATAGAAATATTGCAAGGGCCCTTATAATCAATTTGGGCTCCGATAATTTTGGTACTTTTCAAAATTCAAAGCATTTTGAATTGATTTGAGAGAGGGAAAATAGGTTTAGGGTTTTACTTCCTATATCCCGGTGCTCCCCGGATCAGACGCTACTCCTATGGAAGTAGACTGGGGAAGCACCTCAGCAAACTCGGGGACTGCTTCGGCAGATCTGGGGACTATCGTGTAGAACCCGGGGACTATTCAACTCAGTCCGTCTGGAGTTATGTCGCTGGATGCAATGGAAGTTGATGAGGAGCTTTTTCCAATCCGAGCTGTACCTGCATGGGCAAAACCCATATTTGAATTCCTAAAGGAGGGAACTTTGTCGGATGATGAGCTACTCTCAAGGAAAATCCAGAGAAGGGCAAAGGCGTACACTATCATCAATGCCGAACTATACAAAAGAAGTGTAACCACCGTGCTACAGTGAAGCGTAGACCCGGAAGAAGGGCTTGACATACTCTGAGATATCCATCAAGGGGAATGTGTCCATCATGCATCCTCCATAGCATTGGTGGCAAAAGCCTTCTGGCATGGATTCTATTGGCCAAGTGCCTTAGAACAAGCAGATGATCTGGTGAGAAACTGCAATGGCTACCAAAGATATGCCACAAAAACCCACATGCCAATGTCAGAACTCAAGACCATCCCCATTACTTGGCCCTTTGCTGTGTGGTGCCTAGATATGGTAGGACCATTTAAGCCGGCAAGGGGAGGACTGACCCAGATCTTGGTTATGGTGGACAAGTTTACCAAATGGATTGAAGTTAAGCCAATCAGGAAATGTGACAGGGCAACAACAGTTACATTCCTCAAAGACATAATCTTGAGATATGGCTATCCCCACAGTATCATTACTGATAATAGCACACATTTCGTTGAAGGGGCATTTGCAAGATTCTGCCGAGAAAAGAAGATCCGGCTAGATGTTGCCTCTATAGCCCACCCCGCATTGAACGGGCAAGTGGAAAGATCCAACGGACTAGTATTGTCCGGGATAAAACCTCGGCTCATTGAGCCATTGCAAAGATCAACAGGGTGCTGGATAAAAGAACTACCAGCGGTACAGTGGATCTTGAGAATAACTCTGAATCTATCAACAGGCTATACGGCATTTTTTCTGGTATATGGGGTAGAAGTTGTACTACTAGCCGACATAGAGCATGATTAGCCAAGAGTCACCCAATACATAGAAGCCGAAGTGTGTGAAGCCCGGCAAAATGATGTTGATCTGCTAGAAGAAGCGAGAGAACTAGCCTTGTACAGATCCGCCATATATGAGCAAAACCTCCAACGCTACCATAGTCGGTAAGTAAACCCCCGAGTCTTCCGGGAAGGTGATCTCATACTTCGGCTGGTGCAGCACACTGCTGGCATGCATAAGTTATCCCCTCCATGGGAAGGACCTTTCACTGTAAGCAAAGCTTTGCACAATGATTCCTACTATCTTATTGATGCATAGCCACAGGAGAAGAATAAGGCGGACAGGTCTTGAGAGGAATCTAAACGTCCATGGAATGTAGCACTACTTCGTCCTTTTTACACCAGACAAAGAGGTGAATGTATCCGAGTTACTCATATGTCGGTATGTATGTCAGCAATGAGCATATCAATGAAACTTCAGCACCCCTAGCAGAAACTCAGGGACTGCCTTAATAATTGCCGTTCCTGTCTTTATGTTTTCTATATGTCGGCTGGCTTAAGTTGCTTATACCTTAGCCGGACTAGTAGTGTGTGAGCACCAAAAACCTAATTCTTCGACTTTGCTGTTGTCCAACAAGAATTGGCTTCATGGCAACCAAGAGAACAAGTTTGGAATCGCAAAGCACATGAAAAACGACTAAGGAAAGGGAAAGTAATTGAGCCGACATTTGTTATTTGGACTAGCCCTGTATTTACTTTATCTATTTTTCATTGGATTATTTTGAGCTAATCTCAAAGTTTCAAGTATTGTTAATTCAATTGTTTGAACCTCGGACTCGTAAGTCAAAAACCGAATCAAGGTAGATGCGAGCCGAGTCATAAAATTGGAGAAACAAGAAAAGGAAACTCGGGGACTTCGCCCACATTAATCTGGCATTAAAAACTTAGTAGCAAAATGAAATTAATTGTAGCAGAACAAACCATTGTGCATAGATACAACTTCACCCGGCATACCGGGGATTTGACGAAAATTGTCAAGTGTTTATAAGCTCAGGGAGCAGCAGCTGGAGCCGAATCATCAGTAGAGGGAGGATGTACTTCAACATCAGTAGGCGAGGAAGTAGACTTGGCCTCGTCTTCGGGGTTAGACTCCTCGTCCTCCGGGTCTTCAGCATCATCGCCAACCTTGGATGCTTCCTCTTCGTCCTCTCCACCCTCAGCACCATCAGAGACATAATCATCATCAACTACATCAAGATAGGTCGGACCCTCGTTCCAACTATGGCAGAAGGCATATTGGATGAGCTTGTTGGCACATGCCTTCCGTTGAGCAATGCACTCTGGATCATTGGACCATTTAGATCCAGTCCGCAGACAATCAAGCAAGCCCAGGTCTAGCTCTTTATACCAAGAGAGAACGAAGTTCAACATCGTATCAGCTCTGCCTCGTGCAGCAGATTCCAACCATAGGTGCACCTGGATCTCACACTCCATTAGCTTCGCTATAATATAGGTTCTTCCTTTGGGAGTGGGTTCAGTGGGCCACAGGGCGTTGAACATCCAAACAGCTGCCGGCATTGTGTCTGTGGCATAGTTCTTCGTAATTTCAATGCGTGCAGCGAGGCTCACCAACAAGTCCTCTATGTCATAAGGAATAGACCCGGCGGTAGGACCAGTTGGAATACCCCGCTGCTGGCGAGACGTGGCCATAGTGGAAGAAGCAAGAGAGTCACTTTATGGGAACTTGCCTGTGAGCAACAACAGAAGCTGTCAATAAGGAAAATCATGTGACCCGGAGAAACAAACATCGGAGGATGAAAAAGTGCTCACGGGTGATGTGGATAAGAATCTGAGTTAACTCATTATGAACATCTGCATTTATGGCCTGGAGCTTCTCGTACTCGGAGGTCACCGACTTAAGCTTCATGTCGGTTTCCTGCAGCAAGTCCTTGTCCTTGGAGATCTGGGTCTTCAGCCGCTCTTTTTCCTCAGAGAACTCCTGGTCAGCCTTGTCCAGGTTGGATTTGTGGAGGTCCTTGAGCTTCTGGATTTCGGTGTTCAGCCGAGTAATCTTCGAGTCCTTGAAGCGCAGTTGAGCAATTTCATCGTCCTTCTTCTTTAGCTCGACCTGGTGCTTCCCTGCTTGTTCGAGAAAATGAGTCATCATGTCAGGGATGGGCATGCTATCTTCAAGTGTAACTGCAATAGTGAGTTGACCCAGCAGAGCCGAGGTATAAATATCTGCCGAGCCAAGAAAAGGGCATATAATGGCTAAGTGAACAAGACAAGTTACCTTGGATTTTAGCCAAATTTTTGCGCATGATGACATTTTCAGCCTCGACCTTGGCTGCGTAATCCAGGAAGTAAGTTAATACGGATAGGGAAAGACTATAGAGAGTGAAGAAAAAACGCATTAAGCAAAGGAATTTACCTTTGTTCTGGTGATCAACCAACAACTTCCCGTATCTGGCACGAAGATCTTTGTATGAGTCCAGCAGACACTAGAACTCAGCAGTTCGGAGGTTGGTGGTGATCTAAAGCAAGCCAATGTTAGTTCAAAGATAGAAAGAAAGATATTCGAAGTCTACAAGATCCGAGCCAAGTGGCATTTAACCCGGCTCTAGGTGTGTGGATATTCGAAGTCTAGAAGATCCGGGCCAAGTGGAACTTAACCCGGCTCTAGGTGTGTGGATATTCGAAGTCTACAAGATCCGGGCCAAGTAGAACTTAACCCGGCTCTAGGTGTGTGGATATTCGAAGTCTACAAGATCCGGGCCAAGTCGAACTTAACCCGGATCTAGGTGTGTGGATATTCGAAGTCTACAAGATCCGGGCCAAGTGGAACTTAACCCGGCTCTAGGTGTGTGGATATTGGAAGTATATAAGATCCAGGCCAAGTGGAACTTAACCCAGCTCTAGGTGTATGGATATTTGAAAATAATAAGGACTTACGCTAATTCTCTAAGAGCATCCGACCGATAATGAATTACTCCCTCGGAGGCTCGGAGACTAGTGGGTATATCTATAAGTGTTTGCATATATAAAATACATAGCAGAAAAGGGATTACCTCCATCATCCTGCTAGCAAGGGAGATAGCCTTGGTAGCGGAGTTCATCTGAGCGCTGAACACTACTAGAAAAACAGCTAGCACGTGCTAGTGGTGCGCCACGGGTAAAATAGGCGTGGCGCACTGCCTACAGGTGCCCTACGGCTAACTGCCGTAAGCGTGGTGCAAATGGGGGTGGTGCGTCACAGCTACTTGTGGGCCAGGGCACAGGTGGCCACAGACAACCTAGCCGTAGCGCACCTGCGCCCGGTGCGCTACGGGTGTGAAACTTAGTTATAGTGCACTCTGACATAGTGCGCTACGGGTATGTGGGTTGCGGCCTGTTGTGTAGCTGGGCGAACTTACCCGTAGGGCACCCGAGCCTAGTGCGCCACAGGTAAGTTTCCTGCACCAACCCCTCCCTCCCCCCCTGTGGATCGCCTTTTTAGCGTTGCAAAAAATAAAAGAAAATGATAAACAATTCAAAAAATAAAATCCTTTCACATGTATGTAGGTAATGTGGTCTAGTGTGTAGGAAAATTAACAAACATGAATTTCGACTTTTTATACAAAAAAAGATAATGCCACGGTAAAATAGCCGTAACTTTTGCATATGAATTCGAAAAAAAAAAGTTTAATATACCAAAATGACGAGAACGAGATTTCGCATCCGCTCGCAAAGACCTTTAGTCGTTTGGCGATTTTTATATTTTCAAAATTCGAAAAGAGTAAAAAGTTTTGATCAAAAGATCATTTTTTCCTATAGAAAAAAAATGGAGGCCACTTACTTGTAGCGCACCACCCCTAGTGCGCCACGAGTAAGTTGGGCGGGATTCGAAATTCGAATCACCACCTGACCACCTAACCCTCCATATATATCTTCCCTACCCACCCCTTATCTCCTCCACTTCCACTTCTCCTTCTCCACTTCTCCTCCCTTCTCCACCTTCTCCTTCTCCTCCACCTCTCCTACCTTCTTCTTCTTCTTCTCCTCACTCCTCCACCTCTCCTATCTTCTTCTTCTCCTCACTCCTCCACCCTCCGACCATCCTCCAACGGCGCCCTCCTCCGACCACCTCCGGCTCCACCCTCCGACCATCCTCCAACGACGCCCTCCTCCGACCACCTCCGGCTACACCCTGCCCCGTGCACCTCGGGCCGCAATCTCCTCCACCCAATTAGCTGACTGTCACACGTTATAGGAACCATGATGCCACGTTCATCCATGAAGCTGAACTTTGTTGTCTGCTTCGGCCATAATTCAACATGATTTCGCAGAGCAGAAACCATACTAGATATAGTGCAGATCTGCGCAGGCGCTTCCTCCATCGTGAAACAATGGCTTCCATACCACTTGCCATTAGAGTCGTACTTGTAGAGCACTACCGTAACCAGGTAAGGGGGGTCCGCGCATATGCCACTTGATAGAAAACTTTGGACAAAATATGTTTGTCAGCGTTGGGCTAACAAACAATTTGAGGTTCAGTAGCCAGCTAGTAGTTGTAACTAGTGCGAATAGCAAAGAGAAGGGTAGCTCGCCCGCTTGTAGACAAAACTTCTTCTTTCTTGATAGTAGGATCTGCCATCCTCCGAGCTGCTCGGCTCGTCGGCGACATAGGCGGGCTAGAGCCTCGCAACGGCGGCTACGGCATGCGCCATTGGAGCTCGGGATCAGCGACTAGGCGCAGCAACTGGCCGCACCAACTTGGCGCCGGAAGTCAAATGTCCGACGGGATCTTCCTGCCTGGAGGGTGGATTCCGATGCCGCCGGTGCTAGGGGCAAGCTGGGAATGGATTTGTGAAATTTGTCAATGCATCTCTTAGCTGCTCGATTTGCCTAAGAGGTTGCCGCGTTGGCGCCCGCGTCACGGACAGATAACCGACATGTGGGTCCCGACCGTCTACTTCACGGGGCGGTTTAACGGAATGTTTGTATTGCCAGGGGTGAGATGAGTTTGCCTCGAAATGGCCCCTGTCAGTAGTTTTCAGCCCAACTTTTCGAAACGCGGTGATTTCAGGCAACTTAGGTACCGCCATGCGCTGGCCTGCCAACTTTGGTACCGCAGACGAACAAGCCCAGCGCTATGGGGGTGCCCGCTATCATGGTAACTCCCGACCGGGGCTGCCTGGAGCACGTGGAGGAGGCGGGACAGGGGTTCGAGCGTGGTACTTGTCTCCATAGCATGATGGATGGGGTGGCGATGGCAGACTCTGGGGAGGTGCTGGCGTTGGTTTGGGGGAACATGATCCCAGCAATCAAGGATGTGATAACAGAAGAAGCAATCTCAGGGTCCAAGGTGTTCAAGAGGAATTTCTCCAAGAACGTACCAGGCTCCATGACAAGGAAGAGCGATAGGAACAAGGGATCAGCGGTGGCCATCCCCTCCCTGACCAAGGCTCAAGACCGGGTGGCGACGAAGAACCTAGAAAAGGGTAAGGAATTTAAAACCATGCATCTTCTTCCTGACTCGCATTTTGTGAGGGTGGCCTAGGATTGTGCGATTGTGTTCGAACCTGCTGCAGGTACACCAACAGAAATCTTGTCGGTTATTAGAGAAAAAGAGGCAGCTGGAGCTGCGCTTACTGAGGTAGCAGAAGGTGAGGAGGCTCGTACTCGGGCCAGGGCAGGGGCCACGGCTAGGGAGAGTGTGGGGGCCGCCGTCGGGCTGCTGAAACCCTCCCTACCTCACCGATCCTAGGGAAGGAAGGAGACCGCCAGGCTGCAAAGGCTAGGACGACCAAGAAGCGATCCCTTGTGGTGTGGAAGAGGAACCTGAAACATGGTTGTACCAAATGAGAGGCTTCATCTGGAATATCTGAGGCCTTGGCTAGCCAGGGGGCGCGTCCAACTCAAATAATATCTCAGAACAAAGAATATGGAAGACGACAAAAACGGAAGTGGCCGAAGCGGTATTGGGCTGTAAGTGGGCCACGGTTGGGATGGCTACTAGGCTGCTGGCTGCTGTGGTTTGCTGAGGGTGGGCGGCGGAGAAAGGAGAAGAGGAGCTGGGCTCGGCCTAGTTAGGCTAGGAGTAGTTTTTATTTTAGAAAATCCTTTTCTTTTTTCTATTTTTCTTTTCTCTTTTGTAATTTCAAATTCATTTCTTTTTTGAACATTTTGAAAATACCAGAGGCTTTGTAAATTTATAGAAATATTGCAGGGGCCCATATAATCCATTTGGGCTCCGATAATTTTGGTACTTTTCAAAATTCAAAATATTTTGAATTGATTTGAGAGAGGTAAAATAGGGTTTAGGGTTTTACTTCCTTTGTATTGCATGCATTTTTAAAAGATGATGCTCATGAATGCACAATCGACCCTAATTATGATTTAACTAAAACTGGGGTGTTACAGCTCTATCCCCCTTAACAGAATCTCGTCCCGAGATTCCTAGGTAGGGAAGATAGAAGAAACAGGGTTACACTAGACTTCGGAAATCTTCTCAACGAGGTTGATCCATGCCACCATTATTGAATGAATGAAATGCTTCATTTCTTCAAGGTAGCTGCACACACTAAAGAGGAGAGGGAAACACACAAAACCACAAACAGAGTATCTCATGGTCAACTCGTGGATAGATGTCCTACGAACATCTCTAGAGCCAACGAGCATGAAACACGTCAAGGTAAAGGAGGAACAAAAAGAGATGGTTTCAAGTTGTTAGACAACTGGTCTTCATAAGGAATGAGACCATGGAGCTTCAAGAGGGTGTAAGCTTCTGAAAAGGAGAGTTTACAAAGGAAATAACACAACCATAGACTTCGAGAGATGAACCTCTACTAACGGCTTAAGTAGAGCTTCCAGGGATACATAGATAGATCGGGAGAACCAAGTTGTTGAACTACTTTTGATACAGAAGGATCACTTCACTCAACATAAGGTTAAGGCAGAAAGATGTTTTGTGGCGAGGACTCATAAGAGTCACAAGGAACATGTAACAAGAGGAACTAATGATTACCAAAATCATAGTCACTCTTCTAACATGATGGAGAAACCGAAGGAAACTCTTTATTCATCCAGTTTTATCAAAATCTTTGGCATAGACCATGATATCACTTCACACCACTAGACGAATAGATAAGAAGATTCCCGATGACACGAGGAAAAAGAAACTTCATTCTCAGACTTCAATTACTTGGCACAACAAGATGCTTGCCAACATAAAAGGTCTGGAGGATCGACCGAGAGACATTTAGCAACACTTCTTTAAATGTTCTCCTTGATGTTCGAGAAAATAGACATCAAGTAAAGGTCGGACGTCGGATAAAAAAACCATGAGCACAACTATTATAACAAATCATAGAAGATGTCTCATGAGGAGTGATTGTTATTGATGATTCAAGAGAATATGACAATAGGTCTTCCGACTAATTGTGCCAACCATTGCATCAATCTTGCCGAATTTTCAGAGAGGCCTATGTCAAAAACTTTGATGAACACCCACCATTATTGCAGCTTGAGATTCAACTCTGGTTAGGTGGAATGATATTTCAGACTCAGCATATCCGAATAGAAGACTTGCAACATTTACCACAAAGGTAAAGTTACTAGATTCTCAAGTCACAGATTACGTTGTCAAGCTCCAAAAGAATGAGCTAGGTTGCGGAACCCATGTATTAGCAAGTTATCAAAAGATAATTTCCCCTACATGAATTGATTGCAACAAAACACAAATGTATCCTTATTGTTGGGAAACATTTAGGAGGATACTGAAGTTTGTAGAACTTCTTCTCTTCCATGACAAATCATCAGTGGCTTAACATGCTCAGAGGATGTTCTTGAAATGCGGAGGTATCAACCTACCATATAAAGAATACTTCACACATGCTTGACTGACTTGGAATTATTCCCGACAAAACAAAGATAACTCTACTCTAATCCACTACGACAACTTTCAACTTCTGCACGTGAACTACAGGAGGTCACTTCTAACATCCAGAGCACATACTTTGAGATAACTCAAAGAAGGTTCTCAAAAGTTTCCAACGTTAATGCCAAATGCTCCATGAATCATGTCTAGCTTGAGGAGGATAAGGATGTCATCGATGGGCTCAACAACAAACTTATCATGATACTCCAAGAAGATAGACTCACATGTGGTATGAACAAAACAACAGCATTGGTCAGACCAAAGAACATGAAGATGTACCTAGATGAAACATCACAAGTAGATACACCATCAGGATAGTCCCTAGGACTGAGTTTGATTTGACGATAACCCAAATCAAATCAAAGGCAGGGAATGATAAAATTTCCACGAAGGAAACACTATCTTTCTTCAGCGCAACAAAACTAGACATCCCTTTAGGAGGAACAAGTTTGATAGAACTTTTGTCTTACAACTCTCCAAGTTGTTGTTTAAACTCAACCAACTAGTTCAGGGGTATCCAGTATGGATTCTTGGAGAAAGGAAGAGTTCAGAGAACTTGCTTGCTCAAGAACTTGACAAACACGGTCACGTGGCAACATGGCGATACTTCTAGAAAGACATCTAGAATATCACGAACCACCGATATGTCACTTAGTTTGAGAGGAAACTTTCTTGACAAGGCAAGAAGACATAGTCTCAGAGCTTCAACATGAGCCTAACTCCTTGACTGAAGAGAGTGCACCCGAATAGTGGACTTGGTAGCACAATCATCCTTTGCTTAGTGATATATTAACCATCACGCTAAGAATGACACAAAAGTCTGTTGAGGTCTAAAGCAATAATGATTGCTAAGAATCTCAGATGACCACATTATTACGCACACGCATCATTCACGAGCACGAAAGCTCGGAGGAATGGTGGGTAAATATGTATAAGGGTATCACTTCATTAAGAGGGTCATGAAACTCAGCACAAACTCTTAGTGTAAAGGAGTGTGATACCTTAAGGTGGAACATAAGCTAATCAACATTTTTTGATCTACGGGTTACAACACTTTGACCTGGTCCTGGATATGACGAGGTACTGGGGTTTGCTTTCTCCTGACATCCCGAAATGCTTTGTCTTGATAGACCACAAGAGTATCTTGCATCGAAAGACATCGATGTGCATTTACTACTTGGCTACCAACTGGTAGATAAAGGTCGGAAACAATAAGGGAAATGAACATGCTCAGGATAGAATCCCGAGATGTGGATGCATAAGTCAACAATCTTCCGAAGACCGATGCAGGAACGGGAGGTGTGGCAAAGTCACGAGTATAGAAGTTTTAACTACCTCGATGAATTACGCTCTTAGTTACATGCCTGGATGAACAAAAGTGGTTAAAATAGTACGGTGGGGCCCAGGGCCACTCACGGTAGACCTTTCGGCCGTCCTAACCACTTTCAGATCATCGGGACAAGAACGAGCGGCGTAATCGGCAGGTGAAGGGATCAACTACATACCCAAATGAGTATGTATGCAAGCCACATACAATAGTCCTCAGAGCCATTCCATCTAAAAGGAATAGAAATATTGCAATGCCATACGGCAAGATTCAAATATCCTAGATAGAGATAATATTTTAGGATAGCTCCTCATACAATAAACATCAGAGTATCAGGCGGAAGCGGAAACAAGATCCGAGTACGGATAAGAAGCAAATCGGCATAAGATGCCACATAAATAAACATATCCCGCCCACAGATCTCACGGATCCCCGTTCCCGGAATCTCTACACCGAATGATCGTTGCCAACCTCATCTGTCTCCTCCACCCATTATCCATCTTGCGAATACACCTGTTCATCTGAATCAAACAATTTATCGTGTGACACCCTAGGGGTACTCAGCAAGTCTTTATGCCACTAAAGGGGACACAACCTGGGGTGACGCAATTGCAGCAAAAGATAATATCTAACAATTCTATAGATACTCGCTAACCATCCGCCTAACCAAAGATAGACGGATGTCCGTGAATTAAGAACAACAGTTATAACAGTATAATTAACAGATCCATCCTCCTCCTCGCTTACCAACGAGGAAGCGGACGAACAACCCCCATCATCCGTTGGCAGTTTTATTAACCATTCCATGAGTATTGCACTATTTACTAGTCAAGTTCTTAGTCAAATTAAAAACGGTACTTTAGTTATTCTTGTCTATGATCGAGAAACTATGCTCCAAGTCGTCCATAACCGCGGACACGGCTTTCAGAAAGATTTACCCGGCAGGGTTGCACGAATAGCAACACACACTCGATCAACCTCGGAAAAACCAACTCAAAACCCAACGAGGCATTCACGACAAAGCAATCAGAGGATTCATAAATATTTTAGAGGGCCACCCCATTAAGCTACCCGCAATGAAGTTGGCCGGCTCCGAGATGGACCCAAGGTTTGCGCCAATGGCTGTAAACGACTGGGAATCCGAAAATGTGTCTGGGCTTGTCCATACCTCGAAAACACTCCGCAATTCTTAAACAGTACAGGTGCTCCTCGCACAATCTTAATAAAACAGTAACATGGCATAAGTACAGAATAGTAATAAAGCCCCAAACTACTTTGTGGCCCCAAGAAATAAGAAGGAATCAAGCTCTGGATCAGGGGGGTCCATAAGGCCTCCCGGATGTGGATAGTGCGAATTGTCAAGGAACAGGAATCAAGTACTCTGGGTCCTACGGGACACAAGTGAGCATGAAAAACCAAATAGCAGATATTGCTCACCGGTGCCTCTTTCATTAGTTATCCCATTACTACACAGGTTAAGTTGTTTGGGTACCTCGTTATCCATCAGACTCTCACATACCCTACACATGCTTTTCTACGACTCGCATGGCTCAAACAACTCCTGTAGTAATGGCTCATGGGATGGAGGAACAAGCTTCGGTGGGGTTTAAAAAGTAAAGGCTATGCAGTACTTGGGATTCAATTTAATGCAATGGCGACTCAATGATGCAAGAATAAGATAGAGGCAATAGGTACTATATGTATGCAAGCATGTGGTAGTGCTTGCCTGGTAGTTCAGTTGAAGCGAGAGATGGATCTGGGTAGTACTCCTGTGATTCCTGGTAATTCTCCTGCTGGGCGTCTATTCGAAGAAGAACCAAACAAACAAGGGCCAACATAAATAAAGTGCACAAGCATATGAATTAAAATGCGACAAGCAAACAAGCATGCCATGATGAATGATACACAATTTACATGGCATTAAAGTAGCATGGCATGGTGAGGTGTGGAATACAAGAATAAAGCATTTTATTATTTATTTAGTCAATTTTTATTGCCATAAACAGTTCAGATGTTTAATAATGACATGATGCATGCTTCCATTCAGAACAAGGACTGCATAGATAGAACGGGCTCGTCGCGCTAATCGATTTAGACATATTATTTGCCCAATTTGGAGTTATAGAATTAAAGTTATTAATTTAGTAAGAAAAGGGCATTTTATTGTAATTTTAATCATCTCGAAATTTTAAAGTGTTCAAACCATATTTGAATTCCTTACATTTTTCTGATTCAAAAACATATATCATTTGTATTAATTGGATTTGTATTTTAAAAGTTATTTAAAATCTGGTTTGAATTTGAATTTAAACATTTACTGAATTTGTTTTATTTAAACAGTCAAACGGAAAACCTTTTTACACCCAGGAGAATTTGACCTTGGCCACTGACGGGTGGGCCGCTGCTGACTAGGGCCACGCGCACGGAAAAAGGCTTTTCTCACCTCGGCCTTAGCTAGCCTGTGAGATTGACAGGTGGGCCAGCGACTAGAGGCCCACGTGACAGCGGCAAAGCTCGTGGAGGCTGACCGGTGGGGGCATGCTGGACCGGGGGTTAAGGTTCACGAAAAGACGGGTGCCTTTTTGCATAAAGTGCACAGCGGCTGGCAGGTGGGGTAGGCTGGACCGCGGGTTGAGAGAGCCAAAAAGGGGTGGGGTTAAGTGTAAAGTGTGCGCGGCACTGTTGTTCTTCTCCGCATTCTGACGAACTGAGGGCGGAAAATCGTGGCGCGGCGGGGGCTTGAACCTGCGACACGGGGCGCGTGCGCAGAGGGGCAGTACCAGCGCGGTAGGACGGGGTGGTTGTCAGGGAGTAGCTACGCGGCTAGGTGAGGCTCTATGCGGCGCGGAAAACGTGCAGACACCGGCGACTGACGGCGCTCCGAGGGCATTCGGGGAAAGGTCCGGCGCGGCTAGACGACAACGGCGGAGATGGGGTTGTCTGGGAGGTACAGGGGCTCACCGCGGGGTGGTTGGTGGCATCGGATCTGCTTGGGGAGCGGCGGATCAATGACGAGGCTGGCGGCCGGTGGAATTAGGGTTTCGGCGATGACGCGGTGCTGCGGGTGCTGGGGACCTTCTCCTCCTCGCTGGCGCGTACGAGGCGAGGTAGGGGACCCTTCTCGATCTCCTCGGCCACTTCCACATCGCGCACGCCGGCAGGAACGACGAGAGGCAGGGGGTACTGGCGGTGACCGGCGGCAAGATCTGGCGGCGGTGAAGAAGAAGGAGAGGAGAGGCAGGGCTTGGGGGTGGATCTGGTGAGGCAGAGGAGTCGTGGGGCGGACGAGAAAGCAAGAGAGAGGGAGGGGGTGCCTATGGGGCTCGGGGTAGATAAAGGTGGCTTCAGCCACCTTTCTCCTCCTCCTCCTCTCACGTGCTCGAGCTGGAGCGAGGCAGGGGCAGGTGGGGACGGCGTGGTTGTGGGGCTGGCAGTGCAGGTAGAGAGAAAGAGAGAGGAGAGGGGGCTCGGGTGGCTCGGCTAGTTTAGGAGGAGCTCGGGTTAGCTAGGGCTAGGGTTAGGAGAGGGGGTAGATGGGGTGTGGGACCAGGGAGAGAGGGTGGCCAGGTGGGGCCATCATGGTAGAGAGAGGAGAGATGAGAGAGGTGTGGTAGAGGTTAGGGTTTAAGATAGAACTAGGGTTAGAGGAAAATAGAGAGAGAAAGCTAGGTTAGGTTTTGATTAGGGGTTTAGGTTTTAAAAACTTGCTTATGAGATCATACCAAGAGAAAAAGTGAGGGCTTGATTTAGCATAAGCTAAGGTGAAGGAGAATCCAAGTAAAAGAGGAAGACAAAGGTTTATGTGATAAAGGCCTTATTGGAATCATGCATGAAGGGAAGAAAATGATGTTGATGAGAACATGGGAATGGTGGAGAGATGATGTAGATGATCCCCAAAGAAAGAACCACTAAAACAAAGGAAAAACAAATGGGATAAAGGGGGTGATGATGGTTGCATGGCCCATGCAAAATATTAATTGCCATGTTTAAATTCTTGTGAAAAATAATAATAACATGGCATTATTCTTATGCATTCCCCAGAAGTGGAATAAAGGCCAAGCAAAAGAATTTATAGAATTAGATCCACCCCACCCACATGAGCTAGAATAAAATCAAAAGAAAAATAAATACAAGCTCATGGATAATGAGGTGGTGGAATTATAAGGTGGTGAAAAGAAAGGTGATGGATTTGAATAAAAGATATGCCCCCAACTCAACTTGGGCATTAAACAATATATCAACAACCAAATACAATATCAAGAGGCAAATACAATTAATAATGCATATGAGAGAAGAACCAAAGAAAGAGGGTTTTATATGATGCTCAAATGCAAGGTGGCATGATGACATGAGCATGATATAATTATGATGCAACAATTGTATATAGGAAGTAGCCATTATATTACTAGACCAAGTAGCATTACAATTGTTAGACAATTGGGGTGCTACAATTCTCCCCCACTAAACAGGAATCTCGCCCCGAGATTCTAGGAAGAAGAAGAAGACTCAAAGAGGGTAGGATACTTGGCACGGAGCTCATCTTCACGTTCCCAAGTGGCTTCATCAACGGAATGGTGCGACCACTGCACCTTGCAGAACTTGATGGACTTGTTGCGAGTCCTTCTTTCTGCGACTTCAAGATTTTTTATGGGGTGTCTTGATAAGACAGATCTTCTTGGAGATTGATGAGTTCATGGTCCACGGTCCTGCCGGGATCTTTGAAGCACTTCTTGAGTTGAGAGATATGGAAAACATCATGAACTTTGAGTTGTTCAGGGAGCTCAAGAGCATAAGCAACTTCTCCTCTTCTTCCACGAATTTTGAAAGGACAGATGTATCTAGGAGCCAGCTTTCCTTTGATACCAAAACGGTGCGTGCCTCTCATGGGAGTGACACGAAGGTAAACGAGATCACCAGGGACATACTCCATGTCCGTGTGCTTTCTGTCATAATTGCTCTCCTGGCTACTTTGAGCAATCTTCAGGTTTTCAAGAATGATGTGAACTTTCTCCTCCGCTTGAGTTACAATGTCGGGGCCAAACAATATTCTTTCACCTGCGCCCGACCAACCAATCGGAGTTCTGCATTTGCGACCATAGAGAGCCTCAAATGGTGCCATCTTTAGACTTTTCTGGAAACTGTTGTTGTAAGAGAATTCAGCATAAGGAAGACATTCTTCCCACTTCATGCCGAAAGAGATAACGCAAGCACGGAGCATATCTTCCAGAATCTTATTGATCCTTTCAACTTGTCCTTGTGACTGAGGGTGGTAGGTTGTGCTGAAGTTTAGTTTTGTTCCCAAAGCATTTTGGAAACTTCCCCAGAACTTGGAAGTGAAGATACTTCCGCGGTCTGAACTGATCTCAAGAGGAACTCCATACAGAGAGACAATTCTGTTGATATAGAGCTCAGCCAACTGAATTGCAGAAATTGTTTCCTTGACTGGAAAGAAGTGAGCTACTTTGGAAAGCCTGTCAATGACAACAAAGATCGCATTGTTGCCCTTCTGCGACCTTGGAAAACCAGTTATGAAGTCCATCTCTACTTTCTCCCATTTCCATTCTGGAGGCTTCAATGGCTGTAGAAGACTGGAAGGTTTCTGATGGACAGCTTTAACTCTGCGACAAACATCACACTCCGAGACATACTTGGCACAATATCGTTTCAATCTAGGCCACCAATATTGTGTTTTCAAGTCCATGTACATCTTAGTGCTGCCAGGGTGGATAGAAAGAACATAATCATGCGCCTCCTTGAGAACTTGCTCTCTTAAACCCGGGTAGTTCGGAACAAACATCCGGTGCTCAAAGAAAAGAGTGCCTTGGTCGTCGACGTGGAAGGACTCATACTTCGGAAGCTGAATGTTGGAGATGATCTTTTTAGTGTAAGGATCACCATGTTGAATGGAACGGACCTTTTCTTCCAAGAGAGGTGTTGCTAGAAGGTTCAGAAGATACCCTTGATCCACAATTTCAAGGTTTAGCTTGCGGAATTCCTCGCACAAGAGAGGCTGTTGTTCTTCCACCATGAGGTTGTTGACATAAGCTTTTCGGCTGAGAGCATCGGCCATGACATTGGCTTTGTCCGGAGTGTAGTTGATGGTCAAATCGAAATCATTGATTGTTTCAATCCACCTCCTCTGACGAAGGTTGAGATCAGTATGTGTGAAGATATATTTCAGACTCTTGTGATCAGAAAAGATCTCACAACGGTTGCCAAGCAAGTAATGCCTCCATAATTTCAAAGCGAAGACAACTGCTGCGGGTTCGAGGTCATGTGTAGGATAGTTGATCTCATGCGTCTTCAACTGTTGAGAGGCATAAGCAACAACTTGCTTTTCTTGCATAAGGACCGCACCCAATCCTTGCAATGATGCGTCACAGAATATCTGGAAAGGCTTTGATGTATCTGGAGGAACCAAGACTGGTGTGGAAGTGAGCTTCCCTTTGAGTGTTTCAAAGCTTGCTTGACATGCAGGAGTCCAAAGGTATTTCTTGCCTTTCTTGAGGAGATCGGTAAGAGGCTTCGCAATCTTCGAAATTTTTTGAACGAAGCGATGGCAGTAACTGGCCAAACCAAGGAAACTCCGGACTTCTTTGACATTTATGGGTGGAAGCCAGTCCATAATTGTCTTAATAGTTTCTGGGTTGACGGCAATGCCCTTGGTAGAGATGACGTGACCAAGGTAGGTGACTTGCGGCAGCCAAAACTCACACTTGGAGAACTTTGCATACAGGTGGTTCTCACGAAGCTTGTTTAGGACACACCGAAGGTGTTCTTCATGTTCTTCTTTTGACTTAGAATAGACTAGAATGTCATCCAGATAGACCACAACGAACTTATCAAGATACTCCATGAAAACCGAGTTCATAAGCCTCGAGAAGGTGGCAGGTGCATTGGTGAGACCGAAAGACATGACCGTGTACAGGCCATAACGGGTGGTGAAAGCTGTTTTAGGAACATCTTCCTTGCGAATCTTGATTTGATGATAACCACTTCTCAAATCAAGTTTAGAGAATACCACAGCTCCAGCTAGCTGATCGAAGAGATCATTAATCCACGGAAGGGGATATTTATTCTTGATTGTTTTAGCATTGAGTGCCCGATAGTCAACACAAAGTCTATCAGTCTTGTCTCGCTTCTTCACAAAGATGGTTGGCCTACCCCAAGAAGAAGTACTATGCTGAATGAAACCCAACTTCTCTTGTTCGTCAAGCTAACGTTTGAGTTCAGCCAACTCAGCAGGACCCATTTTATAAGGCCTCTTGGAAATAGGAGCGGTACCAGGTTCAAGTTCAATGACAAACTCAACCTCACGATCCGGAGGCATACCTGGCAACTCTTCCGTAAAGACATCTGGGAACTCACAAACTACAAGAACACTCTGAATACCTTCCATAGCATCATCATTCAGAGCCGCCAAAGAATAAAGCTGAATTGCAGGAGTCAGACTTGGAGAATAGACTATATGGCCTTCAGGAATTTTCAGAGAAACCGAACGTTCAGCACAATCAATCACAGCTGCATTTGCTGTTAACCAATCCATGGCCAAGATAACATCAATATCAGAATTGCCCAGAATAATTAAGGAAGCCGGAAACGAAGAACCACCAATCTCAATTTGATTGTTATGGCTGATTTTAGAAGATGACATTGTTGCTCCAGGAGAAAGGACCATTAAACGCTTGGGGAGAGGATCCATAGATAACCCATTCCTATCAGCAAAACTCGTAGAGATAAAAGAATGCGATGCGCCAGAATCAAACAACACTCGTGCAGAAACTGAGTTAACAGGAAGCATACCCATCACAACTCCAGATGCATGCTCAGCTTGAGCGACGTTGACACAGTTGGCACGAGCAACCGTAGACCCAGGCTTGGTGTTGATGTTGAGAGCCCGAGGTGGAGGTGCACGAATCATAGGAGCACTTGCCGCAGGTCTTGGAGGTGGTGGTGGAAGAGCTTTGTTGTTCATTGGACAATTCCAGTGCTGATGCCCAGTGTTTCCACAAGTATAACAAGCACCAGGTGGACGTGGAGCAATGTAGCCAGGGACTCCGCCAGGCGCTCCAGGGTAGTTGTGGTTGTAGCCCATGGGAGCCGCAGTGAAGGAGTTTGGTGGCCTTGCCACGTAGCTTGACGGTCTTGGTGGAGCAGGGAGCGATGGTGGGGTGTTAGGAACCCAGACACGACGCTTAGAAGGAGCTGTCATAGCAGAAGAGCTTGCTGTATCATGGCTGTGTTTCTTTGACTCCTCAAACACTTGCCTACTTGCTTCTTCCTGCAGAGCTGTGTGTTGGAGTTCCAGAAAAGACCCTGGCCTTGCATGAGTGATTGCATATTTGATGGAAGCATTGAGGCCTTGCCGGAACCTCTTTTGCTTCTTCTTGTCATCAGAGATCTCATCGCCACCATACCGAGAAAGGTTCATGAAGTTTCTGATGTAGGTATTGACATTGTTAGTGCCCTGCTTGAGGTTGAGAAACACTTCCTTCATCCTTTCCATGACAATTTCTGACAGATATTGCTCTTTGAAAGCAGCAGTGAATTGCTCCCAAGTAGGCTGAAAACCAGAAAGATCTGCCTTGAGGTAATTTTCCCACCACAGAGCTGCATCTCCCTTCAGAAGGTGAGTGGCACATTTGACCCATTCTTGCTCGGGAACATCCGCAGTCATCAGCAACCTTGACACTTCACGCAGCCAATCATCCGCATCAAGTGGCTGATCAGACACCTCAAATTGGCGTGGGTTGAACTTGAGAAAACTCTTGATGTCTCCTCGCTTAGGAGGTGGAGGTAGCAGAACAAACTCATTCCTCCTCACGCTTTCCTCGAAGCGCTGCTGGTTCTGCTGCATAGTGCCGAAAGCATTTGTAATACTTGCCAAAGCAGCCCCAAGTTCAGGTGGTATGTCCTCCTCAGAACGGCGTGGAGGTGCCATCCTGTGATTGATATAAAACACGAGTCAGTACTATAATGGAGAATGATAATAATCCAAAATAGTACCAAAATGGAATTAACCAAGATTAAAGGATGCAATTCACTTAGATGATATTAAAATATCAACAAAGTTCAAGGCAACTAGAAGATACTAAGCATAACGCACACGACTGAACAAGGAGTGTGGTACACAACTAACAAAGAAAAATTTTCCGCAAATTTCGGCATTAAAATACCACTATATGCGCAAAACCACTTACGAATCAAGATTAGTAACTCTACTAGTTCAATATACAAGAGCAATGATAAAAGTAGTGGTATGGTCGCGACTCCATCCCGCACTCAAATCATTACTCCGCACATGAATCAATAAAACACATATCCCAACACCTTCTTCTTAAGAGGAACCTAAAGATTGGTAACTACGAAAAAGAACACCCCAACAAGATAACGTCGGATAACAAAGAGTAAGATAAATCGCATCGGTAAACAACGAATCAGAATAGATCGCGTCGGTTTACAAAGGCCTGTCGGTAGGGAATGTACCAACAGTTGATAACCAAAAGGCAGATAGTATTAACATTTGGATGCAACAGATAGACAAAGAATTACACACACACACACACAACCTATGGTACTACGGAACCCAGAACACGTGAATCCTAGTTTGAATTTTTAGAAGAGAATTGAAAACGTTACACTTCCTTACCAGAAAAGGGTGGGTGGGTAAGAAGAAAAATGGAAGCAGTCCTACTCTCACGTTTTGTTTTTCCCTAGTATACATAACTACCAAAAATATTTGCTAGACTGACAACGACCATTTTGGCTGAGACCCAGAAGGGCGGGATGGCTCTGATACCAATTGTAACTATCTCGGTGAATTACGCTCTTAGTTACATGCCTGGATGAATGAAAGTGGTTAAAATAGTACGGTGGGGCCTAGGGCCACTCACGGTAGACCTTTCGGCCGTCCTAACCACTTTCAGATCATCGGGACAAGAACGAGCAGCGTAATCGGCAGGCGAAGGGATCAACTATATACACAAATGAGTATGTATGCAAGCCACATACAATAGTCCTCAGAGCCATTCCATCTAAAAGGAATAGAAATATTGCAATGCCATACGGCAAGATTCAAATATCCTAGATAGAGATAATATTTTAGGATAGCTCCTCATACAATAAACATCAGAGTATCAGGCGGAAGCGGAAACAAGATCCGAGTACGGATAAGAAGCAAATCGGCATAAGATGCCACATAAATAAACATATCCCGCCCACAGATCTCACGGATCCCCGTTCCCGGAATCTCTACACCGAATGATCGTTGCCAACCTCATCTGTCTCCTCCACCCATTATCCATCTTGCGAATACACCTGTTCATCTGAATCAAACAATTTATCGTGTGAGACCCTAGGGGTACTCAGCAAGTCTTTATGCCAGTAAAGGGGACACAACCTGGGGTGACGCAATTGCAGCAAAAGATAATATCTAACAATTCTATAGATACTCGCTAACCATCCGCCTAACCAAAGATAGACGAATGTCCGTGAATTAAGAACAACAGTTATAATAGTATAATTAACAGATCCATCCTCCTCCTCGCTTACCAACGAGGAAGCAGACGAACAACCCCCATCATCCGTTGGCTGTTTTATTAACCATTCCATGAGTATTGCACTATTTACTAGTCAAGTTCTTAGTCAAATTAAAAACGGTACTTTAGTTATTCTTGTCTATGATCGAGAAACTGTGCTCCAAGTCGTCCATAACCGCGGACACGGCTTTCGGAAAGATTTACCCTGCAGGGGTGCACGAATAGCAACACACACTCGATCAACCTCGGAAAAACAAACTCAAAACCCAATGAGGCATTCACGACAAAGCAATCACAGGATTCAGAAATATTTCAGGGGGCCACCCCATTAAGCTACCCGCAACGAAGTTGGCCGGCTCCGAGACGGACCCAAGGTTCGCGCCAATGGCTATAAACGACTGGGAACCCGAAAATGTGACTAGGCTTGTCGATACTGCGAAAACACTCGACAATTCTTAAACAGTATAGGTGCTCCTCGCACAATCTTAATAAAACAGTAACATGGCATAAGTATAGAATAGTAATAAAGCCCCAAACTACTTTGTGGCCCCAAGAAATAAGAAGGATTCAAGCTCTGGCTTAGGGGGGTCCATAAGGCCTCCCGGATGTGGATAGTGCGAATAGTCTAGGAACAAGAATCAAGTACTCGGGGTCCTACGGGACACAAGTGAGCATGAAAAACCAAATAGCAGATATTGCTCACCGGTGCCTCTTTCATTAGTTATCCCATTACTACACATGTTAAGTTGTTTAGTTACCTCGTTATCCATCAGACTCTCACATACCCTACACATGCTTTTCTACGACTCGCATGGCTCAAACAACTCCTGTAGTAATGGCTCATGGGATGGAGGAACAAGCTTCGGTGGGGTTTTAAAAGTAAAGGCTATGCAGTACTTGGGATTCAATTTAATGCAATGGCGACTCAATGATGCAAGAATAAGATAGAGGCAATAGGTACTATATGTATGCAAGCATGTGGTAGTGCTTGCCCGGTAGTTCAGTTGAAGCGAGAGATGGATCTGGGTAGTACTCCTGTGATTCCTGGTAATTCTCCTGCTAGGCATCTATTCGAAGAAGAACCAAACAAACAAGGGCCAACATAAATAAAGTGCACAAGCATATGAATTAAAATGCGACAAGCAAACAAGCATGCCATGATGAAGGATGCACAATTTACATGGCATTAAAGTAGCATGGCATGGTGAGGTGTGGAATACAAGAATAAAGCATTTTATTATTTATTTAGTCAATTTTTATTGCCATAAACAGTTCAGATGTTTAATAATGACATGATGCATGCTTCAATTCAGAACAAGGACTGCATATATAGAACGGGCTCATCGCGCCGATCGATTTAGACATATTATTTGCCCAATTTGGAGTTATAGAATTAAAGTTTTTAATTTATTAAGAAAAGGGCATTTTATTGTAATTTTAATCATCTCGAAATTTTAAAGTGTTCAAACAATATTTTGAATGGCATATTTGAATTCCTTACATTTTTCTGATTCAAAAACATATACCATTTGTATTATTTGGATTTGTATTTTAAAAGTTATTTAAAATCTGGTTTGAATTTGAATTTAAACATTTACTGAATTTGTTTTATTTAAACAGTCAAACGGAAAACCTTTTTACACCCAGGAGAATTCGACCCAGGCCACTGACGGGTGGGCCGCTGCTAACTTGGGCCACGCGCGCGGAAAAAGGCTTTTCTCACCTCGGCCTTAGCTAGCCTCTGCGATTGACAGGTGGGACAGCGACTAGAGGCCCACGTGACAGCAGCAAAGCTCGTGGAGGCTGACCGGTGGGGGCATGCTGGACCGCGGGTTAAGGTTGACGAAAAGACGGGTGCCTTTTTGCATAAAGTGCACAGCCGCTGGCAGGTGGGGTAGGCTAGACCGTGGGTTGAGAGAGCCAAAAAGGGGTGGGGTTAAGTGTAAAGTGTGCGCGGCACTGTTGTTCTTCTCCACGTTCTGACGAACTGACGACGGAAAATCGCGGCGCAGCGGGGGCTCGAACCTGCAACGTGGGGCGCGCGCGCAGAGGGGTAGTACCAGCGCGGTAGGACGGGGTGGTTGTCAGGGAGTAGCTACGCGGCTAGGTGAGGCTCTATGTGGCGCGGAAAACGTGCAGACACCAGGGACTGACGGCGCTCCGAGGGCATTCGGGGAAAGGTCCAGTGCGGCTAGACGACGACGGCGGAGATGGGGTGGTCTGGGAGGTACAGGGGCTCACCGCGGGGTGGTTGGTGGCGTCGGATCGGCTTGGGAGTAGCGGATCGACGACGAGGCTGGCGGCCGGTGGAATTAGGGTTTCGGCGACGACGCGGTGCTGCGGCTGCTGGGGACCTTCTCCTCCTCGCTGGCGCGTACGAGGCGAGGTAGGGGACCCTTCTCGATCTCCTCGGCCACTTCCACGTCGCGCACACCGGCAGCAACGACGAGACGCAGGGGGTACTGGCGGTGACCGGCAGCAGGATCTGGCGGCGGTGAAGAAGAAGGAGAGGAGAGGCAGGGCTTGGGGGTGGATCTTGTGAGGCAGAGGAGTCGTGGGGCGGAGGAGAAAGCAAGAGAGAGGGAGGGGGTGCCTGTGGGGCTCGGGGTAGATAAAGGTGGCTTCGGCCACCTTTCTCCTCCTCCTCCTCTCACGTGCTCGAGCTGGAGCGAGGCAGGGGCAGGTGGGGTGGGGCTGACAGGCGGGCCAGGTGGGGACGGCGTGGTTGTGGGGCTGGCACTGCAGGTAGAGAGAAAGAGAGAGGAGAGGGGGCTCGGGTGGCTTGGCTAGGTTAGGAGGAGCTCGGGTTAGCTAGGGCTAGGGTTAGGAGAGGGGGTAGATGGGGTGTGGGACCAGGGAGAGAGGGTGGCCAGGTGGGGCCATCATGGTAGAGAGAGGAGAGATGAGAGAGGCGTGGTAGAGGTTAGGGTTTAAGATAGAACTAGGGTTAGAGGAAAATAGAGAGAGAAAGCTAGGTTAGGTTTTGATTAGGGGTTTAGGTTTTAAAAACTTGTTTATGAGATCATACCAAGAGAAAAAGTGAGGGCTTGATTTAGCATAAGCTAAGGTGAAAGAGAATCCAAGTAAAAGAGGAAGACAAAGGTTTATGGGATAAAGGCCTTATTGGAATCATGCATGAAGGGAAGAAAATGATGTTGATGAGAACATGGGAATGGTGGAGAGATGATGTAGATGATCCCCAAAGAAAGAACCACTAAAACAAAGGAAAAACAAATGGGCTAAAGGTGGTGATGATGGTTGCATGGCCCATGCAAAATATTAATTGCCATGTTTAAATTCTTGTGAAAACAAAATAATAACATGGCATTATTCTTATGCATTCCCAAGAAGTGGAATAATGGCCAAGCAAAAGAATTTATAGAATTAGATCCACCCCACCCACATGAGCTAGAATAAAATCAAAAGAAAAAGAAATACAAGCTCATGGATAATGAGGTGGTGGAATTATAAGGTGGTGAAAAGAAAGGTGATGGATTTGAATAAACGATATGCCCCCAACTCAACTTGGGCATTAAACAATATATCAACAACCAAATACAATATCAAGAGGCAAATACAATTAATAATGCATATGAGAGAAGAACCAAAGAAAGAGAGTTTTATATGATGCTCAAATGCAAGGTGGCATGATGACATGAGCATGATATAATTATGATGCAACAATTGTATATAGGAAGTAGCCATTATATTACTAGACCAAGTAGCATTAAAATTGTTAGACAATTGGGGTGCTACAGAAGTGAAACTCACAAGAAGTACTCTTGTCGTGATCTATTTGGTTCCATTGAAGAACATCCGCCATAACATGTGGTAGGGGAAATCCTTTGTTTGTCGTAATTTAATCACAAGAATAACCACAAGCTTGAAGGCCAGAGTTGTAGTACCAGCCATCCTGAGGTAATGTTAAATCATTAACAACAGGGATCAACAGAATGGATATTGGGTTAAAGGTCAGCTTCATGTACAAGATTCACAACACCAGAATCCAGCACAATGAAGGATCTTCGGTTCAAGTCCAAGGGTTAAAACCCGAGAAAGGAATAACTACTATCTTGGTAGTACAGACGGTACTACAAAATGGTAATCACGAGGTAGCTTCCAAGAGAAGAAACGACTTCTGAAGTACCCAAACAAACGAAAAGAAGGTACAAGAGGTGAAAGGAAACCTCGAGGCCTACAAGAAAACACTATGGAACCATCAACACAATGTTGTGGACCCACAAAATAGAGAGATAATGTTGGAAAGGAATTTCTCAACTGAAGCAGAGCAAAGGAAAACACGGAACACACACACAACTGACTCTGGAGAACTCAACACTAGGTCAATTGGTTAAGAAACGACATGCCAAGAAGGCACCTAATATTTCAAAGATGAGACAAGATAGAAAAACTTTTCAAAGTCAACACAAGGTAAGATGACCCAGAGTTAGAGCGAAACTGGATAAGGAGAAAAAGAAGCATACTAGAGTTTTCACAAATACTTTTCAGCTTTCAAATAGTTTTCTCAAATACTAGACTCAACATCGACTAGTAGAAAGGTTTTCCTACAGTCAGTACTGCTCTGATACCAAAACCTGTGACACCCCCGAGATTAAGGCTAGACAAATCCCAGACCTTTGTCTGATATAAGCCTAACCTAAATCTTAGAAGCGTACAGAGAGAGAATCGATAACATTACAGTGACCCTACGACACAAAAATTATTATAGCAAGCTCATAACTGAGCAAAGAACCAAAATATTACAAGCAGAGTCACTGACCAAAAACATCAAACAACGGAAGGCAAATTATGCTATTAAGTATAGAAAACTTAACAAATGGCCTAAGATGCCTGAAGCATAAGAATGACGTCCCAATCCATAGATTCCAGTCTGCCGACCGGGAACCCCAAACTACTCATCGATGTCGTTGTTGTAACGAACTCACCTTCTGCGGTAACACTTACCTGCTAGAAAAGTATCAACAAAGCAAGGATGAGTACAGGGTGTACTCCGCAAGACTTATGACTGGTGGGGTTACTTTGCATAAAGCTAACTTTCTTGGTAAAAGGGAGAGGAGTAGAAGCTCGACTAAATAAATCATTTTAAAAGGGGATAAGAAAGCGATATCACTAGCTTTGATCTTCTTTTGATATCCACCGAATCTTTATTAGTTGAACCTACCAACTAGGATCACCCCCTCGATCCCCGAGGAAGCATCCTTAAGCACACATCACTTCTCTTGTCAAGTTTTACGATTAGGTTATTGTTCTCTATGATCATCACATCCATTCCCAAGTCGTCCATAACCGTGGACACGGCTTTTCAAAAAGATTAATAACCCTGCAGGGGTGCACAACTTTACCCACACATACCAACCGATTCTTAATGCCACTTAAGATTAGCCCTCTTCCTTGGAAGGCCGGCAGAGGGTGGTTGGCCACGACCTTTACCTTGCGTTCGCCAATACCATGAGTCACGCCCTAAGGAGATGTTGCCGTAACGGGTCAAGTCCTGAAGTCGGTGCCTAGAGATGTGCGTAGGGTTCAAGATTACGGAGGTCGTGCCTCTCTTGTTCTCGGCCATGCTTACCTACTTGTATGAATGAACCTCCTCCACCACCTTCAAGAACGACTAGAATGCATATGTCGAATGGAACGCCCGAACTATGTGACTCATAGAATCTACTAGGCAAGTTAGTTGGTCGAGGGGGTTTCCAGGCCCCCATGTGTTTGTACGCTCGTCTTGGTTCAAGAGGCAAGAACTCAGATCCTAGTGTTTGCAAGTATGGGACTGCAAAAACCACAACCCGACGTGGCCTCCCATACAGGCCTTAGCATGTTTAACTTTCATCTCTGATCATACCACGTCAGCCTGCCCAACTAGGTTCATTCGCAGCTCTGATTCATCAACCGGATGGGTTGGCAGTAACAACTAAGCATGGCTAAGCGCAACAGATATAACATCTCTAGCGAAGCTCTTAAGCCAAACCCTAGTTATGCTAGGAGCAGTGGATCGGGGAATATAGGCTACAAAGGTAACATGCATCAGATAGGATTGATATATCTAGTGATAAAAGACTTTAGAATCATATGCACATGACAAGAATGAAATACTTTGAAAGCATAGGATTATTCATGTGTGGGGTTTTGCTTGCCTTTGCCTGTTGATACTCAAATATAGAACTTCAGGTTCATCTTCTTGGCGTCATTCGTTGATAACCTTCGATGATGTTGATCTCGGTTTTTAATGTTGGACTCGACCTCGTTGCTCACATCAACTCGAGGTCTACCGAGAAAAAGCAGAAACACCGGAAAGGAAAGCAACAATCAACACATGGCATCGATGCAATGCTCAAGCAATGATGATGATATGACAAGTTAAATTGTATTGAAATGTTACCCTATAGCACGCATGGCAAATTTAAGCGGGGTCCGAGGGGTACAAACCCTAATTCAGAGAAACCCCGGATGCATATGAGAGGGGTTATTTTGTTCTCCTAATGAAACTTGTCATTTAGGTTGCATAACAATGCATTATTATGCGTCTATTGGATAGATCTCATTTTTCTGAACATTTTGATATATTATACATATTTTTCTGATTTAAAATGAATTAGTTATGATTTTTCTCATTTTAAATCCATTTTAAATCATTATTAAAACAATTAAACATTTTTGGATTATTTTTAGATTATTTTACAACCTGGGCCCACATGTCATATATTTATTCATTTCAGAAACAATTATGGAAATGATTAAATATCTGATAGCAGGGACCCACCTGTCAGCATTTTCATTTATTAAAATAATTACAGAAATTACTAATTAAAAGAAATGGAATAATGACATCATGATGATGTCATCATGACATCATCCATGGAGGAGCTCCCAGGTCGAGCTCGAATCCGAGGATTCCGAGCGCGCCTAGACGCACGGGTGCGCGTGTTGGACAGAGGGGACGATGGGCAGCCGATTGGTGGTGGCACTACCATTTATTGGTCACCGGAGCGGTGACCATGGCGAGCTTGCGCGGCGGCGGGTGGTGGCGCACGGTGAGGGCTCGAACCAGAGAGGTAGGGAGACGTTGGAGAGCACTGTTATGCTCAGGATCTCACCACGGTTCTTGTAGATGGGTCAGATCGAGAAGAGGAGGTCAGAGGTGATGGCGATGTCACGACAGAGCTTCGTCGGCCATGGGGAAGACGGTGTCAATTGGCCCGATTAAGAGCTCCCTGGCTTGCGCTGACTGGGGCAAGGGAACGACTGTTGGAGATATGCCCAAGAGGCAATAATAAAGTGGTTATTATTATATCTTTATGTTTATGATAAATGTTTACATCCGATGCTATAATTGTATTAACCGGAAACATTAATACTTGTGTGTTTTGTAAACATAAAAGAGTCCCTAGTAAGCCTCTTGTTAAACTAGCTTGTTTATTAATGGATGATCATGGTTTCCTGATCATGGACATTGGATGTCGTTAATAACAAGATCATATCATTAGGAGAATGATGTGATGGACACACACCCGTACTAAGCATAGCATCAGATCAAGTCATTAAGTTCGTTTGCTATAAGCTTTAAAATACATAGTAACCTAATCCTTCGACCATGAGGTTATGTTAATCACCATCACCGGATGGGTACTTTGATGACATCAAACACCGCTTCGTAACTGGGTGGTTATAAAGGTGTCATTGGGTATTCTGAAAGTATGTGTTGAAGCGCATGGACCAAGATTGGGATTTGTCCATCCATATGGCGGATAGATATGCTCTGGGCCCTCTCGGTGGAATGTCATCTAATTAGCTTGCAAGCATGTGACTGGGTCACAAGGGATGACATATCAAGGAACGAGTAAAGAGTACTTATCAGTAACGAGGTAGAACTAGGTATGGAGATGCCGATGATCAAACCTCGGATAAGTATAGTATCGCGTGACAAAGGGAATTGGTTTCGTATGTAAATGGTTCTATCGATCACGAAGTCATCGTTGAGTATGTGGGAGCCGTTATGGATCTCCATATCCCGCTGATGGTTATTGATCGGAGAGGTGTCTTCATCATGTCTGCATATTCACGAACCGTAGGGTGACACACTTAAGGTTCAAAGTTGTTTTAAGTAGATATGGAATGTGCGTTGGAGACCGAATGTTGTTCGAAGTCTCGGATTGGATCCGGGACATCACGAGGAGATCCGGAATGGTCCGGAGAATAAGATTCATATATTGGGGATCATTTTCTAAGTTAGGAAATGTTCCGGAGTGTTTGTATGGGGATTCTAGAAGGTTTCGGAATGTTCTGGAAGGTTCTAGAAGAGTTCTTAGTGTTTGGTTGAAAACCAAGAAAGGGTCAAGGAAACCTTGTGGGGGCTAGACACAGATTCGTGGGGGAGGAGGACTCCTCCCCTCTTCCCAACCCGCCGGCCCAAGGAGGGAGGGGAGTCCTACTAGGACTCCCCCTCCCAAGGCGCCTCCCTCCTTTAAATAGAGGGGAGGGGGCACCCCCTCCTAGCTCTCTCTTATAACAAGCTCTAGCCGCCGCCTCTCTCCTCCTCCTTCCCTATGCTCCGGCTTAGGCGAAGCCCTGCAGAATTCTCTACTCCACCACCACCACCACACCGTCGTGCTGCTGGGATTCCGTGGAGAAGATCTACTACCTCCGCTGCTCGCTGGAACGAGGAGAGGAAGGTCTGCTTCGATTCTGCACGTGTGACCGACTGCGGAAGCGCTGCCGAAACACGGCGCCGGAAGGATCGTCCACTTGACCGACTACGGAAGCGCTGCCGGAACGCGACGCCGGAAGGATCATCCACACGATCTTGAGATCGGCAAGTGATCGACTACATCAACCACGAGATCTAATCTCGTTAACGCTTTCGGATCTACGAGGGTTAGTTCCTATCTATCTCGTTGCACATATCTAATAGATTAAATCTTGGCTTTTATCTAGATTAGATCTGGGTTTTGTTCGTTCTTGCGGTAGAATTTTTTTGTTTTCCATGCTACGAACCCATCAGTGGTATCAGAGCCGTATCTATGCGTAGATCTGTTGCACGAGTAGAACACAATGTTTTTGTGGGCGTTGATGTTTTTGTTGTCGGTGTCTTAGCGTGTACTTTGCATCTTGCGGCATGATGGGATGAAGCGGCTCGGGCTAACATTACATGTCATCGCACATGAGACTTGCTCCACGCTTGACGTGCAAACTTGCTTTGCACAAGTGGCTTTGCGGGTGTCTGTCTCTCCCACCATAGTTAAGATTCAGTTTACAATGAGCATCTGACAACACTTGTATCAACGTTGTGGTTCTTGTTCGTAGGTAAGATCGGTCTTATGCGAAAGCCCGAAACCACGTAAAACATGCAAAGAAAATTAGAGGCGTCTAACTTGTTTTTGCAGGGGTTTTGTGATGTGATATGGCCATCATGTGATTATGATTATATTTGATGTATGCAATGATCCTTGTTGTAATATGGCAACCGGCAGGAGCCTAATGGTTGTCTTTTAATTCTGTTAAGACCTGCGTGTCTATTCATCTTGTAATAGCTTTATTCCAAGTAGTTGTAATAGTTACTAGTGATGATGGACAACCATGAAGCGGCGCCACTGACCTTGACGCAATGCTGGTGATGATGGAGATCATGTTCGTGCTTTGGAGATGGAGATCAAAGGCGCAAGAAGAAAGGGCCATATCATATCACACTTATTATGAATTGCCTGTGATGTTAATCCTGTATGCATCTTGTATTGCTTAGATCGCGACGGTAGCATTATAAGATGATCCCTCTCACTAAATATCAAGTAATAAAGCGTTCGTCCTTAGTTGGCACTGTTGCTAAGACTCGTCGTTTCGAAGCATCTCGTGATGATCGGGTGTGATAGACTCTACATGTGCATACAACGGGTGCAAGCCAGATTTGCACATGCGGAAACTAATGTTAACCTTGACGAGCCTAGCATGTACAGACATGGTCTCGGAACACGGAATACCGAAAGGTAAAGCATGAGTCATATGGATGATATGATGAACATGTTGATTGTTCGCCTTTAAAGCTACATCATCTCACATGATGATCGGACTTGGTGTAGTGGATTTGGTTCGTTTAATCACTAAAACAACTCGAGGGATGTTGTTTTGAGTGGGAGTTCATTTGTAATTTGGATTAGTCGAACTCAATTTATCATAAACACAATCAAAGTGAATTTGCATAGTTTGTTGTAGTCATTGGCATCTGTTCACCACCTTACGCTTAGTTATAGTTGAGATAGTGAAACTATAGAAATTCTGGATATTTATTTACGAACTGGTATCGTATTGTTTTGAATGTCAATTTAAAGTTTATAAGTCCTATTGCAAACTTTTAACAAACTCTATTTGCTCCATGAAGTTTAATAAGTAGTATTAAATCAAGAGTAAGAATTCCAATGTTAGTATCTAAAGTATCATGTTTGCCTCCATGATTCTTGATACTCAAAATATTGTTTTTAATATCAAGTTTATCTAAGAGCTGAAAGCAATGTTTCAGAAACCATCATATGTGAAAGGTATTGAGATATCTAAAACAATGTGTTGGTTACAACATGATAGAGTATACGTCCTCATATTTGATGAGAATTTGTGAAGGTTGGAGACGCTAGTCGTCCTAATCCTCCAAAAGGTTTTGAAAAAGAAACATTATACTCGCAATTCACCTTTATAAGCAATAGCAGCTTGATCATGAAAGTTGTCATGATAAGGATGAATAGAAGATGTAAGTAAAATGTTTACTACACTAAAAAATTACTAAAGAATGGATTTTTGAAAGAACACCAAACATTTGATGATGGTGATCCACCTCAAAGTGCAAGTCCAAAGGTATTAGTAGTTGACTATATACACTTTGTACCATGTGTCATGTTGATGACACCACTGTTGATGTTGATAGATTCTTTTAAAAGAAAAGGAATTGCTGAAGGAGTATCTATAAAATATTTGGCAGAAAATAAAAGGTTGGAGATGTCCAACTTAGACATATAGAAGATATACATGTTATGGTTGTATTCCTTGCTTGTTAAACAATGTGGTTCTCCGGTATTGGATACCGAATTGGTTGGTATGAAGTGTCATACAGGACAACACAATTCATGAACCGCAATGGCCTAAGTAACTAGCAAGAGAATATGTGATGATGTTCATCGAAAACAAACAAAGGGTTGTTGTGTTGCTCGTTAACATCAAAGCTTGCCTTCAAGATTTGTTTCAATAATTGTTATTTTGATCAGGTATTATGACGACAAAAGGTTGTTCAAATAATTACTGTATTCCATAATAAATGGATGATATACAAGTCTGGTTGGAGAAATAACGACCATAAAAATAAATGCTAAAATGTCGCAAGACAAATGATTGAAAGATCACTTGCGAAGTGACATCGCCGTTTAAATTATATTGAAAGGGATACATGAAGAAACTCCATGTTGATGGATTTTTGGAGTCTTTGATTTGGATCAAATGACGCTTGTGATACTTTCCTGGAGATAATTAAAACTCCGTTCGTAGGACAAAAGAGGAACATACGACTAGCTGATTGGAACTTGTACATACAGATGTATGAAGCCCATTATGTGTAGTCGAGAGCGATGGATTTCAACTTCATATGCTTTCTCCAGGAATTTGAGTGAATATATGTATAGTTACTCAATAAGGAAGAAGTATGAAACATTTGAAAAATGTTCAAAGACTTCCATGATGAAGTGGAAAATCATTGTAACAAGAAAATAAAAGAGTTTATGATTGGATCATAAAGAAAGATGTTTGAGTTACAAGTTTAGCAAAACACCTAAGATTTGAAGAATCGTTCCATGGATTTGCATTTCCCAAAACACCATAGGAGTATGGAGTGTTCGAGATATGTAATGAAACCTTGTTTTACATGGTAAGATCAAAGGTGTCATTTATAAAACAGCCATTATATTTTCAAGATTAAAGCTTTAGTGACTACCGCTTTTACACTGAAAAGAGCTCCATCGTGATCCGTTGAAATGACACCATATGAGTTATGTTTTGGGATAAAACCCGAATTGTCCTTTCTTAAATTTTTGGTATGCTAGGCATAAATAAAATGTTTACAACCAAAGTCGGATAAGCACGTCTTTGTAGGTTATTCCAAAGAATTTGTTGGGAATTTCTCCATAACGCCGAGGACAAAATAGTTTGTCGCTTGGAACGTCAAGTTTCTTGAGAAGGAATTTTTCGTGAAAAGTTAAGTGGGAGGACAATAGAACTTTGATAAGGTTGTTGAACCTTAGCTATATGTGCTAAGTAGCGCAGCGCCGGAAAGTGTCCCGGTGGCGGCCACAATGCTCATGCCTCTCATGATTACAAAAGGTGTGATCTCGGAGATTAGAGTTCCTATAGAACCGTGTGGGTCGGTAAGAATCAAATAGTAAGATTTGATAAGCAAGTCGTTATTGTTTTGACAATGATGAACCGACTACATGCAAAGAAGCGATGATGGGCCCTGACTCCATAAAAAGACTAGAAGTCATGGAATCCGTGATAGCATCCATACACGAGAAATCAAGTTTCTGAACTTTGAAGACCCTCCGGAAAGGCGTGAAGCCTATCGGTCGTTTTTGGATCTATAAAGAAATAGACATGGATGTTTCAAATCTATGAAATAGTCGACATGTCGGAAAGAGTTTACGACAATGTTCAAGGAATTTACTATGATAAGATTTGATCTTTCATAGCAATATTTAGTCTGAACGGATTAATGTAGCAACCACTACATATATGGATGCTATCACGGATTAAAGTATATGGTAGTTAAAGTATATATGTAGCAACCACTACATATATTTAGTCATGGAACGGATTAAAGTATATATGTAGCAACCACTACATATATTTAGTCATGGAACGGATTAAAGTATATGGTAGTTGAATAAAAAAAGTTCTTCTAATAGAATGGTTACCTAAGACGTGTACATGACACGATCCAAAGGGTTTTGGTAAATTAAAAGGATGCTAAAAGAGTATGCAAAACTTCAATGGTTGAAGTGAGCATCGCGGAGTTGGAATCTTCACCGTGATGAAACCGTTAAAAGGTTTAATTTCTTCAGAGACGATGAAGATGCTTTCATTTTGCAAGAAATTAAGTGGGAGCGCTAAGACATATTTCTAATACATTATGTGAAAGACATATTGTTGATTAGAGATAATGTATCTTTTATAGACATAGGTTAAGAATTTCATTTCGATGAAAGACTTAGGCATAACCAGACATCAATGTCTGTTTGAATAGATTGAGGCGATAATATTGTTTTGCCAAATGTACATAGATAAGATGTTGAATGAGTTCAATATAGAAACAACAAGAAAGGTTCTTGATGCAAGAAAAGGACTAAATCAAGATTCAAGTATGTTGGCACGAGATTCAAGTGTTTTGACACTTGGTGAAATCATAAGAATATTTTGATCAATCATTCTTTGAGATGTACACATCCAGATATGTCCTATGCTCTAAATGTTATGAGCATATACCAGAATGATTCATAAGATGATCATTGGACAATAGTAAAGATATTCTTATGAGCTTTGGAAGAACTAAGAATATATCATGTATAAGTGACAAATAGTTAAAAGTAGTTCATTGTAACGTGTTACATTGATACTAGTTTTGTCACAAGATACAAATTAAATTTATCTCAATTTAGACTATGGGTGGCACAATATAATGGAAAGGATGTTCCATGATGGATTTGGATGAGTTCCAAAGTTGAGATATTGTGACGGATACTACAACAAAAGGAAAAGTATATAACTGCAATAGTAGCAGCAAAGGAGGGCATTTGTGTTAAGTAGTTTGTTATCAAACTAGGTGTGGTTCATAGCGGGATAATACTATGAAGATACATTGTATGAAAATTGTATCAAACATAATTTAATCCCAAGGAACTAAAGGTCTCACCAAAGGACCAAATTTATACAATGCCATCTCATTGGAGAATGAGTAATGCGTAGAGACGCGAGGACATGCAAATACACACGGACCTGAAGTGTCAGATCCGAAGATTATGTTTACCACTAGCAATAGTGTCTATACAACACCAGAAACCCATAGGTGTTGAATGCACAAGTTTTTAACTAGATTATTGACTCTAGTGCAAGTGGGAGACTGTTGGAGATATGCCCAAGAGGCAATAATAAAGTGGTTATTATTATATCTTTATGTTTATGATAAATGTTTACATCCCATGCTATAATTGTATTAACCAGAAACATTAATACTCGTGTGTTTTGTAAACATAAAAGAGTCCCTAGTAAGCCTCTTGTTAAACTAGCTTGTTGATTAATGGATGATCATGGTTTCCTGATCATGGACATTCGATGTCGTTAATAACAAGATCTTATCATTAGGAGAATGATGTGATGGACACACACCCGTAGTAAGCATAGCATAAGATCAAGTCATTAAGTTCGTTTGCTATAAGCTTTAAAATACATAGTAACCTAATCCTTCGACCATGAGGTTATGTTAATCACCATCACCGGATGGGTACTTTGATGACATCAAACACCGCTTCGTAACTGGGTGGTTATAAAGGTGTCATAGGGTATTCTGAAAGTATGTGTTGAAGCGCATGGACCAAGATTGGGATTTGTCCATCCATATGATGGATAGATATGCTCTGGGCCCTCTCGGTGGAATGTCATCTAATTAGCTTGCAAGCATGTGACTGGGTCACAAGGGATGACATATCACGGAACGAGTAAAGAGTACTTATCAGTAACGAGGTAGAACTAGGTATGGAGATGCCGATGATCAAACCTCGGATAAGTATAGTATCGCGTGACAAAGGGAATTGGTTTCGTATGTTAATGGTTCTATCGATCACGAAGTCATCGTTGAGTATGTGGGAGCCGTTATGGATCTCCAGATCCCGCTGATGGTTATTGATCGGAGAGGTGTCTTCATCATGTCTGCATATTCACGAACCGTAGGGTGACACACTTAAGGTTCGAAGTTGTTTTAAGTAGATATGGAATGTGCGTTGGAGACCGAATGTTTTTCGAAGTTTCGGATTGGATCCGGGACATCACGAGGAGATCCGGAATGGTCTAGAGAATAATATTCATATAATGGGGATCATTTTCTAAGTTAGGAAATGTTCTGGAGTGTTTGTATGGGGATTCTAGAAGGTTTCGGAATGTTCTGGAAGGTTCTAGAAGAGTTCTTAGTGTTTGCTTGAAAACCAAGAAAGGGTCAAGGAAACCTTGTGGGGGCTAGACACGGATTCGTGGGGGAGGAGGACTCCTCCCCCCTTCCCAACCCGCCGGCCCAAGGAGGGAGGGGAGTCCTAGCTCTCTCTCATAACAAGCTCTAGCCGTCGCCTCTCTCCTCCCCTCTGCTCCGGCTTAGGCGAAGCCCTGCAGAATTCTCGACTCCACCACCACCACCACACCGTTGTGCTGCTGGGATTCTGTGGAGAAGATCTACTACCTCCGCTGCTTGCTGGAATGAGGAGAGGAAGGTTTGCTTCGATTCCGCACGTGTGACCGACTGCGGAAGCGCTGCCGAAACGCGGCGCCGGAAGGATCGTCCACTTGACCGACTGCGGAAGCGCTGCCGGAACGCGACGCCGGAAGGATCATCCACACGATCTTGAGATCGGCAAGTGATCGACTACATCAACCACGAGTTCTAATCTCGTTAACGCTTTCGGATCTACGAGGGTTAGTTCCTATCTATCTCGTTGCACATATCTAATAGATTAGATCTTGGCTTTTATCTAGATTAGATCTGGGTTTTGTTCGTTCTTGCGGTAGAAATTTTTTGTTTTCCATGCTACGAACCCATCAACGAGGACTCCACGACGGTCATTCCCGTGTGCTCCTATCAGCGAGAGTTGGCCAGAGATGATGAGGAGAAGGACCTGAGAGCTAGGGTTTCTCGCGGTGTTGGGGGTAATTGTAGATGGCCGAGGCATCGGTGGCGCGAATCTTGGAACGCGGCGGGCATCACAGCGCCGGCGAGCGGCGGAGGCACGGCCAGCAAGCTGCTTCCTCCGTCGGGGAGGAAGACGACGAACGGGGAAGTGGCCAAAGCGGTATCAGGCTGTAAGTGGGCCACGGTTGGGATGGCTACTAGGCTGCTGGCTGCTGCGGTTTGCTGAGGGTGGGCGGCGGAGAAAGGAGAAGAGGAGCTGGGCTCGGCCCAGTTAGGGTAGGAGTAGTTTTTATTTCAGGAAATCCTTTTCTTTTTCTTTTTTTCTTTTCTCTTTTGTAATTTCAAATTCATTTCTATTTTGAACATTTTGAAAATACCAGAGGCTTTGTAAATTTATAGAAATATTGCAGGGGCCCTTATAATCCATTTGGGCTCCGATAATTTTGGTACTTTTCGAAATTCAAGGCATTTTGAATTGATTTGAGAGAGGGAAAATAGGTTTAGGGTTTTACATCCTATATCCCGGTGCTCTCCGGATCAGACGCTACTCCTATGGAAATAGACTGGGGAAATACCTCAGCAAACTCGGGGACTGCTTCGGCAGATCCGGGGACTATCGTGTAGAACCCGGGGACTGTTCAACTCAGTCCGTCTGGAGTTATGTCGATGGATGCAATGGAAGGTGATGAGGAGCTTTTTCCAATCCGAGCTATACCTGCATGGGCAAAACCCATATTTGAATTCCTAAAGGAGGGAACTTTGTCGGATGATGAGCTACTCTCAAGGCAAATCCAGAGAAGGGCAAAGGCGTACACTATCATCAATGTCGAACTATACAAACAAGGTGTAACTACCGTGCTGCAGTGAAGCGTAGACCCAGAAGAAGGGCTTGACATACTCTGAGATATCCATCAAGGGGAATGTGTCCATCATGCATCCTCCATAGCATTGGTGGCAAAAGCCTTCCGGCATGGATTCTATTGGCCAAGTGCCTTAGAACAAGCAGAGGATCTGGTGAGAAACTGCAATGGCTACCAAAGATATGCCACAAAAACCCACATGCCAATGTCAGAACTCAAGACCATCCCCATTACTTGGCCCTTTGCTGTGTGGTGCCTAGATATGGTAGGACCATTTAAGCCAGCAAGGGGAGGACTGACCCAGATCTTGGTTATGGTGGACAAGTTTACCAAATGGATTGAAGTTAAGCCAATCAGGAAATGTGACAGGGCAACAACAGTTACATTCCTCAAAGACATAATCTTGAGATATGGCTATCCCCACAGTATCATAACTGATAATAGCACACATTTTGTTGAAGGGGCATTTGCAAGATTCTGCCGAGAAAAGAAGATCCGGCTAGATGTTGCCTCTATAGCCCACCCCGCATTAAACGGGCAAGTGGAAAGATCCAACGGACTAGTATTGTCTGAGATAAAACCTCGGCTCATTGAGCCGTTGCAAAGATCAACAGGGTGCTGGATAAAAGAACTACCAGCGGTACAGTGGATCTTGAGAATAACTCTGAATCTATCAACGGGCTATACGGCGTTTTTTCTGGTATATGGGGTAGAAGTTGTACTACTAGCCTACATAGAGCATGATTAGCCAAGAGTCACCCAATACACAGAAGCTGAAGTGCGTGAAGCCCGGCAAAATGATGTTGATCTGCTAGAAGAAGCGAGAGAACTAGCCTTGTAAAGATCCGCCATATATGAGCAAAACCTCCAACGCTACCATACTCGGTAAGTAAACCCCCGAGTCTTCCGGAAAGGTGATCTCATACTTCGGCTGGTGCAGCGCACTGCTAGCATGCATAAGTTATCCCCTCCATGGGAAGGACCTTTCACTGTAAGCAAAGCTTTGCACAATGATTCCTACTATCTTATTGATGCACAGCCACATGAGAAGAACAAGGCGGACAGGTCCTGAGAGGAATCTAAGCGTCCATGGAATGTAGCACTACTTCGTCCTTTTTACACCTGACAAAGAGGTGAATGTATCCGAGTTACTCATATGTCGGTATGTATGTCAGCAATGATCATATCAATGAAACTTCAGCACCCCTAGCAGAAACTCGGGGACTGCCTTAATAATTGACTTTCCTGTGTTTATGTTTTCTATATGTCAGCTGGCTTAAGTTGCTTATACCTTAGTCGGGCTAGTAGTGTGTGAGCACCAAAAACCTAATTCTTCGACTTTGTTGTTGTCCAACAAGAATTGGCTTCATGGCAACCAAGAGAACAAGTTTGGAATCGCAAAGCACATGAAAAATGACTAAGGAAAGGGAAAGTAATCGAGCCGACATTTGTTATTTGGACTAGCCCTGTATTTACTTTATCTATTTTTCATTGGATTATTTTGAGCTAATCTCAATGTTTCAAGTATTGTTAATTTAATTTTTTGAACCTCGAACTCGTAAGTCAAAAACCGAATCAAGGTAGATGCGAGCCGAGTCATAAAATTGGAGAAACAAGAAAAGGAAACTCGGGGACTTCGCCCACATTAATCTGGCATTAAAAACTTAGTAGCAAAATGAAACTAATTGTAGCAGAACAAACCATTGTGCATAGATACAACTTCACCCGGCATACCGGGGATTTGACGAAAATTGTCAAGTGTTTATAAGCTCAGGGAGCAGCAGCTGGAGCCGAATCATCGGTAGAGAGAGGAGGTACTTCAGCATCAGTAGGAGGGGAAGTAGACTTGGCCTCGTCTTCGGGGTTAGCCTCCTCGTCCTCCAGGTCTTCAGCATCATCGCCAAGCTTGGATGCTTCCTCTTCGTCCTCTCCACCCTCAGCACCATCAGAGACATAATCATCATCAACTACATCAAGATAGGTCGGACCCTCGTTCCAACTATGGCAGAAGGCATATTGGATGAGCTTGTTGGCACATGCCTTGCGTTGAGCAATGCACTCTGGATCATTGGACCATTTAGATCCAGTCCGCAGACAATCAAGCAAGCCCAGGTCTAGCTCTTCATACCAAGAGAGAACGAAGTTCAGCATCGTATCAGCTCTGCCTCGTGCAGAAGATTCCAACCATAGGTGCACCTGGATCTCACACTCCATTAGCTTCGCTATAATAGAGGTTCTTCCTTTGGGAGTCGGTTCAGTGGGCCACAGGGCGTTGAACATCCAAACAGCTGTCGGCATTATGTCTGCGCCATAGTTCTTCATAATTTCAATGCGTGCAGCGAGGCTCACCAACAAGTCCTCTATGTCGTAAGGAATAGACCCGGCGGTAGGACCAGTTGGAATACCCCGCTACTGGCGAGACGTGGCCATAGTGGAAGAAGCAAGAGAGTCACTTTCTAGGAACTTGCCTGTGAGCAACAACAAAAGCTGCCAATAAGGAAAAGCATGTGACCCGGAGAAACAAACATCGGAGGATGAAAAAGTGCTCACGGGTGATGTGGCTGAGAATCCGAGTTAGCTCATTATGCACATCTGCATTTCCGGCCTAGAGCTTCTCGTACTCGGAGGTCACCGACTTAAGCTTTATGTCGGTTTCCTGTAGCAAGTCCTTGTCCTTGGAGATCTGGGTCTTCAGCCGCTCTTTTTCCTCAGAGAACTCCTGGTCATCCTTGTTCTAGGTTGGATTTGTGGAGGTCCTTGAGCTTCTGGATTTCGGTGTTCAGCCGAGTAATCTTCGAGTCCTTGAAGCGCAGTTGAGCAATTTCATCATCCTTCTTCTTTAGCTCGACCTGGTGCTTCCCTGCTTGTTCGAGAAAATGAGTCATCATGTCAGGGATGGGCATGCTATCTTCAAGTGTAACTGCAATAGTGAGTTGACCCAGCAGAGCCGAGGTATAAATATCTGCCGAGCCAAGAATGAGCATATAATGGCTAAGTGAACAAGACAAGTTACCTTGGATTTCAGCCAAATTTTTGCGCATGATGACATTTTCTGCCTCGACCTTGGCTGTGTAATCCAGGAAGTAAGTTAATATGGATAGGGAAAGATTAGAGAGAGTGAAGAAAAAACGCATTAAGCAAAGGAATTTACCTTTGTTCTGGTGATCAACCAACAACTTCCCGTATCTGGCATGAAGATCTTGGTATGAGTCCAGCACACGCTGGAACTCAGCAGTTCGGAGGTTGGTGGTGATCTAAAGCAAGCAATGTTAGTTCAAAGATAGAAAGAAAGATATTCGAAGTCTACAAGATCCGAGCCAAGTGGAATTTAACCCGGCTCTAGGTGTGTGGATATTCGAAGTCTAGAAGATCCGGGCCAAGTGGAACTTAACCTGGCTCTAGGTGTGTGGATATTCGAAGTCTACAAGATCTGGGCCAAGTAGAACTTAACCAGGCTCTAGGTGTGTGGATATTCGAAGTCTACAAGATCCGGGCCAAGTTGAACTTAACCCAGATCTAGGTGTGTGGATATTCGAAGTCTACAAGATCCGGGCCAAGTGGAACTTAACCCGGCTCTAGGTGTGTGGATATTGGAAGTATATAAGATCCGGGCCAAGTGGAACTTAACCCAGCTCTAGGTGTATGGATATTTGAAAAAAATAAGGACTTACGCTAATTCTCTAAGAGCATCCGACCGATAATGAATTACTCCCTCGGAGGCTCGGAGACTAGTGGGTATATCTATAAGTGTTTGCATATATAAAATACATAGCAGAAAAGGGATTACCTCCATCATCCTACTAGCAAGGGAGATAGCCTTGGTAGCGGAGTTCATCTGAGCGCTGAATACTACTAGAAAAACGACTATAGGCAATCCACACATCCGTGGCGCACGTGCTAGTGGTGCGCCACGGGTAAAATAGGCGTGGCGCACTGCCTACAGGTGCCCTACGGCTAACTGCCGTAAGCGTGGCGCACATGGGGGTGGTGCGTCACGGCTACTTGTGGGCCAGGGCACAGGTGGCCGCAGACAACCTAGCTGTAGCGCACCTGCGCCCGGTGCGCTACGGGTGTGAAACTTAGTTATAGCGCACTCTGACATAGTGCGCTACGGGTATGTGGGTTGCGGCCTGCTGTGTAGCTGGGCGAACTTACCCGTAGGGCACCCTAGCCTAGTGCGCCACAGGTAAGTTTCCTGCACTAACCCCTCCCTCCTCCCCCCCTGTGGATCGCCTTTTTAGCCTTGCAAAAAATAAAAGAAAATGATAAACAATTCAAAAAATAAAATCCTTTCACATGTATGTAGGTAATGTGGTCTAGTGTGTAGGAAAATTAACAAACATGAATTTCGACTTTTTATGCAAAAAAAGATAATGCCACGGTAAAATAGCCGTAACTTTTGCATACGAATTCGAAAAAAAAATGTTTAATATACCAAAATGACGAGAACAAGATTTCGCATTCGCTCGCAAAGACCTTTGGTCGTTTGGCAATTTTTTAGATTTTCAAAATTCGAAAAGAGTAAAAAGTTATGATCAAAAGATCGTTTTTTCCTGCAGAAAAAAAATGGAGGCCACTTACTTGTAGCGCACCACCCCTAGTGCGCCACGAGTAAGTTGGGCGGGATTCGAAATTCGAATCACCACCTGACCACCTAACCCTCCATATATATCTTCCCTACCCACCCCTTATCTCCTCCACTTCCACTTCTCCTTCTCCACTTCTCCTCCCTTCTCCACCTTCTCCTTCTCCTCCACCTCTCCTACCTTCTTCTTCTTCTCCTCACTCCTCCACCTCTCCTATCTTCTTCTTCTCCTCACTCCTCCACCCTCCGACCATCCTCCAACGGCGCCCTCCTCCGACCACCTCCGGCTCCACCCTCCGACCATCCTCCAACGACGCCCTCCTCCGACCACCTCCGGCTACACCCTTCCCCGTGCACCTCGGGCCGCAATCTCCTCCACCCAATTAGCTAACTGTCACACATTATAGGAACCATGATGCCACGTTCATCCATGAAGCTAGACTTTGTTGTCTGCTTCGGCCATAATTCAACATGATTACGCAGAGCAGAAACCATACCAGATATAGTGTAGATCTGCGCAGGCGCTTCTTCCATCGTGAAACAATGGCTTCCATACCACTTGCCATTAGAGTCGTACTTGTAGAGGACTACCGTAACCAGGTAAGGGGGGTCCGCGCATATCCCACTTGATAGAAAACTATGGACAAAATATGTTTGTCAGCGTTGGGCTAACAAACAATTTGAGGTTCAGTAGCCAGCTAGCAGTTGTAACTAGTGCGAATATCAAAGAGAAGGGTAGCTCACCCGCTTGTAGACAAAACTTCTTCTTTCTTGATAGTAGGATCTGCCATCCTCCGAGCTGCTCGGCTCGTCGGCGGCGGAGGCGGGCTAGAGCCTCGCAACGGCGGCTACGGCATGCGCCATTGGAGCTCGGGATCAGCGACTAGGCGCAGCAACTGGCCGCACCAACTTGGCGCCGGAAGTCAAATGTCCGACGGGATCTTCCTGCCTGGAGGGTGGATTCCGATGCCGCCGGTGCTAGGGGAAAGCTGGGAATGGATTTGTGAAATTGGTCAATGCATCTCTTAGCTGCTCGATTTGCCTACGAGGTTGCCGCGTTGGCGCCCGCGTCACGGACAGATAACCGACATGTGGGTCCCGTCCGTCTACTTCACGGGGCGGTTTAACGGAATGTTTGTATTGGCAGGGGTGAGATGAGTTTGCCTCGAAATGGCCCCTCTTAGTAGTTGGCGGCCCAACTTTTCGAAACGTGGTGATTTCAGGCAACTTAGGTACCGCCATGCGCTGGCCTGCCAACTTTGGTACCGCAGACGAATAAGCCCGGCGCTATGGGGGTGCCCGCTGTCATGGTAACTCACGACCGGGGCTGCCTGGAGCACGTGGAGGAGGCGGGACAGGGGTTCGAGCGTGGTACTTGTCTCCATAGCATGATGGATGGGGTGGCGATGGCAAACTCTAGGGAGGTGCTGACGTTGGTTTGGGAGAACATGATCCCAGGAATCAAGGATGTGATGACGGAAGAAGCAATCTCAGGGTCCAAGGTGTTCAAGAGGAAATGCTCCAAGATCGTACCAGGCTCCATGACAAGGAAGAGCGATAGGAACAAGGGATCAGCGGTGGCCATCCCCTCCCTGACCAAGGCTCAAGACCGGGTGGCGACGAAGAACCTAGAAAAGGGTAAGGAATTTAAAACCATGCATCTTCTTCTTGACTCGCATTTTGCGAGGGTGGCCAAGGATTGTGCGATTGTGTTCGAACCTGCTGCAGGTACACCAACAGAAATCTTGTCGGTTATTAGAGCAAAAGAGGCAGCTGAAGCTGCGCTTGCTGAGGTAGCAGAAGGTGAGGAGGCTCGTACTCGGGCCGGGGCAGGGGCCACGGCTAGGGAGGGTATGGGGGCAGTCGTCGGGCTGCTGAAACCCTCCCTACCTCACCGATCCTGGGGAAGGAAGGAGACCGCCAGGCTGCAAAGGCTAGGACGACCAAGAAGCGGTCCCTTGTGGTGTGGAAGAGGAACCTGAAACGTGGTTGTACCAAATGAGAGGCTTCATCTGGAACATCTGAGGCCTTGGCTGGCCAGGGGGCGCGTCCAACTCAAATAATATCTCAGAACAAAGAATATGTACTTTCTTGGTTTGCAAGAAACAATTCAGCAAGATTTTACCCTTTCAGAGCTGAATGGCCTCGGGGGAGGCCCTTTTGTCTAGAAGTGGGTCCCTGCCTCTAGGAACTCAGGAGGATTACTTTTGGGGTTCAAAGAGGAGATGTTTAAGGTTGGGGAGTGGCAGAAGGGGGAGTTTTTCATTAGCGCTCTGGTTTACCATAGAGATAATCGCTACATGTGGCTCATGGTTTTGGTGTATGGTCCACTAGAACACTCGAGATCAGGGGATTTCTTACGCGAGCTATCGAAGGTGGTTTCGTGTGACACCCCCAGGATTAAGGCTAGACAAATCCCAGACCTCTGTCTGATATAAGCCTAACCTAAATCTCACAAGCGTACAGAGAGAGAATTGGTAACATTACAGTGACCCTACGACACACAAATTATTACAGAAAGCTCATAACTGAGCAAAGAACCAAAATATTACAAGCAGAGGTCACTGACCACAAACATCAAACAACGGAAGGCAAATTATGCTATTAAGTATAGCAAACTTAACAAATGGCCTAAGATGCCTGAAGCATAACGATGACGTCCCAACCAATAGATTCTAGGTTGCCGATCGGGAACCCCAAACTACTCGTCGATGTCGATGTTGTAACGAACTCACCTTCTGTGGTAACACTTACCTGCTACAAAAGTATCAACAAAGCAAGGCTGGGTACAGGGTGTGCTCCGCAAGACTTATGGCTGGTGGGGTTACTTTGCATAAAGCTAACTTTCTTGGTAAAAGGGAGAGGAGTAGAAGCTCGACTAAATAGATCATTTTAAAAGGGGATAAGAAAGCGATATCACTGTAGCATCCCAATTGTCTAACAATGGTAATGCTACTTGGTCTAGTAATATAATGGCTACTTCCTATATATAATTGTTGCATCATAATTATATCATGCTCATGTCATCATGCCACCTTGCATTTGAGCATCATATAAAACCCTTTTTCTTTGGTTCTTCTCTCATATGCATTATTAATTGTATTTGCCTCTTGATATTGTTTTTGGCTATTGATATATTGTTTAATGCCCAAGTTGAGTTGGGGGCATATCTTTTATTCAACTCCATCACCTTTCTTTTCATCACCTTATAATTCCACCATTCCATTTACCCATGAGCTTGTATTTCTTTTTCTTTTGATATTTATTCTAGCTCATGTGGGTTGGGGTGGATCTAATTCTAATTCCTTTTGCTTGGCCTTTATTCCACATTTTGGGAATGCATAAGAATAATGCCATGTTATTATGATTGTTTTCACAAGCATAAACATGGCCATTAATTATTATGCATGGGCCATGCAAGAGCACCACCACCTTTAGCCCATTTGCTTTTCTCTTGGTTTAAGTGGTTCTTTCTTTGTGGGATCATCTCCATCTCTCTCCACCATCCCCATGTTCTCATCAACCCCATTATTTTTCTTCATGCATGATCAAATGAGGCCTTTTCTATAAACCCCATTCCTCTCTCTTTTCTTGGGTTCACCTTCACCTCACCTTATGCTAAATTTAAGCCCTCACCTTTCATCTTGGTTTGATCTTATCAACATGTTTTAAAACCTAAACACCTAATCTAAACCCTAACCCTAACACCTCTCCTTTTTCTCTCTAACCCTAGTTCTAACCTAAACTCTAACCCCTTGATCTCCATGCAAGCACTCACCTCTCTCTCCCTTTCTCCCTCTCTCTACCATGCTGGCCCCACACCCTAGCTACCCCATCTACCCCAGCCCTAACCCGAGCCTTCCCCTCTAACCTAACCCTAGCCGAGGCTAGCTACCCCGAGCCTCCCCTCTCCTTCTCCCTCTTCCTTTCTTCCTCCCTGCCAGAAGGTCCCACCGCCACGCTGTCCCCACCTGCCAGGCACCCTACCTGCCCCTGCCCTGGCTGCTCACGTCGAGCACATCAGCGAGGAGGAGGAAAAGTGGCTGAAGCCACTTTACCTCTACCCCACGCGCACACGGCACCCTCTTCCTCCCCGTCTCTATCTACTCCTTTTCTCCCCCGTCCGGTAGCCCCAGATCCACCCCACGGCCCTGCCCTCTCCTCTTCTTCTTCTTCTTCTTCTCCGACGCCATCTCGTCTCGCCGGTCACCGTCAGTACCACCGTCGAGTCCTTGTTCCAGCCAGCGAGCAGGACGTGGAGGTGGTCGAGGAGGCCGAGGAGGGTCCCCTGCTTCGCCCTGGACGCGCCAGCGAGGAGGAGAAGCCCCACTTCCGCTGCACCCCGACGCGACCACCGAAACCCTAGCGCCGGCGTTCGCTAGCCTCGTCGCCGATCTGCTGCTCCCCACTCCGATCCGAGCCCTCCGTCGAGCCCGCGGTGAGTTCCTCTTCCGCCTTGACACCCTCGGCCTCGCCGTGAAACCCTAGCCGCGTCAGGCGTTTCGCCGGGCACTCTCCGTGCGCCGTCGGCCGCTAGCGTCTGCCGCCTCTGCACCGCGCCACGCCTCACCTAGCCGCTCTCCTCCCTCCTGTCAACACCCATAGCCTACCGCACTGGTTACCGCCGCCGAGCGCGAGCCCCAGGTCCACAGATCGAATCCCCACCGCGCCGCGCGCCCGCTGTCACCGTGCGTGCCGTCAGTTTTGTGAGAAACGCGTAGAAGAAGAACAGTAGCCGCACGCCTTTTGCAATTTTCCCCCAGCCTTTTGGTTTCCTAAACCCGCGGTCCAACCGAGCCCCACCGGTCAGCCTCCCTGCGCTCTTTACACAAAGGCACCTGCGTTTTTGACGGCTCAACCCGCGCTCCAGCACGACCCCACCCGTCAGCCTCTGCGTGCTTAGCCGCTGTCACGTGGGCCTCTAGCCGCTGGCCCACCTGTCTATCGCAGAGGCTAGGTAAACCCGCGGTGTAAAATGTTTTGCGCGCGGATCTCACCAGTCAGCAGCGGCCCACCCGTCAGCGGCTTGGGTTGAATTCGCCTGGGTGCAAAAAGTTTTCCCTGGTTATCTGTATAACAAAACAAATTCAAAATTGTTTAAATTCAAATTCAAATCAGATTTTAAATAACTTTTAAATTATAAATCCAAATAATTCAAATCATATATGTTTTTGAATCAGAAAAATGTGAGGAATTCAAATATGCTATTTAAAATAATGTTTGAGCACTTTAAAATTTCGAGATAATTAAAATTACAATAAAATGCCCCTTTTCTAAATAAATTAATAACTTTAAATCTATCAGGAATGACAGGAGTACTACCCAGGATCCATCTCCCGCTTCAACTGAGTTGCCAGGCAAGCACTACCACATGCTTGCATACATATAGTACCTATTGCCTCTATCTTATTCTTGCATCATCGAGTCGCGATTGCATTAAATTGAATCCCAAGTACTGGATAGCTTTTACTTTTAAACCCCACCGAAGCTTGTTCCTCCATCCCATGAGCCATTACTACAGGAGTTGTTTGAGCCATGCGAGTCGTAGAAAAGCATGTGTAGGGTATGTGAGTGTCTAATGAATAATGAGGTACCTAAACAACTTAACCTGTGTAGTAATGGGATAACTAATGAAAGAGGCACCGGTGAGCAATATCTGCTATTTGGTTTTTCATGCTCACTTGTGTCCCGTAGGACCCCGAGTACTTGATTCCTGTTCCTTGACTATTCGCACTATCCACGTCCGGGAGGCCTTATGGACCCCCTGAGCTAGAGCTTGATTCATTCTTATTTCTTGGGGCCACAATTAGTTTGGGGCTTTGTTACTATTTTGTACTTATGCCATGCATTACTGTTTTATTTAAGATTGTGCGAGGATCACCTGTACTGTTTAAGAATTGCGGAGTGTTTTCGCGGTATCGATAAGCCCAGTCACATTTTTGGGTTCCTAGTCATTTACAACCATTGGCGCAAATCTTGGGTCCATCTCGGAGCCGGCCAACTTCGTTGCGTGTAGCTTAATGGGGTGGCCCCCTGAAATATTCCTAAATCCTGTGATTGCTTTGTCGTGAATGCCTCGTTGGGTTTTAAGTTGGTTTTTCTGAGGTTGATCGAGTGTGTGTTGCTATTTGTGCACCCCTGCAGGGTAAATCTTTCTGAAAGCCGTGTCCACAGTTATGGACGACTTGGAGCATAGTTTCTCGATCATAGACAAGTTTAACTAAAGTACCGCTTCTAAATTGACTAAGTACCTGACTAGTAAATAGTGCAATACTCATGGAACGGTTGATAAAACTGCCAATGGATGGGGGGTTCTTCGTCCGCTTCCTCGTTGGTAAGCGAGGAGGATGATGGATCTGTTAATTATACTATTATAAGTCTTGTTCTTAATTCACGGACATCCGTCTATCATTGGTTAGGCGGACGGTTAGCGAGTATCTGTAGACTTGTTAGATATTATCTTTTGCTGCAATTGCGTCACCCCAGGTTGTGTCCCCTTTAGTGGCATAAAGACTTGCTGAGTACCCCTAGGGTCTCACACGATAAATTGTTTGATTTAGATGAATAGGTGTATTCGCAAGATGGATACTGGGTGGAGGAGATAGATGATGTTGGCAACGATCACTCGGTGTAGAGATTCCGGGAACGGGGATCCGTGAGATCTGTGGGCGGGATGTGTTTATTTATGTGGCATCTTATGCCGATTTGCTTCTTATCCGTACTCGGATCTTGTTTTCCGTTTCCGCCTGATACTCTGATGTTTGATGTATGAGGAGCTATCCTAAAATATTATGTCTATCTAGGATATTTGAATCTTGCCGTATGGCGTTGCAATATTTCTATTTCTTTTAGATGGAGTGGCTCTGAGAACTGTTGTATGTGGCTTGCATACATACTCACTTGTGTATGTAGTTGATCCCTTTGCCTGCCGATTACGCTGCTCGTTCTTGTCCCGTTGTTCTGAAAGTGGTTAGTATGGCCGAAAGGTCTACCGTGAGTGGCCCTGGGCCCCACCGTAATATTTTAACCACTTTTGCTCATCCAGGCATGTAACTAAGAGCGTAATTCATCGAGGTAGTTACAATTGGTATCAGAGCCATCCCGCCCTTCAGGGTCTCATCCAAAATGGTCGTTGTCAGTCTAGCAAATATTTTGGTTGCTATGTATACTAGGGAAAAACAAAACGTGAGAGTAGGACTTCTTCCATTTTTCTTCTTACCCACCCACCCACCCTGTTTCTGGTAAGGAAGTGTAACGTTTTCACTCCTCTTCTAAAAATTCCAAACTAGGATTCACGTGTTCTGGGTTCCGTAGTACCATAGGTTGTGTGTGTGTGTGAATTCTTTGTCTATCTGTTGCATCCAAATGTTATCACTATCTGCCTTTTGGTTATCAACTGTTGGTACATTCCATACCGACAGGCCTTTGGAAACCGACGCGATCTATTCTGATTCGTTGTATACCGATGCGATCTATCTTACTCTTTGTTATCCGACGTTATCTTGTGGGGGTGTTCTTTTTCGTAGTTACTAATCTGTAGGTTCATCTTAAGAAGAAGGTGTTGGGATATGTGTTTACTGATTCATGTGCGGAGTAATGATTTTGGTGCGGGATGGAGTCGCGACCATACCACTACTTTTATCATTTGCTCTTGTATATTGAATTCGTAGAGCTACTAATCTTGATTCCTGAAGTGGTTTTGCGCAGATAGTGGTATTTTAATGCCGAAATTGCGAAAAAAAATTCTTTGTTAGCTTGTATACCACACTCCTTGTTCAGTCGTGTGCGTTATGCTTAATATCTTCTAGTTGCCTTTAGCTTTGTTGATATTTTAATATCATCTTAGTGAATTGCATCCTTTAATCTTGGTTAATTCCATTTTGGTACTATTTTGGATTATTATCATTCTCCATTATAGTACTGACTTGTGTTTTATATCAATCACCGGATGGCACCACCACGCCGTTCTGAGGAGGACATACCACCTGAACTGGGGGCTGCTTTGGCAAGTATTGTAAATGCCTTGGGGACAATGCAGCAGAACCAGCAGCGCTTCGAGGAAAGTATCAGGAGGAATGAGTTTGTTCCGCTACCTCCACCTCCCAAGCGAGGAGACATCAAGAGTTTCCTGAAGTTCAACCCACGCCAATTTGAGGTGTCTGATCAGCCACTTGATGCGGATGATTGGCTACGTGAAGTGTCAAGGTTGCTGATGATTGCGGATGTTCCCGAGCAAGAATGGGTCAAATGTGCCACTCACCTTCTGAAGGGAGATGCAGCTCTGTGGTGGGAAAATTACCTCAAGGCAGACCTCTCTGGGTTTCAGCCTACTTGGGAGTAATTCACTGGGGCTATCAAAGTGCAATATCTGTCAAAAATTGTCATGGAAAGGATGAAGGAAGTGTTTCTCAACCTCAAGAAGGGCACTGACAATGTCAACACCTACATCAGAAACTTCATGAACCTTTCTCGGTATGGTGGCGATGAGATCTCCGATGACAAGAAGAAGCAAAAGAGGTTTAGGCAAGGCCTCAATGCATCCATCAAATATGCAATCACTCATGCAAGGCCGGCGTCTTTCCTGGAACTCCAACACACAGCTTTGCAGGAAGAAGCAAGTTGGCAAGTGTTTGAGGAGTCAAAGAAACACAACCATGATACAGCAAGCTCTTCTGCTATGACAGCTCCTTCTAAGCGTCGTGTCTGGGTTCCTAACACCCCACCGTCGCTCCCCGGCTCCACCAAGACCGTCAAGCTACGCGGCAAGGCCACCAAACTCCTTCATTGCGGCTCCCAGGGGTTACAACCACAACTACCCTGGAACGCCTGGCGGAGTCCCTGGCTACGTTGCTCCACGTCCACCTCGTGCTTGATATACTTGTGGAAACACTGGGCATCAGCACTGGAATTGTCCTATGAACAACAAAGCTCTTCCACCACCACCTCCAAGACCTGCGGAAAATTCTCCTATGGTTCGTGCACCTCCACCTCGGGCTCTCAACATCAACACCAAGCCTGGGTCTACGGTTGCTCGTGCCAACTGTGTCAACGTCGCTCAAGCTGAGCATGCATCTGGAGTTGTGATGGGTATGCTTCCTGTTAACTCAGTTCCTGCACGAGTGTTGTTTGATTCTGGCGCATCGCATTCTTTTGTCTCTACGAGTTTTACTGATAGGAATGGGTTATCTATGGATCCTCTCCCCAAGCGTTTAATGGTCCTTTCTCCTGGAGCAACAATGGCATCTTCTAAAATCAGCCATAACAATCAAATTGAGATTGGTGGTTCTTCGTTTCCGGCTTCCTTAATTATTTTGGGCAATTCTGATATTGATGTTTTCTTGGGCATGGATTGGTTAACAGCAAATGCAGCTGTGATTGATTGTGCTGAACGTTCGGTTTCTCTGAAAATTCCTAAAGGCCATATAGTCTATTCTCCAAGTCTGACTCCTGCAATTCAGCTATACTCTTTGGCGGCTCTGAATGATGATGCTATGGAAGGTATTCAGAGTGTTCCGGTAGTCAGTGAGTTTCCAGATGTCTTTCCTGAAGAGTTGCCAGGTATGCCTCCGGATCGTGAGGTCGAGTTTGTGATTGAACTTGAACCTGGTACCGCTCCTATATCCAAATGGCCTTATAAAATAGGTCCTGCTGAGTTGGCTGAACTCAAACGTCAGTTGGGTGAACAAGAGAAGTTGGGTTTCATTCAGCACAGTACTTCTTCTTCGGGTAGCCCAACCATCTTTGTGAAGAAGCGAGACAAGACTGATAGACTTTGTGTTGACTATCGGGCTCTCAATGCAAAAACCATCAAGAATAAATATCCCCTTCCGCGGATTAATGATCTCTTTGATCACCTAGCTAGAGCTGTGGTATTCTCTAAACTTGACTTGAGAAGTGGATATCATCAAATCAAGATTCGCAAGGAAGATGTTCCTAAAATAGCTTTCACCACCCGCTATGGCATGTACGAGTACACGGTCATGTCTTTCGGTCTCACCAACGCACCTGCCACCTTCTCGAGGCTTATGAAATCGGTTTTCATGGAGTATCTTGATAAGTTCATTGTGGTCTATCTGGATGACATTCTAGTCTATTCTAAGTCAAAGGAAGAACATGAAGAACACCTTCGGTGTGTCCTAAACAAGCTTCGTGAGAACTGCCTGTATGCAAAGTTCTGCAAGTGTGAGTTTTGGCTGCCTCAAGTCACCTACCTTGGTCACGTCATCTCTGCCAAGGGCATTGGCGTCAACCCAGAAACTATTAAGACAAGTATGGACTGGCTTCCACCCATAAATGTCAAAGAAGTCCGGAGTTTCCTTGGTTTGGCCAGTTACTGTCGTCGCTTCGTTCAAAACTTCTTGAAGATTGCGAAGCCTCTTACAGATCTCCTCAAGAAAGGCAAGAAATACCTTTGGAGTCCTGCATGTCAAGCAAGCTTTGAAACACTCAAAGGGAAGCTCACTTCCACACCAGTCTTGGTTCCTCCAGATACATCAAAGCCTTTCCAGATATTCTGTGACGCCTCATTGCAAGGATTGGGTGCGGTCCTTATGCAAGAACAACAAGTTGTTGCTTATGCATCTCATCAGTTAAAGATGCATGAGATCAACTATCCTACACATGACCTCGAACTCGCAGCAGTTGTCTTTGCTTTGAAAGTATGGAGGCATTACTTGCTTGGCAACCGTTGTGAGATCTTTTCTGATCACAAGAGTGTGAAGTATATCTTCACACAGCCTGATCTCAACCTTCGTCAGAGGAGGTGGATTGAAACAATCAATGATTTCGATTTGACCATCAACTACACTCCGGGCAAAGCTAATGTCATGGCCGATGCTCTCATCCGAAAAGCTTATGTCAACAACCTCATGGTGGAAGAACAACAACCTCTCTTGTGCGAGGAATTCCGCAAGCTCAACCTTGAAATTGTGGATCAAGGGTACCTTCTGAACCTTCTGGCAACACCTCTCTTGGAAGAAAAAGCTCGCTCTATTCAACTTGGTGATCCTTACACTAAAAAGATCATCTCAACATTCAACTTCCGAAGTATGAGTCCTTCCATGTTGACGACCAAGGCACTCTTTTCTTTGAACACCGGATGTTTGTTCCGAACTACCCGGGTTTAAGAGACCAAGTTCTCAAGGAGGCGCATGATTCTGTTCTTTCTATCCACCCTGGCAGCACTAAGATGTACATGGACTTGATAACACAATATTGGTGGCCTGGATTGAAACGATCTTGTGCCAAGTATGTCTCGGAGTGTGATGTCTGTCGCAGAGTTAAAGCTGTCCATCAGAAACCTTCTAGTCTTCTAGAGCCATTGAAGCCTCCGGAATGGAAATGGGAGAAAGTAGAGATGGACTTCATAACTGGTTTTCCAAGGTCGCAGAAGGGCAACAATGCAATCTTTGTTGTCATTGACAGGCTTTCTAAAGTAGCTCACTTCTTTCCAGTCAAGGAAACAATTTCTGCAATTCAGTTGGCTGAGCTCTATATTAACAGAATTTTCTCTCTGTATGGGGTTCCTCTTGAGATCAGTTCAGACCGTGGAAGCATCTTCACTTCCAAGTTCTGGGGAAGTTTCCAAAATGCTTTGGGAACAAAATTGAACTTAAACAGCTTACCACCCTCAGTCGCAAGGACAAGTGGAAAGGATCAATCAGATTCTGGAAGATATGCTCCGTGCTTGCGTTATCTCTTTCGGCATGAAGTGGGAAGTGTTGGATATATGCCCAAGAGGCAATAATAAAGTGGTTATTATTATATCTTTATGTTTATGATAAATGTTTACATCCCATGCTATAATTGTATTAACCGGGAACATTAATACTTGTGTGTTTTGTAAACATAAAAGAGTCCCTAGTAAGCCTCTTGTTAAACTAGCTTGTTGATTAATGGATGATCATGGTTTCCTGATCATGGACATTGGATGTCGTTAATAACAAGATCATATCATTAGGAGAATGATGTGATGGACACACACCCATAGTAAGCATAGCATAATATCAAGTCATTAAGTTCGTTTGCTGTAAGCTTTAAAATACATAGTAACCTAATCCTTCGACCATGAGGTTATGTTAATCACCATCACCGGATGGGTACTTTGATGACATCAAACACCACTTCGTAACTGGGTGGTCATAAAGGTGTCATTGGGTATTCTGAAAGTATGTGTTGAAGCGCATGGAGCAAGATTGGGATTTGTCCATCCATATGACGGATAGATATGCCCTAGGCCCTCTCGGTGGAATGTCATCTAGTTAGCTTGCAAGCATGTGACTGGGTTACAAGGGATGACATATCATGGAAGGAGTAAAGAGTACTTGTCAGTAATGAGGTAGAACTAGGTATGGAGATACCGATGATCAAACCTCGGATAAGTATAGTATCGCGTGACAAAGGGAATTGGTTTCGTATGTAAATGGTTCTATCGATCACAAAGTCATCGTTGAGTATGTGGGAGCCATTATGGATCTCCAGGTCCCGCTGATGGTTATTGATAGGAGATGTGTCTCTGTCATGTCTACATTTTCACAAACCGTAGGGTGACACCCTTAAGGTTCGAAGTTGTTTTAAGTAGATATGGAATGTGCGTTGGAGACCGAATGTTGTTCGGAGTCTCGGATTGGATCCGGGACATCACGAGGAGATCCGGAATGGTCCGGAGAATAAGATTCATATATTGGGGATCATTTTCTCAGTTAGGAAATGTTCCGGAGTGTTTGTATGGGGATTCTAGAAGGTTTCGGAATGTTTTGGAAGGTTCTAGAAGAGTTCTTGGTGTTTGCTTGAAAACCAAGAAAGGGTCAAGGAAACCTTGTGGGGGCTAGACACGGATTCGTGGGGGAGGAGGACTCCTCCCCCCTTCCCAACCCGCCGGCCCAAGGAGGGAGGGGAGTCCTACCAGGACTCCCCCTCCCAAGGCGCCTCCCTCCTTTAAATAGAGGGGAGGGGGCGCCCCCTCCTAGCTCTCTCTCATAACAAGCTCTAGCCGCCGCCTCTCTCCTCCTCCTTCCCTCTGCTCCGGCTTAGGCGAAGCCCTGCAGAATTCTCTACTCCACCACCACCACCACACCGTCGTGCTGCTGGGATTCCGTGGAGAAGATCTACTACCTCCGCTGCTCGCTGGAACGGGGAGAGGAAGGTCTGCTTCGACTCCGTACGTGTGACCGACTGCGGTAGCGCTGCCGGAACGCGGCGCCGGAAGGATCGTCCACTCGATCTTGAGATCGGCAAGTGATCGACTACATCAACCACGAGATCCAATCTCATAACGCTTTCGGATCTACAAGGGTTAGTACAGATCTATCTCGTTGCACATGTCTAATAGATTAGATCTTGGCTTTTATCTAGATTAGATCTGGGTTTTGTTCGTTCTTGCGGTAGAATTTTTTTGTTTTCCATGCTACGAACCCATCAGGAAGAATGTCTTCCTTATGCTGAATTCTCTTACAACAACAGTTTCTAGAAAAGTCTAAAGATGGCACCATTTGAGGCTCTCTATGGTCGCAAATGCAGAACTCCGATTGGTTGGTCGGGCGCAGGTGAAAGAATATTGTTTGGCCCCGACATTGTTACTCAAGCAGAGGAGAAAGTTCACATCATTCTTGAAAACCTGAAGATTGCTCAAAGTCGCCAGAAGAGCAATTATGACAGAAAGCACACGGACATGGAGTATGTCCCTGGTGATCTCGTTTACCTTCGTGTCACTGACATGAGAGGCACGCACCGCTTTGGTATCAAAGGAAAGCTGGCTCCTAGATACATCAGTCCTTTCAAAATTCGTGGAAGAAGAGGAGAAGTTGATTATGCTCTTGAGCTCCCTGAAAAACTCAAGGTCCACGATGTTTTCCACATCTCTCAACTCAAGAAGTGCTTCAAGGATCCCGGCAGGACCGTGGACCATGAACTCATCAATCGCCAAGAAGATCTGTCTTATCAAGAACACCCCATAAAAATTCTTGAAGTCACAGAAAGAAGGACTCGCAACAAGTCCATCAAGTTCTGCAAGGTACAGTGGTCGCACCATTCCGTTGATGAAGCCACTTGGGAACGTGAAGATGAGCTCTGTGCCAAGTATCCTACCCTCTTTGAGTCTTCTTCTTCTTCCTAAAATCTCGGGGCGAGATTCCTGTTTAGTGGGGGAGAGTTGTAGCATCCCAATTGTCTAACAATGGTAGTGCTACTTGGTCTAGTAATATAATGGCTACTTCCTATATATAATTGTTGCATCATAATTATATCATGCTCATGTCATCATGCCACCTTGCATTCGAGCATCATATAAAACCCTTTTTCTTTGGTTCTTCTCTCATATGCATTATTAATTGTATTTATCTCTTGATATTGTTTTTGGCTATTGATATATTATTTAATGCCCAAGTTGAGTTGGGGGCATATCTTTTATTCAACTCCATCACCTTTCTTTTCATCACCTTATAATTCCACCATTCCATTTACCCATGAGCTTGTATTTATTTTTCTTTTGATATTTATTCTAGCTCATGTGGGTTAGGGTGGATCTAATTCTAATTCCTTTTGCTTGGCCTTTATTCCACATTTTGGGAATGCATAAGAATAATGCCATGTTATTATGATTGTTTTCACAAGCATAAACATGGCCATTAATTATTATGCATGGGCCATGCAAGAGCACCACCAGCTTTAGCCCATTTGCTTTTCTCTTGGTTTAAGTGGTTCTTTCTTTGTGGGATCATCTCCATCTCTCTCCACCATACCCATGTTCTCATCAACCCCATTATTTTTCTTCATGCATGATCAAATGAGGCCTTTTCTATAAACCCCATTCCTCTCTCTTTTCTTGGGTTCACCTTCACCTCACCTTATGCTAAATTTAAGCCCTCACCTTTCATCTTGGTTTGATCTTATCAACATGTTTTAAAACCTAAACACCTAATATAAACCCTAACCCTAACACCTCTCCTTTTTCTCTCTAACCCTAGTTCTAACCTAAACTCTAACCCCTTGATCTCCATGCAAGCACTCACCTCTCTCTCCCTTTCTCCCTCTATCTACCATGCTGGCCCCACACCCTAGCTACCCCATCTACCCTAGCCCTAACCCGAGCCTTCCCCTCTAACGTAACCCTAGCCGAGGCTAGCTACCCCGAGCCTCCCCTCTCCTTCTCCCTCTTCCTTTCTCCCTCCCTGCCAGCAGGTCCCATCGCCATGCCGTCCCCACCTGCCAGGCACCCTACCTGCCCTGGCTGCTCACGTCGAGCATGTGAGCAAGGAGGAGGAAAAGTGGCCGAAGCCACTTTACCTCTACCCCGCGCCCACACGACACCCTCTTCCTCCCCGTCTCTATCTACCCCTTTTCTCCCCCGTCCGGTAGCCCCAGATCCACCCCACGACCCTTCCCTCTCCTCTTTTTCTTCTTCTCCGATGCCATCTCCTCTCGCCGGTCACCGTCAGTACCACCGTCGAGTCCTCGTTCCAGCCGGCGAGCACGACATGGAGGTGGTCGAGGAGGCCGAGGAGGGTCCCCTGCTTCGCCCTGGACGTGCCAGCGAGGAGGAGAAGCCCCACCTCCACCGCACCCCGACGCGACCACCAAAACCCTAGCGCTGCCGTTTGCCAGCCTCGTCGCCGATCTGCTGCTCCCCACTCCGATCCGAGCCCTCCGTCGAGCCCGCGGTGAGTTCCTCTTCCGCCTTGACACCCTCGGCCTTGCCGTGAAACCCTAGCCGCATCAGGCGTTTCGCCGGGCACTCTCCGTGCGTCGTAGGCCGCTGGCGTCTGCCGCCTCTACACCGCGCCACGCCTCACCTAGCCGCTCTCCTCCCTCCTGTCAACACCCACAGCCTACCGCACTGGTTACGGCCACTGAGTGCGAGCCCCAGGTCCCCAGATCGAATCCCCACCGCGCCGCGCGCCCGCTGTCGCCGTGCATGCCGTCAGTTTCGTCAGAAACGCGTAGAAGAAGAACAGTAGCCGCGTGTCGTTTGCAATTTTCCCCCCAGCCTTTTGGTTTCCTAAACCCACGGTCCAACCGAGCCCCACCGGTCAGCCTCCCTACGCTCTTTACAAAAAGGCACCTACGTTTTTGCCGGCTCAACCCGTGCTCCAGCACGACCCCACCCATCAGCCTCTACGTGCTTAGCCGCTGTCACGTGGGCCTCTAGCTGCTGGCCCACCTATCTATCGCAGAGGCTAGGTAAACCCGCGGTGTAAAATGTTTTGCGCGCAGATCTCACCAGTCAGCAGCGGCCCACCCGTCAGCGGCTTGGGTTGAATTCGCCTGGGTGCAAAAAGTTTTCCCTGGTTATCTGTTTAACAAAACAAATTCAAAATTGTTTAAATTCAAATTCAAATCAGATTTTAAATAACTTTTAAATTATAAATCCAAATAATTCAAATGATATATGTTTTTGAATTAGAAAAATGTGAGGAATTCAAATATGCTATTTAAAATAATGTTTGAGCACTTTAAAATTTCGAGATAATTAAAATTACAATAAAATGCCCCTTTTCTAAATAAATTAATAACTTTAAATCTATAATTTCAAATTTGACAAATAATATGTCTAAAACGATCAGCGCGACGAGCCCGTTCTATATACGCATCCCTTGTTCTGAATTGAAGCATGCATCATGACATTATTACAAATCAGAACTGTTTATGGCAGCAAAATTTGACTAAATAAATAATAAAATGCTTTATTCTTGTACCCCACACCTCACCATGCCATGCTACTTTAATGCCATGTAAATTGTGCACCATTCATCATGGCATGCTTGTTTGCTCGTCGCATTTTAATTCATATGCTTGTGCACTTCATTTATGTTGGCCCTTGTTTGTTTGGTTCTTTTTCGAATAGACTCCCAGCAGGAGAACTACCAGGAATCACAGGAGTACTACCCAGATCCATCTCCCGCTTCAACTGACCTGCCAGGCAAGCACTACCACATGCTTGCATACATATAGTACCTATTGCCTCTATCTTATTCTTGCATCATCGAGTCGCGATTGCATTAAATTGAATCCCAAGTACTGCATAGCTTTTACTTTTAAACCCCACCGAAGCTTGTTCCTCCATCCCATGAGCCATTACTACATGAGTTGTTTGAGCCATGCGAGTCGTAGAAAAGCATGTGTAGGGTATGTGAGTGTCTGATGAATAATGAGGTACCTAAACAACTTAACCTGTGTAGTAATGGGATAACTAATGAAAGAGGCACCGGTGAGCAATATCTGCTATTTGGTTTTTCATGCTCACTTGTGTCCCGTAGGACCCCGAGTACTTGATTCCTGTTCCTTGACTATTCGCACTATCCACGTCCGGGAGGCCTTATGGACCCCCTGAGCTAGAGCTTGATTCATTCTTATTTCTTGGGGCCACAATTAGTTTGGGGCTTTGTTACTATTTTGTACTTATGCCATGCATTACTGTTTTATTTAAGATTGTGCGAGGATCACCTGTACTGTTTAAGAATTGCGGAGTGTTTTCGCGGTATCGATAAGCCCAGTCACATTTTTGGGTTCCTAGTCGTTTACAGCCATTGGCGCAAATCTTGGGTCCATCTCGGAGCCGGCCAACTTCGTTGCGTGTAGCTTAATGGGGTGGCCCCCTGAAATATTCCTGAATCCTGTGATTGCTTTGTCGTGAATGCCTCGTTGGGTTTTAAGTTGGTTTTTCCGAGGTTGATCGAGTGTGTGTTGCTATTCGTGCACCCCTGCAGGGTAAATCTTTCTGAAAGCCGTGTCCGCGGTTATGGACGACTTGGAGCACAGTTTCTCGATCATAGACAAGTTTAACTAAAGTACCGCTTCTAAATTGACTAAGTACCTGACTAGTAAATAGTGCAATACTCATGGAATGGTTGATAAAACTGCCAACGGATGGGGGGTTGTTCGTCCGCTTCCTCGTTGCTAAGCGAGGAGGAGGATGGATTTGTTAATTATACTGTTATAACTGTTGTTCTTAATTCATGGACATCCGTCTATCATTGGTTAGGCGGATGGTTAGCGAGTATCTATAGACTTGTTAGATATTATCTTTTGCTGCAATTGCGTCACCCCAGGTTGTGTCCCCTTTAGTGGCATAAAGACTTGCTGAGTACCCCTAGGGTCTCACACGATAAATTGTTTGATTCAGATGAACAGGTGTATTCGCAAGATGGATACTGGGTGGAGGAGACAGATGATGTTGGCAACGATCACTCGGTGTAGAGATTCTGGGAACGGGGATCCATGAGATCTGTGGGCGGGATGTGTTTATTTATGTGGCATCTTATGCCGATTTGCTTCTTATCCGTACTCGGATCTTGTTTTCCGTTTCCGCCTGATACTCTGATGTTTGATGTATGAGGAGCTATCCTAAAATATTATGTCTATCTAGGATATTTGAATCTTGCCGTATGGCGTTGCAATATTTCTATTTCTTTTAGATGGAGTGGCTCTGAGAACTGTTGTATGTGGCTTGCATACATACTCACTTGTGTATGTAGTTGATCCCTTCGCCTGCCGATTACGCTGCTCGTTCTTGTCCCGTTGTTCTGAAAGTGGTTAGGACGTCTGAAAGGTCTACCGTGAGTGGCCCTGGGCCCCACCGTACTATTTTAACCACTTTCGCTCATCCAGGCATGTAACTAAGAGCGTAATTCACCGAGGTAGTTACAATCACTAGCTTTGATCTTCTTTTGATATCCACTAAAACTTTATTAGCTGAACCTACCAACTAGGATCACCCCGTCAATCCCTGAGGAAGCATCCTTAAGCACACATCACTTCTCTTGTCAAGTTTTACGATTAGGTTATTGTTCTCTATGATCATCACGTCTGTTCCCAAGTCGTCCATAACCGTGGACACGGCTTTTCGAAAAGATTAATAACCCTACAGGGGTGCACAACTTTACCCACACATACCAACCGATTCTTAATGCCACTTAAGATTATCCCTCTTCCTTGGAAGGCCGGCAGAGGGTGGTTGGCCACGACCTTTACCTTGCGTTCATCGAGACCATGAGTTGCGCCCTAAGGAGATGCTGCCATAATGGGTCAAGTCCCGAAGCCGGTCCCTAGAGATGTGCGCAGGGTTCAAGATTACGGAGGCCGTGCCTCTCTTGTTCCCGGCCATGCTTACCTACATGTATGAATGCACCTCCTCCACCGCCTTCAAGAATGATCAGAATGCATATGTCGAATGGAACGCCTGAATTATGTGACTCATGGAATCTACCAGGCAAGTTAGTTGGTCGAGGGGGTTTCCAGGCCCCCGCGTGGTTGTACGCTCGTCTTGGTTCAAGAGGCAAGAACTCAGATCCTAGTGGTGGCAAGTATGGGACTGCAAAAACCACAACCCGACGTGGCCTCCCATACAAGCCTTAGCATGTTTAACTTTCATCTCTGATCATACCACGTCATGCTATCCAACTAGGTTCATTCGTAGCTCTGATTCATCAACCGGATGGATCAGTAGTAACAGCAAGCATGGCTAAGCGCAACAGATATAACAGCTCTAGCGAAGCTCTTAAGCCAAACCCTAGTTATGCTAGGAGCAGTGGATCAGGGAATATAGGCTACAAAGGTAACATGCATTGGATAGGATTGATATATCTATCGATAAAAGACTTTAGAATCATATGCACATGACAAGAATGAAATACTTTGAAAGCATAGGATTATTCATGTGTGGGGTTTTGCTAGCCTTTGCCTGTTGATACTCAGATATAGAACTTCAGGTTCATCTGCTTGGCGTCATTCGTCAATAACCTTCGATGATGTTAATCTCAGTCTTCAATGTTGGACTCGATCTTGTTGATCACATCAACTCCGAGGTCTACCGAAAAAAGCAGAAACACCGGAAAGGAAAGCAACAATCAACACATGGCATCGATGCAATGCTCAAGCAATGATGATGATATGACAAGTTAAATTGTATTGAAATGTAACCCTATAGCATGTGTGGCAAATTTAAGCGGGGTCCGAGGGGTACAAACCCTAATTCGGAGAAAGCCCGGATGCATATGAGAGGGGTTATTTTGTACTCCTAATTAAACTTGTCATTTAAGTTGCATAACAATGCATGATCATGTGTCTATTGGATAGATCTAATTTTCTGAACATTTTGATATATTATACATATTTTCTGATTTAAAATGAATTAGTTATGATTTTTCTCATTTTAAATCCATTTTTAAATCATTATTAAAACAATTAAACATTTTTGGATAATTTTTAGATTAATTTACAACCTGGGCCCACATGTCATATATTTATTCATTTGAGAAACAACTATGGAAATGATTAAATATCTGACAGCAGGGACCCACCTATCAGCATTTTCATTTATTAAAATAATTATAGAAATTATGAATTAAAAGAAATCGAGGGGACGCTCAAATCCGAGAATTCCGAGCGCGCCTAGACGCACGGGTGCGCGTGTTGGACAGAGGGGACGATGCGCGGCCGATTGGTGGTGGCGCCACCATTTATTGGTCACCGCAGCGGTGACCACGGCGAGCTTGCACGGCGGCGGGTGGTGGCGCACGGCGAGGGATCGAACCAGAGAGGGAGGGATACGTTGGAGAGCACTATTATGCTCAGGATCTCACCGTGGTTCATGTAGATGGGTCAGATCGAGAAGAGGAGGTCGGAGGTGACAGCGATGTCATGACGGAGCTTCGTCGGTCGTGGGGAAGACGACGTCAATTGGTTCGATTAAGAGCTCCTCGGCTTGCGCTGACTGGGGCAAGAGAACAAGGACTCCACGGCGGTCACTCCGGTGTGCTCCTAACAGCGAGAGGTGGCCGGAGACAATGAGGAGAAGGAGGACCTGAGAGCTAGGGTTTCTCGTGGTGTTGGGGGTACTTGTAGATGGTCGAGGCATCGGTGGCACGAATCTTGGCACGCGGCTGGCATCACAGCGCCGGCGAGCGATGGAGGCGCGACCAACGAGCTACTTCCTCCATCGGGGAGGAAGACGACAAACAGGGAAGTGGCCGAAGTGGTATTGGGTTGTAAGTGGGCCACGGTTGGGATGGCTACTAGGCTGCTGGCTGCTGTGGTTTGTTGAGGGTGGGCGGCGGAGAAAGGAGAAGAGGAGCTGGGCTCGGCCCAGTTAGGCTAGGAGTAGTTTTTATTTCAGAAAATCCTTTTCTTTTTCTTTTTCTGTTTTTCTTTTCTCTTTTGTAATTTCAAATTCATTTCTTTTTTGAACATTTTGAAAATACCAGAGGCTTTGTAAATTTATAGAAGTATTGCAGGGGCCCATATAATCCATTTGGGCTCCGATAATTTTGGTACTTTTCAAAATTCAAAATATTTTGAATTGATTTGATAGAGGGAAAATAGGGTTTAGGGTTTTACTTCCTTTGTATTGCATGCATTTTTAAAAGATGATGCTCATGAATGCACAATCAACCCTAATTATGATTTAACTAAAACTAGGGTGTTATAGCTCTATCCCCCTTAACAGAATCTTGTCCCGAGATTCCTAGGTAGGGAAGATAGAAGAAACAGGATTACACTAGACTTCGGCAATCTTCTCGACGAGGTTGATCCATGCCACCATTATTGAATGAATGAAACGCTTCATTTCTTCAAGGTAGCTGCACACACTAAAGAGTAGAGGGAAACACACAAAACCACAAACAGAGTATCTCATGGTCAACTCATGGATAGATGTCCTACGAACATCTCTGGAGCCAACGAGCATGAAACACGTCAAGGTAAAGGAGGAACAAAAAGAGATGGTTTCAAGTTGTTAGACAACTGGTCTTCATAAGGATTGAGACCATGGAGCTTCAAGAGGGTGTAAGCTTCTGAAAAGGAGAGTTTACAAAGGAAATAACACAACCACAGACTTCGAGAGATGAACCTCTACTAAAGGCTTAAGTAGAGCTTCCAGGGATACATAGATAGATCGGGAGAACCAAGTTGTTGAACTACTTTTGATACAGAAGGATCACTTCACTCAACATAGGGTTAAGGCAGAAAGGTGTTTTGTGGCGAGGACTCATAAGAGTCACAAGGAACATGTAACAAGAGGAACTAATGATTACCAAAATCATAGTCACTCTTCTAACATGATGGAGAAACCGAAGGAAACTCTTTATTCATCCAGTTTTATCAAAATCTTTGGCATAGACCATGATATCACCTCACACCACTAGACGAATAGATAAGAAGATTCCTGATGACACGAGGAAAAAGAAACTTCATTCTCAGACTTCAATTACTTGGCACAACAAGATGCTTGCCAACATAAAAGGTCTGGAGGGTCGACCGAGAGACATTTAGCAACACTTCTTTAAATGTTCTCCTTGATGTTCGAGAAAACAGACATCAAGTAAAGGTCGGACGTCGGATAAAAAAACCATGAGCACAACTATTATAACAAATCATAGAAGATGTCTCATGAGGAGTGATTGTTATCGATGATTCAAGAGAATATGACAATAGGTCTTCCGACTAATTGTGCCAACCATTGTATCAATCTTGCCGAATTTTCAGAGAGGCCTATGTCAAAAACCTTGATGAACACCAACCATTATTGCAGCTTGAGATTCAACTCTGGTTAGGTGGAATGATATTTCAGACTCACCATATCCGAATAGAAGACTTGCAACATTTACCACAAAGGTAAAGTTACTAGATTCTCAAGTCACAGATTACATTGTCAAGCTCCAAAAGAATGAGCTAGGTTGCGGAACCCATGTATTAGCAAGTTATCAAAAGATAATTTCCCCTACATGAATTGATTGCAACAAAACACAAATGTATCCTTATTGTTGGGAAACTTCTAGGAGGATACTGAAGTTTGTAGAACTTCTTCTCTTCCATGACAAATCATCAGTGGCTTAACGTGCTCAGAGTATGTTCTCGAAATGCGGAGGTATCAACCTACCATATCAAGAATACGTCACACATGCTTGACTGACTTGAAATTATTCCCGAGGAAACAAAGATAACTCTGCTCTAATCCACTATGTCAACTTTCAACTTTTGCACGTGAACTACAGGAGGTCACTTCTAACATCCAGAGCACATACTTTGAGATAAATCGAAGAAGGTTCTCAAAAGTTTCAAACGTTAATGCCAAATGCTCCATAAATCATGTCTAGCTTGAGGAGGATAAGGATGTCATCGATAGGCTCAACAACAAACTTATCATGATACTCCAAGAAGATAGACTCACATGTGGTATGAATAAAACAACAACATTGGTCAGACCAAAGAACATGAAGATGTACCTAGATGAAACATCACAAGTAGATACACCATCAGGATAGTCCCTAGGACTGAGTTTGATTTGACGATAACCCAAATCAAATCAAAGGCAGGGGATGATAAAATTTCCACGAGGGAAACACGATCTTTCTTCAGCGCAACAAAACTAGACATCCATTTAGGAGGAACAAGTTTTATAGAACTTTTGTCTTACAACTCTCCAAGTTGTTGTTTAAGCTCAACCAACTAGTTCAGGGGTATCCAGTTTGGATTCTTGGAGAAAGGAGCAGTTCAGAGAACTTGCTTGCTCAAGAACTTGACAAACACGGTCACGTGGCAACATGGCGATACTTCTAGAAAGACATCTAGAATATCACAAACCACCGATATGTCACTTAGTTCGAGAGGAAACTTGCTTGACAAGGCAAGAAGACATAGTCTTAGAGCTTCGGCATGAGCCTAACTCCTTGACTGAAGAGAGTGCACCCGAATAGTGGACTTGGTAGCACAATCATCCTTTGCTTAGTGTTATATTAACCATCACGCTAAGAATGACACAAATGTCTTTGTTGAGGTCTAAAGCAATAATGATTGCTAAGAATCTCATATGACCACATTATTACGCACACGCATCATTCACGAGCACGAAAGCTCGGAGGAATGGTGGGTAAATATGTATAAGGGTATCACTTCATTAAGAGGGTCATGAAACTCAGCACAAACTCTTAGTGTGAAGGAGTGTGATACCTTAAGGTGGAACATAAGCTAATCAACATTTTTTTGATCTGCGGGTTACAACACTTTGACCTGGTCCTGGATATGACGAGGTACTGGGGTTTGCTTTCTCCTGACATCCCGAAATGCTTTGTCTTGATAGACCACAAGAGTATCTTGCATCGAAAGACATCGATGTGCATTTACTACTTGGCTACCAACTGGTAGATAAAGGTCGGAAACAACAAGGGAAAATGAACATGCTCAGGATAGAATCCCGAGATGTGGATGCATAAGTCAACAATCTTCCGAAGACCGATGCAGGAAAGGGAAGTGTGGCAGAGTCACGAGTATAGAAGTGAAACTCACAAGAAGTACTCTTGTCGTGATCTATTTGGTTCCATTGAAGAACATCTGCCATAACATGTGGTAGGGGAAATCCTTTGTTTGTCGTAATTTAATCACAACAATAACCACAAGCTTGAAGGCCAGAGTTGTAGTACCAGCCATCCTGAGGTAATGTTAAATCATTAACAACAGGGATCAACAAAATGGATATTGGGTTAAAGGTCAGCTTCATGTACAAGATTCACAACACCAGAATCCAGCACAATGAAGGATCTTCGGTTCAAGTCCAAGGGTTAAAACCCGAGAAAGGAATAACTACTATCTTGGTAGTACAAACGGTACTACAAGATGGTAATCACGAGGTAGCTTCCATGAGAAGAAACGACTTCTGAAGTACCCAAACAAATGAAAAGTAGGTACAAGAGGTGAAAGGAAACCTCGAGGCCTAGAAGAAAACACTATGGAACCATCAACACAATGTTGTGGACCCACAAAATAGAGAGATAATGTTGGAAAGGAATTTCTCAACTGAAGCAGAGCAAAGGAAAACAAGGAACACACACAACTGACTCTGGAGAACTCAACACTAGTTCAATTGGTTAAGAAACGACATGCCAAGAAGGCACCTAATCTTTGAAAGACGAGACAAGATAGAAAAACTTTTCAAAGTCAACATAAGGTAAGATGACCCAGAGTTAGAGCGAAACTGGATAAGAAGAAAAAGAAGCATACTAGAGTTTTCACAAATACTTTTCAGCTTTCAAATAGTTTTCTCAAACACTAGACTCAACATCGACTAGTAGAAAGGTTTTCCTACAGTCAGTACTGCTCTGATACCAAAACCTGTGACACCCCCGGGATTAAGGCTAGACAAATCGCAGACCTTTGTCTGATATAAGCCTAACCTAAATCTTAGAAGCATACAGAGAGAGAATCGATAACATTAAAGTGACCCTACGACACAGAACTTATTATAGCAAGCTCATAACTGAGCAAAGAACCAAAATATTACAAGCAGATGTCACTGACCAAAAACATCAAAGAACGGAAGGCAAATTATGCTATTAAGTATAGCAAACTTCACAAATGGCCTAAGAGGCCTGGAGCATAACAATGACGTCCCAATCCATAGATTCCAGTCTGCCGACCGGGAACCCCAAACTACTCATCGATGTCGTTGTTGTAACGAATTCACCTTCTGCGGTAACACTTACATGCTAGAAAAGTATCAACAAAGCAAGGATGAGTACAGGGTGTACTCCGCAAGACTTATGACTGGTGGGGTTACTTTGCATAAAGCTAACTTTCTTGGTAAAAGGGAGAGGAGTAGAAGCTCGACTAAATAGATCATTTTAAAAGGGGATAAGAAAGCGATATCACTAGATTTGATCTTCTTTTGATATCCACCGAAACTTTATTAGGTGAACCTACCAACTAGGATCACCCCCTCAATCCCCGAGGAAGCATCCTTAAGCACACATCACTTCTCTTGTCAAGTTTTACGATTAGGTTATTGTTCCCTATGATCATCACATCCATTCCCAAGTTGTCCATAACCGTGGACACGGCTTTTCGAAAAGATTAATAACCCCGTAGGGGTGCACAACTTTACCCACACATTCCAACCGATTCTTAATGCCACTTAAGATTAGCCCTCTTCCTTGGAAGGCCGGCAGAGGGTGGTTGGCCATGACCTTTACCTTGCGTTCGCCAATACCATGAGTCACGCCCTAAGGAGATGCTTGGCGTCATTCGTTGATAACCTTCAATGATGTTGATCTCGGTTTTCAATGTTGGACTCGACCTCGTTGCTCACATCAACTCGAGGTCTTCCGAGAAAAAGCAGAAACACCGGAAAGGAAAGCAACAATCAACATATGGCATCGATGCAATGCTCAAGCAATGATGATGATATGACAAGTTAAATTCTATTGAAATGTAACCCTATAGCACGCATGGCAAATTTAAGCGGGGTCCGAGGGGTACAAACCCTAATTCAGAGAAACCCTGGATGCATATGAGAGGGGTTATTTTGTTCTCCTAATGAAACTTGTCATTTAGGTTTCATAGAAATGCATTATTATGCGTCTATTGGATAGATCTCATTTTTCTGAACATTTTGATATATTATACATATTTTTCTGATTTAAAATGAGTTAGTTATGATTTTTCTCATTTTAAATCCATTTTAAATCATTATTAAAACAATTAAACATGTTTGGATTATTTTTAGATTATTTTACAACCTGGGCCCACATGTCATATATTTATTCGTTTCAGAAACAATTATGGAAATGATTAAATATCTGATAGCAGGGACCCACCTATCAGCATTTTCATTTATTAAAATAATTACAGAAATTACTAATTAAAAGAAATGGAATAATGACATCATGATGATGTCATCATGACATCATCCATGGAGGACCTCCCAGGTCGAGCTCGAATTCGAGGATTCCGAGCGCGCCTAGACGCATGGGTGCGCGTGTTGGACAGAGGGGACGATGGGCAGCCGATTGGTGGTGGCACCGCCATTTATTGGTCACCGGAGCGGTGACCACGGCGAGCTTGCGCGGCGGCAGGTGGTGGCGCACGGTGAGGGCTCGAACCAGAGAGGTAGGGAGACGTTGGAGAGCACTGTTATGCTCAAGATCTCACCACGGTTCTTGTAGCTGGGTCAGATCGAGAAGAGGAGGTCAGAGGCGATGGCGATGTCACGATGGAGCTTCGTCGGCCATGGGGAAGACGGCGTCAATTGGCCCAATTAAGAGCTCCCTGGCTTGCGCTGACTGGGGCAAGGGAACAAGGACTCCACGGCGGTCACTCCGGTGTGCTCCTATCAGCGAGAGGTGGCCAGAGACGATGAGGAGAAGGACCTGAGAGCTAGGGTTTCTCGCGGTGTTGGGGGTAATTGTATATGGCCGAGGCATCGGTGGCGCGAATCTTGGAACGCGGCGGGCATCACAGTGCCGACGAGCGGCGGAGGCGCGGCCAGCGAGCTGCTTCCTCCGTCGGGGAGGAAGACGACGAACGGGGAAATGGCCAAAGCGGTATCAGGCTGTAAGTGGTCCACGGTTGGGATGGCTACTGGGCTGCTGGCTGCTGCGGTTTGCTGATGGTGGGCGACGGAGAAAGGAGAAGAGGAGCTGGGCTCGGCCCAGTTAGGGTAGGAGTAGTTTTTATTTCAGAAAATCCTTTTGTTTTTCTGTTTTTCTTTTCTCTTTTGTAATTTCAAATTCATTTCTGTTTTGAACATTTTGAAAATACCAGAGGCTTTGTAAATTTATAGAAATATTGCAGGGGCCCTTATAATCCATTTGGGCTCCAATAATTTTGGTACCTTTTGAAATTCAAAGCATTTTGAATTGATTTGAGAGAGGGAAAATAGGTTTAGGGTTTTACTTCCTATATCCCGGTGCTCTCCGGATCAGACGCTACTCCTATGGAAATAGACTAGGGAAGCACCTCAGCAAACTCGGGGACTGCTTCGGCAGATCCGGGGACTATCGCGTAGAACCCGGGGACTGTTCAACTCAGTCTGTCTGGAGTTATGTCGGTGGATGCAATGGAAGCTGATGAGGAGCTTTTTCCAATCCGAGCTATACCTGCATGGGCAAAACCCATATTTGAATTCCTAAAGGAGGGAACTTTGTCGGATGATGAGCTACTCTCAAGGCAAATCCAGAGAAGGGCAAAGGCGTACACTATCATCAATGCCAAACTATACAAAAGAAGTGTAACCACCGTGCTGCAGTGAAGCGTAGACCCGGAAGAAGGGCTTGACATACTCTGAGATATCCATCAAGGGGAATGTGTCCATCATGCATCCTCCATAGCATTGGTGGCAAAAGCCTTCCGGCATGGATTCTATTGGCCAAGTGCCTTAGAACAAGCAGAGGATCTGGTGAGAAACTACAATGGCTACCAAAGATATGCCACAAAAACCCACATGCCAATGTCAGAACTCAAGACCATCCCCATTACTTGGCCCTTTGCTGTGTGGTGCCTAGATATGGTAGGACCATTTAAGAAGGCAAGGGGAGGACTGACCCAGATCTTGGTTATGGTGGACAAGTTTACCAAATGGATTGAAGTTAAGCCAATCAGGAAATGTGACAGGGCAACAACAGTTACATTCCTCAAAGACATAATCTTGAGATATGGCTATCCCCACAGTATCATAACTGATAATAGCACACATTTTGTTGAAGGGGCATTTGCAAGATTCTGCCGAGAAAAGAAGATCTGGCTAGATGTTGCCTCTATAGCCCACCCCGCATTGAACGGGCAAGTGGAAAGATCCAACAGACTAGTATTGTCCGGGATAAAACCTCGGCTCATTGAGCCGTTGCAAAGATCAACAGGGTGCTGGATAAAAGAACTACCAGCGGTACAGTGGATCTTGAGAATAACTCTAAATCTATCAATGGTCTATACGGCATTTTTCTGGTATATGGGCTAGAAGTTGTACTACTAGCCGACAGAGAGCATGATTAGCCAAGAGTCACCCAATACACAGAAGCTGAAGTGCGTGAAGCCCAGCAAAATGATGTTGATCTGCTAGAAGAAGCGGGAGAACTAGCCTTGTACAGATCCGCCATATATGTGCAAAACCTCCAACGCTACCATAGTCGGTAAGTAAACCCCCGAGTCTTCCGGGAAGGTGATCTCATACTTCGGCTGGTGCAGCACAGTGCTGGCATGCATAAGTTATCCCCTCCATGGGAAGGACCTTTCACTATAAGCAAAGCTTTGCACAATGGTTCCTACTATCTTATTGATGCACAGCCACAGGAGAAGAACAAGGCGGACAGGTCCTGAGAGGAATCTAAGTGTCCATGGAATGTAGCACTACTTCGTCCTTTTTACACCAGACAAAGAGGTGAATGTATCCGGGTTACTCATATGTCGGTATGTATGTCAGCAATGAGCATATCAATGAAACTTCAGCACCCCTAGCAGAAACTCAGGGACTGCCTTAATAATTGCCGTTCCTGTCTTTATGTTTTCTATATGTCGGCTGGCTTAAGTTTCTTATACCTTAGCCGGACTAGTAGTGTGTGAGCACCAAAAACCTAATTCTTCGACTTTGCTGTTGTCCAACAAGAATTGGCTTCATGGCAACCAAGAGAACAAGTTTGGAATCGCAAAGCACATGAAAAACGACTAAGGAAAGGGAAAGTAATTGAGCCGACATTTGTTATTTGGACTAGCCCTGAATTTACTTTATCTATTTTTCATTGGATTATTTTGAGCTAATCTCAAAGTTTCAAGTATTGTTAATTCAATTTTTTGAACCTCGGACTCGTAAGTCAAAAACCGAATCAAGGTAGATGCGAGCCGAGTCATAAAATTGGAGAAACAAGAAAAGGAAACTCGGGGACTTCGCCCACATTAATCTGGCATTAAAAACTTAGTAGCAAAATGAAATTAATTGTAGCAGAACAAACCATTGTGCATAGATACAACTTCACCCGGCATACCGGGGATTTGACGAAAATTGTCAAGTGTTTATAAGCTCAGGGAGCAGCAGCTGGAGCCGAATCATCGGTAGAGGGAGGAGGTACTTCAGCATCAGTAGGCGGGGAAGTAGACTTGGCCTCGTCTTCCGGGTTAGCCTCCTCGTCGTCTAGGTCTTCAGCATCATCGCCAATCTTGGATGCTTCCTCTTCGTCGTCTCCACCCTCAGCACCATCAGAGACATAATCATCATCAACTGCATCAAGATAGGTCGGACCCTCGTTCCAACTATGGTAGAAGGCATATTGGATGAGCTTGTTGGCACATGCCTTGTGTTGAGCAATGCACTCTGGATCATTGGACCATTTAGATCCAGTCCGCAGACAATCAAGCAAGCCCAAGTCTAGCTCTTCATACCAAGAGAGAACGAAGTTCAGCATCGTATCAGCTCTGCCTTGTGCAGCAGATTCCAACCATAGGTGCACCTGGATCTCACACTCCATTAGCTTCGCTATAATAGAGGTTCTTCCTTTGGGAGTGGGTTCAGTGGGCCACAGGGCATTGAACATCCAAACAGCTGCCGGCATTATGTCTGTGCCATAGTTCTTCATAATTTCAATGCGTGCAGCGAGGCTCACCAACAAGTCCTCTATGTCGTAAGGAATAGACCCGGCGGTAGGACCAGTTGGAATACCCTGCTGCTGGCGAGACGTGGCCATAGTGGAAGAAGCAAGAGAGTCACTTTCTGGGAACTTGCCTATGAGCAACAACACAAGCTGTCAATAAGGAAAAGCATGTGACCCGGAGAAACAAACATCGGAGGATGAAAAAGTGCTCACGGGTGATGTGGCTGAGAATCCGAGTTAGCTCATTATGCACATCTGCATTTCCGGCCTAGAGCTTCTCGTACTCGGAGGTCACCGACTTAAGCTTTATGTCGGTTTCCTGCAGCAAGTCCTTGTCCTTGAAGATCTGGGTCTTCAGCGGCTCTTTTTCCTCAGAGAACTCCTGGTCATCCTTGTCCAGGTTGGATTTGTGGAGGTCCTTGAGCTTCTGGATTTCGGTGTTCAGCCGAGTAATCTTCGAGTCCTTGAAGCGCAGTTGAGCAATTTCATCGTCCTTCTTCTTTAGCTCGACCTGGTGCTTCCCTGCTTGTTCGAGAAAATGAGTCATCATGTTAGGGATGGGCATGCTATCTTCAAGTGTAACTCCAATAGTGAGTTGACCTGGCAGAGCCGAGGTATAAATATCTGCCGAGCCAAGAAATGAGCATATAATGGCTAAGTGAACAAGACAAGTTACCTTGGATTTCAGCCAAATTTTTGTGCATGATGACATTTTCAGCCTCGACCTTGGCTGCGTAACCCAGGAAGTAAGTTAATACGGATAGGGAAAGACTAGAGAGAGTGAAGAAAAAACACATTAAGAAAAGGAATTTACCTTTGTTCTGGTGATCAACGAACAACTTCCCGTATCTGGCACGAAGATCTTTGTATGAGTCCAGCACACGGTGGAACTCAGCAGTTCGGAGGTTGGTGGTGATCTTAAGCAAGCCAATGTTAGTTCAAAGATAGAAAGAAAGATATTTGAAGTCTACAAGATCCGAGCCAAGTGGAATTTAACCTGGCTCTAGGTGTGTGGATATTCGAAGTCTAGAAGATCCGGGCCAAGTGGAACTTAACCCAGCTCTAGGTGTGTGGATATTCGAAGTCTACAAGATCCGGGCCAAGTAGAACTTAACCCGGCTCTAGGTGTGTGGATATTCGAAGTCTACAAGCTCCGGGCCAAGTCGAACTTAACCCGGATCTAGGTGTGTGGATATTCGAAGTCTACAAGATCCGGGCCAAGTGGAACTTAACCCGGCTCTAGGTGTGTGGATATTGGAAGTATATAAGATCCAGGCCAAGTGGAACTTAACCGGATCTAGGTGTGTGGATATTGGAAGTATACAAGATCCGGGCCAAGTGGAACTTAACCCAGCTCTAGGTGTGTGGATATTGGAAGTATATAAGATCCGGGCCAAGTGGAACTTAACCCAGCTCTAGGTGTATGGATATTTGAAAAAAATAAGGACTTACGCTAATTCTCTAAGAGCATCCGACCGATAATGAATTACTCCCTCGGAGGCTCAGAGACTAGTGGGTATATCTATAAGTGTTTGCATATATAAAATACATAACAGAAAAGGGATTACCTCCATCATCCTGCTAGCAAGGGAGATAGCCTTGGTAGCGGAGTTCATCTGAGCGCTGAACACTACTAGAAAAACGACTATAGGTAATCCACACATCCGTGGCGCACGTGCTAGTGGTGCGCCACGGGTAAAATAGGCGTGGCATACTGCCTACAGGTGCCCTACGGCTAACTGCCGTAAGCGTGGCGCACATGGGGGTGGTGCGTCACGGCTACTTGTGGGCCAGGGCACAGGTGGCCGCGGACAACCTAGCCGTAGCGCACCTGCGCCTGGTGCGCTACGGGTGTGAAACTTAGTTATAGCGCACTCTGACATAGTGCACTATGGGTATGTGGGTTGCGGCCTGCTGTGTAGCTGGGTGAACTTACCCGTAGGGCACCCTAGCCTAGTGCGCCACAGGTAAGTTTCCTGCACCAACCCCTCCCTCCCCCCCCTGTGGATCGCCTTTTTCGCCTTGCAAAAAATAAAAGAAAATGATAAACAATTCAAAAAATAAAATCCTTTCACATGTATGTAGGTAATGTGGTCTAGTGTGTAGGAAAATTAACAAACATGAATTTCGACTTTTTATGCAAAAAAAGATAATGCCACGGTAAAATAGCCGTAACTTTTGCATACGAATTCGGAAAAAAATGTTTAATATACCAAAATGACGACAACGAGATTTCGCATTCGCTCGCAAAGACCTTTGGTCGTTTGGCAATTTTTTAGATTTTCAAAATTTGAAAAGAGTAAAAAGTTATGATCAAAAGATCATTTTTTCCTGCAGAAAAAAATGGAGGCCACTTACTTGTAGCGCACCACCCCTAGTGCGCCACGAGTAAGTTGGGCGGGATTCGAAATTAGAATCACCACCTAACCCTCCATATATATCTTCCCTACCCACCCCTTATCTCCTCCACTTCCACTTCTCCTTCTCCACTTTTCCTCCCTTCTCCACCTTCTCCTTCTCCTCCACCCCTCCTACCTTCTTCTTCTCCTCACTCCTCCACCTCTCCTACCTTCTTCTTCTCCTTACTCCTCCACCCTCCGACCATCCTCCAACGGCGCCCTCCTCCGACCACCTCCGGCTCCACCCTCCGACCATCCTCCAACGACGCCCTCCTCCGACCACCTCCGGCTACACCCTGCCCCGTGCACCTCGGGCCGCAATCTCCTCCACCATACTCCGACCGTGGCCTCCTCCGACTGCACCCTCCGACGACGATGACGGCGGCCGGCGGGTTGATCTAGATCTAGATCTAGATCAAATCCCACTTTTTTTTTTAAATTTGAAATCGTACCCGTGGCGCACAGCACCTAGTGCGCTACGGCTAACTTTTCATACTCGTGGCGCACCACCTAGTGCGCCACGGCTAACATTTCATACTCGTGGCGCACCACCTAGTGCGCCACGGCTAACTTTTACCCGTAGCACGCGCCTCGTGGCGCACTCCTAGTGCGCCACGGATGATCAAAACAGGTGCACCACGGATTAGCTATTTTCTAGTAGTGGAACTCCGCCGGACCAAATTTCTCTGGCAGATCGTCCTGTGGGTTGATAAACTCGGCGTCATTCCAATTGTTGACATATTCAATGAGAGCCGGGTTATTGCTCTCCCCGCTAGCTGACTAGGCTATAACCAGGCCCTTGGCATGGGCCTCCTGCCTCGCGGACTGAGCGGTAGCTGGACTGGTATGCAACATCAGTTGCTTGCTGCTTTCAGATTCGGCAGCAAAAGGGCCGAAAGTTGAATCCTTAACTAGCTCGATGACCTTCTTGCTCTTGCAAGATGATGTTGGCCGCTGAAGAAGAGCCGAGGCTGCCATGCCGGATTGGGCTTGGGAGGCTGGCTGAAAAATGTCTTTGATAAACACAGTGGATCTGGAGGCGCCAGCCTGAGATTTCTTCTTGGCAGATGGCCTTGCTGTGGCTGATGCTGCTATTGCTGGTGTTGCTGGTGTTGCTGCTGGTGCTGGTACTAGTGCTGTTGGAACTGGTGTTGCTGGTACTGGTGCTACTGGTGTTGCTGGTGCTGCTGATGCTGGTACTGCTGGTATGGGAGAAACATGAACATAAGAGGAAGTTGTCTAGGGAGATGCCGATGAAGTCGGCACCTCAAAGCTTGACGGTTACGATGGGGCAAACAAGCTGGGGAGATCCGGCATCGCCGTATCCTTGGCTGCTCCACTGCCCCCCGCGTAGACGTTGCCTCCCTCATGATGAGGTGGGCTCTGATCCGACGCTGCCGCGGAATCCTCTAGAATAGGACATAACGGACGAACATCACCGTCCCAGGGGGAGAAGGGCTGCTCTAGATTGGAGAGGAAATGCTGGGGCAACTCTAGGAAATAACCCTAGGAGCACTGCAGAAATGTAAAACAACAGATCAAAGGGAGAAAGAAAGGAAATTAAAAGGCAAAAGCAAAAGGAGCAAGACCCGGAAATGAGCAGGGAAAGAAAAATGACTTACTCATCTAAGGTTGGGGGCTATCAAGGTTTGGGCATTCTACGGATAATGCTCTTGGCCACGGGCTTAGCTAGAGCCTTGACCTCCGATTTCTTCTGCCTCTTCTTGGGTGGGGGCGCCTCCGAAGCTGCAACCGAGGTAGCCGGGCGCTTCTGGGAAGGGGAAGTAGCCGGATCATCCATGGCGAAAGGGGGAACCTCGAGGACCTGACCGACCGGGTTAGCTGAAGATTCGAAGGTAACCGAGAATGCGTAAGAGATGGGAACCGGATCAAGTACCTCCATAACCTCAACATCGGAGTCATCGTCATCCGGCCAATCCCTTAGAGAAGAGGCCTTACCAGAGGGTCGCTTGGTGCTGTCCGGAGTAGGCAAGAACCTCTCCGAGTCAGGATCCTCCTCGTCTAGCTCTGCGTGGTTCGCCACCCATTTGAGGGCCCGCTCCTTGCTATCCTCAACTGTCTGCTGGAGAAACAGCTGAGAGCAAAAAAACTAAATGGTTAAGTTAGGAAGCTATCCGACATACCACAATACCCAGAAAAAATACCAAGAGAAGAGTTTACCTTAGGAGGCAAGTAGGCCTAGGTGAAGGGTGCAAGCCCCCACTTCCATGCCTCGGAGAACTCCTTCTCCACCTTAAAAATGGCCTTGACCCGGCGGAACACCTCGGAGTTGTTAAGCTCGAAGGAGGAGGTCCGGTGGGGGTCAAGGGGGCCACTCAAATGGCAGATCTTGTGGGAGTGCTTTTGAAGGGGGAGACCCGGCTGCGGAAAAATGTGATCATAATGTCCTCGCTATGCAGCTGTAGCCCGACAAGCTCCTTGATTCGGCGATCTACCTGGTTTGCTAGGGTAGTAGGTCGCTTCGGGATCTTCTCCTACAAGGAGGTGTCCAGGATACCCATCTTGAAGGGGAGGAGCTGGATCAAGTCTACATCCGAGTTGTTCTGGACATAGAAGAAGGTCTAGGCCCAGCCCTTGCAAGATTCAAGGTCGGTAACCCGGGGAAAGGCAGAATTCTTGCGGGGAGAGATTGAGGCTCCACCACACTAGGTCAGCTGCTTATCGGAAGGAGCAAGATGCTTACCTAGGACAACGTTCTTCTTGAGACCAAAGAACTTGATCCAAAGTTCTTTGGTAGGCCAGAGGCCGACGTAACATCAATGCCGGAGGTGAAATAGGAAAGAGATGTAATGGCGTTGATAGGGAGATGGTGTGGCTGAAGCCGATAAATGGAGATGAAATCGTGGAAGAAATCAGAGACGGTCAAGCCGAAGCCGCACTGGAAATGGGAGAGAAAGACGACGAATTCGCCGGGATTTGGAGAGGGAGCTATCTCCTGGGCGGCGAGGCGGCAGGTGACGCCCACAGGGATGCGGCGGGTCGCATACAACCAATCGATATCATCCTGGCAGACGAACGCGCCCGCCCAGGTGCGCTCTCATGAGCCTCATCTTCTTCCTCCTCCTGAGCGACAATGGTGGCCTCCTCCTCAGTCATGGCTAGGTCGAGCTCTTCGAAGAAGTAGTCGGAGAAGGAATAGCCGGCGGAGGGGAACTTGGAGGTGCAGGGCCCCATGGCAGAAGGCTCGAGCAGACAAGGTGGTGCAGTCGTGGAGGAGCGGCAAGACACGGCAGTGGCGGTGTAGCACTAAGGCACGAGTAATGGCGGCGGTGGCATCGCTGTGGAGAAGAAGGGGGCAAAGGGCAGGGGAGCATGTGAAGTGGGGTAACTTCCCCAAGAGCCGCCCCTGCCCCCTATTTAACCGCGACTCAGGTGCGCATGGTGGGATCAAGCGCTGTGGCAACCACACGGTGTGGTCGTGTATTTTCCAAGCGCACCAATCAGCGTCACGCCTCAACCAGGGCCACAAGGAGCAAAGGATCCCACGATGCAACATTATGATACAGTTAATGAGGGGCTGCCACGACGTGACACACGCAACAGTTATTCTTGACAATCAATACAATAACCGGCGCAGTAAACTGGCGCGGCCCCTAAAATGAGGCAAAGTGATGATTACCCTCCATTTAAGACGTGGGGAAGCGTATGAGAGAAGGAAGAATAACTCGGATATATGGACAATGACCCAGCCAACGAGAAATAACTCGGATTGAGTCAAGGGAATGACACATCGAAGAGACCGGGTTACAGAATAACTCGGCAAAGGAAGTGCAAATCTTGATAAATGGAACCTGCTGTGGCCTTGTCAGCTGATGTTGCTAAGACCGCACCAACTTAGAGGACTAATGTTGGAGGGATACCCCTCGGTAGGGTCACACCGGGGTATAAATGCCGAGTTAGCCGAGGTACGACACAGTCAAAGCAAGTGCCGACCGGGTCTCCTCAAGTCAGGCTGACGTACGGGTAACCCGGCCTAGTGAGTATCCACCTAACACTAACCCGGTCGACATAAAATGTAAGTCGGCCATACTTGATTTGCCATGCATGCTGGTACCCTTATAGCCGGGTTAGCCAAGCACTAGCTGAGCTACCACTAGGCTTCCAAGAGAAGGAAGGAATCTCCTATTGGTCAAAACGTGGCGTCTGTCCACTGTAGCGTGGGCATAGCGAATAGAGGGAAGGACCAACGGGGCGCGGCTGACAAAGGTGACACGGGCAATGTCGGCTGTTGTAGCCCGTGTCTGCTAACGCCAAAAGATAAGGAGCTCACAGAGGGTTATGTCCATAGTCCGGACTAGCCATTTAAAGTGAATAAAGAGGCATCTAGCTTTAACCAAAGGGAATATTCGGGGAATATGCCTCCACGTATGCCCTAACATTGTAACCTGGGCTCCCCTATATAAGGAGCGCCAGGACCTCCATAGCAGGGGATCGATCATTCTATCTTGGAAAAACTCTAGAGCATTGTAGTGGGAGTAAGAGAGCTAGTCTACTTCTCAAGAGCAGCTCAAGGAGCCCTTGTAATCCACCATTGATAGAGTGAAAATACAAACATCCGTGTGTGGAATCACCACACTATCCATCCTTGGATTCCTCTAGTGCTCATTGGCCCCATCTTTAGCCTATCCATGCATCTGACGTGCCACCACCACGACAATACACTAACTCTAACTCTTATCTAGCCAAATGATCTAGGAATCACTAACCTGAAATTCCTTCTGTTGTGCTTCGAAAACATGTCAGGCATGAAGATTAATTTTGATAAGAGCGAAGTGGTTGTTTTGGGCAGGGAAGCCTCTGAACAAACCCGTATTGCTAATCTCCTAAATTGTAGGTTGGGCTCCTTCCTAATTAAATATCCAGGGCTTCCGATGAGCAATAGGTGGCTTATCAAGGAGGACTTGGACTTCCTGGTGGGAGTGGTGGGTCATAGGGTTGACCCATGGCAAGGCAGGTTGATGCCGTTAGTGGTGAGGCTGACTCTCACAAATGCTTTCTTGTCCAGCCTTCCCACACACGCGATGTGCTCATACCTACTCTACGATGGCACTCATGCGGCAATGGATAAATGTCGTAGCTAATTCTACTAGGAGGGAGTGGGGGACCATATGAAGTACCATCTCGTGGATTGGGCCATGGTGTGCTCTCCGCTCGAGTGTGGTGGTATGGGGATCACCAACACCAAGATCCGGAATCAAGCGCTTTTCACCAAGCGGTGGTGGAAGCTCAACCAAAGGGACAACGGACTTTGGGCGGATCTTGTGAGAGCTAAGTACCTTGGGCATAGGGACTTACTCTCCCCAAGTCATGTCAACGGATCGCAATTCTGGACCAGTCTTCAGAAAGTCAAGCCGCTGTTCCTTAGTGGCGCTAGGTTCCGGTCGATAATGGGCAATCTCTAAGGTTTTGGCTCGATACGTTGCTTGGCAACAACCCGATTAAAGATCGGTACCCTAGCTCTTTGACATTTGTGGCGATCACTCGGTGTTAGTTGTAGGGGCAGCGACTCCAGGAGGGTGGGAGCTAGCTGGCGTCATAACTTCTGAGTGGGAGAGAGCGTTGAGTGGCACAACCATGCTAGAGATATTGAGTTGGGCGCAAACCTTGGGCGTGAGACCCAGGATGTGATAACCTGGGGCTTGGAGAGCTCGGGAAGGTTTTCCACGCACTCTGCTTACCTACAACTTTGAAGAGGCACCACTTTAGTGAAATTTAGGCAAATATGGAGGGCACACGCCCCCCTCAAAGTGAGAATCTTCCTCTAGCAATTGATAAAAGGGAGACTGTGTCGAGTGATAATATCTTGAGGAGATAGGGGCCCTCGAATGGGGCATGCGCATTATGTGGAGACACGGCAGATGCCAATCATATATTCTTCAGCTGCGCTTTAGCTAGATTCATATGGGCGTGCGTTCGCGAGGTGCTGCTGTGCTCATGGAACCCAGTAGGGGCTAGGGAATTCTTGGCTATTGCGCATAGATTCTCTGGAAGATTAAACTGGTTGATCTGGTCGTGCTTTGCTGCTATGTGCTAGGCCTTATGGCATATTAGGAATAATCTAACTATCGAACACAATATCATTGGCCAACCAGGTGACTGCATCCACAGAATGATCATTTTTTGAAGATCTAGAAGGTGCTAAGCAAGAAGGGTGACATTACCACACTAAACTTCATTATGTCCGAACTTCGAAAGCTGGACGCAAGACATAGGGACTAGGGAGCTCCTCTGTCTGCTATCTCCTAGAGGCATGACGTGATGTTTGTTTTGATGTTGATAATGGACTAGACACACCTCATGTTGTTTTTTGCTTTTGGTGGAAACTTGTCATTATCTGTATTTGGGTCTGGATATATTTTGGTTGTGTTGTAGCCTCGTGTGGTACCTTGTACTCTGGTGTGGTTTGCCGCTTTATCATGCTATAACTGTATTGAAAGTAAACGTCAATACACGTGCGATATATAAACAACTAGGGGTTCCCGGTGAAACTCTAGTCACTGGTTCATTGGTCAACATATGATCATCCAGGTTTCCTGATCATGTGGCATTTATGCCAGTTGGAAATGGAGTCACCTCATTGCGAGAATGAGATGATGAACTAATACCCAACCTAAACATAGTGACCCGATCATGTCACAAAGTTCAAGTTACGATGATTAGAATAGACCTAGTGTACTATTTCTTAGACCATGAGGCTATATCAATCACTGTTACCCGAGGGTACTTTGATAGCATCAAACATCACACGGTTAAACAGTGATCATAAAGGTGTGTTCAGGTATTCGGAGGAACAGTAGAGGCATTATACGTCAAGAGAGGGATTTATCCATCCGCGTGATGAAAAGATACTCAAGGGCCCACTTAGAGAAGTTATATCCAATAGCTGCGCAACGTGTGATTTGATCACAGGGATATCACTTGTCGGAACGAGTCAAGTAGCATTTGTCGGTAATGAGATTGAACCCAACACGGTGATTTCATTGATCATATCTCAGACAATGCAAGTATCGAGAGACAAAAGGCATAAGACGCGACATTCATGGCTTAAACGACAAAAGATTTCGCGGAATGCATAAGGGTCACATGGCCATCCAGGTCCCTCTGTTGATCATTGGTACGGGAGGGTCCTGACCATGTTTGGAGTGTTCCCAAACCATGGGGTATCATGCTTAAGGGCTTGGTGATGCTTAGAGAGTGTTTATAGGATCGATAGAATCACCAAAGAAAGAGAAGGGAGAAAACTAGAAGTGTTTCAGTAAGTCCGGAGCATGTCCGAAGTGGAGGTGGAAGGTGTTCCATAGCCACGGAGATTGAATAATATGTGAATGAATGTTAAATATTGATGTATTCATTTATTCATAATTATTGAATAAAAGATAAATCAATTAAAGGGTTAAAATACCTTATTGGGCCAAATCCAGAGAGAGAAGGGCCCATGAGGGAAAGGAGCAAAGGGAGGAGAGAGAGGGGATCGCCGGTTGGTCCCTAGGCACTCCTGCGTGGGGCCCACATGGGCCTTGGCTGGCGGCTGCCCCCTGATGGCTCAAAATATATCGAGCTCGTTGGGAACCCCAAGAGGAAGGTATGATGATCACAACACCAAGTTTTCCCTCAGTTATGAAACCAAGGTTATCAAACCAGTAGGAGCAAGGAAACAACCCCAAGGTGTTGTCTCCAACTTGGAATCCTGCACAACACAACCACAAAACTTTGCCCCAACTTACAGTGAGGTTGTCAATCTCACCGGTTTTGCTGAAACAAAGGATTAAACATATTGTGTGGAAGATAGTAATTGCTTGCAGAAAGTAAACAATAAACAGTAAATAGTAGATGGTAGATTGATGGTAAAAGAATGGACCGGGGTCCATAGTTCACTAGAGGTGATTCTTTGTAAGATAGATGACATGTTGCGTGAACAAATTACAGCGGGGCAATTGACAGACACCGAGAAAGCATCATGCATATACTAATCATCTTGACTCCTATGAGATTTGATTGGGCATTACAACATTATACATAGACTGTAATCCAACTGCATCTATGAATAATAATCCACCTTCAGGTTATCATCCGAAACCCCTCTAGTATTAAGTTGCAAGCAACAGATAATTGCAATAAGCAAAGTGTGTAAAGTAAACAATACGATTGTCCCATGGACAAAGGATTGATGTTTTCTCCCTAGTAGCAACATCACATCTAGTACCTTAGAGATTCCTGTCACTTCCCCAGATTACTAGAGGCATGAACCCACTATTGAGCATAAATACTCCCTCTTGGAGTTGCTAGCATCTACTTGGCCAAGATAGCTACTAACAACGGAAAGCATGCAAGATCACAAATAACATAGACATGATAGAATCAATAATCAATCTAAAATAGCACCTCAATATCCATCGGATCCCCGCAAACACAAAATGTAGGATTACAAATAGATGATCTTGATCATGAACGGAGCTCACAAGATCTAAATATGATAGCACAAAGAAGGAGAACCAACCATCTAGCTACTACATGGACCCGTAGTCCAGGGATGAACTACTCACGCATCACACCAGAGGCAGTCATGGTGATGAAGAAGGCCTCCATGGTGATCTCTCCCCTCCGTCAGGGTGCCGGGAAGAGCTTCAGATCCCTCCTGATCTAGGGATGGAGATGATGGCGACTACAGACTCTTTCGTGGAAATTTGATTGGGTACTTAGGGTTTTCGTCCCGGGAGGCTTTTATAGGCGGAAGGGCTAGGTCGGTGAAGTACCAGGGGGCCCACACCAGGTGGCAGCGCGCCTAGGGCTAGCCGCGCCACCCTAGGGTGTGGCTGCCCTGGTGCCCCTGTTCGTCTCAACTCCGGACTCCATGTTGCTTCAGGTAAAATATTGACTTTGTCTTTTATCTGGTCCAATTCCGAGAATAATTCCTTACTAGCTTTTCTGAAACCAAAAACAACAGAAAACAGGCAACTGGCACTGTGGCATCTTGTTAATAGGTTAGTTCCAAAAATGTGTAAAAATACTCCAAAGTGTGGACAAAACATAAGAAAGTAGATATAAAACAAGCATGGAACATCAAAAATTATAGATACGTTTATGACGTATCAACATACCCAAGCTTAACTCCTGCTCGTCCTCGAGTAGGTAAGTGATAAAGAAAAGAATAATTTTTGAGGTGACATGCACCATCACAATCTTGATCAAGGTATTTGTAAAACATTGATAACTGGATCATAGTACTTTAACATAGCATGAAAGATATAGTTCTAACAATAAGACATAGCAACTATGTTATAACATGAAGAGGTACAAACAAAAGATTCATGAATAACAATGCTTTGAAAGAAGTTTTTTTGTTTCACAGATAGAAAACATAATGAGAATGGTATTCAGCTTGTCCCTCATAGTGTAGCAAAACATTAATGCCTAGGGCACCTTCAAAGTTCATAAGGGTGACTAGATACAAATAGTTTAAGAACAAGCAATATCAAAGTTATGAATCAATCAACAAGTTTTGGGACAATGCGCATTAAACTAAGAATGACCACTATTCTCTCTCAATAGGTGCATAAAGATAGAAGATGGAGACTCAACATAAAAGTAAAAGAAAGGCCCTTCATAGAAGGAAGCAGGGATTCAAGTATCATAAAGAGCTTCCAAAAATTATGGTACTTATTAGCTTTCAGCTCTCATTGCCCCTATCATAAGCATCTTTAAGGTGATTAAGGTTAAATTGAACAAATATGAGGATATGCTTGACAAGTTATAAGCTGAAAATCAAATGCCCCTTGCTTACGAGTACCGAGTCTCATGCTACCCACCTTTAGTCACAAGTAAGTTCTTGTCATTGTAAGTACATGCGTATCATAAAGAACCGCCAATGGGGTACCCCTTTCTTGATGATACGGAAGAATCCCCATATCAAAATGACAGGGCAAGTAGACAATGAGCATCTTAGTAATCTTTTTGTATGCTATTTGCATAGGGTTTTCCCTTTCCTTTTTGTTCTTTTTCTCTTTTTCTTGAATGCTTCACAGATTGCTCACTATGGTTATGCTGCAGGTTTCCACCATAATTAGGCACGGCTTAGACCAGCTGCCCAGGCATTTCTCTAACACATATACGAACTCCATGAGCCTTACAAGCTCCCCTCTCATTTCACACCGTCGGGATCCATAAGCAAAAGAACATGATATCAACTAAATAAAGTGCAATGTTGAAAGCGTTCCCCATGATACATGGTTCTGCTAATTCACAACTTACAAAGTGCAAGCATATACGCAACATTGATGGGCACAATGGTTCAAGTTTATTAAGTGCAAGAAAGTAAAGTGTTCCATCAAGTTTCTGAGAGCTTTAATCACTGATTTTCACATAACAAGTTTAATTTGGAAGGTAGATAAAAACATGAATATACTTGGAATAGCAATAATGCTAATAGGTAGGTATGGTGGACTCTTTGGAATAACTTGGTTTTATTTGGAGTTGGATGCATGAGTGGAACTCATACTTGGTACATGTGGAGGCTAGCAAAAGACTGGGAGCGACCAACTAAGAGAGCAATAATGGCAATAATCACGCAAAGTGAGAAAACATTATCAATTAAAGCATAAAGTGATATTAAAAGTTGAAAACTAAATGATCATAGAGGCTATGGTGACTTGGTATAGTCTTAACATGGTGTGAGCATGCGCCAAGTCAACCCAAATAAAGCATCAAAGGAGAATACCACAATATTATGCTTTAATATGCTAAAACAATGCATGATTCTTTCAAGGCACATTAAGCAATCTCAATTGTTTGTAACAAGTCATGCTACAACAATAATCACTAAGCATAAAGTCAAAGCAATATCAAGCATGACATGATAAAGTCTAGGCCACAGTCAAAAACAAGACTCCTTTTATACCACTTATAAGCATGAACTTTCCTACTCCCTCTGATCCATATTACTTGTCGCTCAAATGGATGTATCTGGACATGTTTTAGTACTAGATACATCTATTTTCGCGACAAGTATTATGAATCGGAGGGAGTACTCTTTTCCAATCCAAAATGAAGATGCTCCAAGAACAACACAATTGTGCATGAAACAATAAAAATGAAGTGTTTGGAACAAAACCTGAGATTTTTATTGATGAAGAAGGGGATGCCTTGGGCATCCCCAAGCTTTCACGCTTGTACTTCTTGAATATTTCTTGGGGTGACATGGGTGGCATCCCCAAGCTTGAGCTTGTGTCCATACTTCATCTTATCACATTGTTCTTCCCTACACTTTAAAATTTCCTTCATACAAAACTTCACACAATCTTCATTAGCAACATTAGTGTACTTAAGATAATAAGTCTTTGGGTTCAGTTTCAACACAAGTAAAACTTCCATTAAAACACAAGCTACTGTAGCAATTCATTTTAAAAGTTCAAGAAATTGGAAGAACTCAAAGATAAAGAGATTTAAGAGGCAAATGCAAATAATGGCAGAAATCTATCAAAATAGACCAGCATGTAAAAACCAATTTTTTCGAAAACCGTATGTTGCTCAAATCGAAAAGTGTTAAACTAACGAAAGTTGGATAACAACATGGGGCAGAAGCAGAAAAAATTACAACTCAATCCGACATACAGATATTTTTCACCAATATTTACAACGAAGCACAAAAATCTGTTTCGGGACAACAACTTTCCCAAGCCTTACTTCTCTCTCATTAGAGGTTACTCTTGGCACAAAAACCACACAAAAAGGATAAGGAGAGATTATTACAGCGGTAATAACTTCCAAGACTCAACAAAAAAAAATTTATTGACTAAAAATTTGGGTTATTTCCCAATATGTGCTTTTCTTTAACGCCTTTGAGCTAGGCATAAGAAGCAAGATTCAAGTATTCTCAAATGAAGAAGTATTAAGATAAAATTTGGTTTTAATAGGAGAGGCAAAAGGAATCTTCTCTCTTCTTAGGGATGTGTTCTATATCTTTCTTGAGCGGGAATTGATATTTAATGGTGCCTTCTTTCATATCAATAATGGCACCAATAGTTCTAAGAAAAGGTCTTCCCAAAGTAATAGGACAAGAAGCATTGCATTCAACATCAAAAACATAGAAATCAATGGGGGAATAGGTATTGTTAACCATAATAAGAACAACATTAATACTCCCCATGAGTTTCTTTTTAGCATTATCATCAAGTTGGACATCTAAATAACAATCTTCCAATGGTTGTAAATCAAGCATTTCATAAATTCTTCTAGGAATAATAGAAACACTACTATCAAGATCACATAAAGCTTTTAGATAAAAATCATTCACTTTCATATTAATGATGGGTTCCCAACCATCTTCTAATTTCATAGGGATAGAAGCTTTATGTTTCATCTTTTCTTCTTTAATTTTTATGAGAGCATCAGTAATGTGTTTTGTAAAGGCCATATTCATAGCACTAGCATTAGGACTTTTAGCAAGCTTTTGTAGGAACATAAGTATTTCAAAGATATTGCAACCATCAAGATCAAAATCATAATTACCATCCAAGGTAGTAGAGCTATTATTTCCCATATTTTGAAGAATTTCAGCATTTTTATTAGAGAAGGTTCCATTGGTTTTAGGCATTGTTGCAAAAGGAATGGGGACTTCATGTGGGTTGCTAGCATCAACATTAGTGGTGGTGACAGTACAAATACTAGCAATTTCATCTTCCCTTTCCCACTTAGCATGCAATTCAGCTAACAGTCTAACATTTTCATCAATTCTAACTTGTATGGCATTAGTAGCAGCAAAGGGATTTTCTATGGTTTCAGGTTTAGAAGCCATTTTATTAATCAAAGAAGATTGTGCTTCAGAAAAAAATGATATATTTCTTTCAGCATTAGAAAGTTTGTCCTCAATAGTTTTATTGAAAGTAGTTTGTTTACTAATAAAATCTTTAAGCATGACTTCAAGTTCAGAGGGTGCACTTCTATTATTGTTGTAGGAATTTCCATAAGCATTACCATTATTGGGAGGATATGGCCTATACTTATTATTACCAAAAATATTCCTGTAGGCATTGTTGCTAAAATTATTATTTCTAATAAAGTTCACATCAACTTGCTCTTCTTGAGCAACCAAAGAGGCTAAGGTAATATGATTGGGATCAATATGAGCTTTCCCATTAACAAGCATAGACATAATAACATCAATTTTATCACTCAAGGAGGAGGTTTCTTCAACATAATTTACCTTCTTACCTTGTGGAGCTCTCTCAGTGTGCCATTCAGAATAGTTAACCATCATATTATCAAGGATCTTTGTTGCAGCACCCAAAGTAATGGTCATAAAGGTACCTCCAGCAGCAGAATCCAGCAGATTTCTTGAAGATTAATTCAGTCCTGCATAAAAGGTTTGGATAATCATCCAAGCAGTCAGTCCATGAGTGGGACAATTATTTACCAAAGATTTCATTCTTTCCCAAGGTTGAGCAACATGTTCATTATCAGATTGTTTAAATTTCATTATTTCACTTCTCATAGATATAATCTTAGCAGGAGGATAGTATTTTCCAATGAAAGCATCTTTGCATTTAGTCCAAGAATCAATACTATCTCTAGTTAGGGATATCAACCATTCTTTAGCTTTTCCTCTCAAAGGGAAAGGAAACAATTTAAGCTTAATAATATCTCCATCTATATCCCTATGTTTTTGCATCTCACAAAGTTCAACACAGTTATTAAGGTGAGCAGCAGCATCTTCAGTACCAACACTAGAAAATCGTTCTTTCATAACAAGATTGAGCAAAGCAGGTTTAATTTCAAAGAAAGTAGCTTCAAGAATAGGTGGAGCAATAGGTGTGCACATGAAATCATTGTTGTTGGTGCTGGTGAAGTCACACAGCTTAGTATTTTGAGGAGTATTCAATTTTTTGTGTTTTTTATAAAGGAAGCAAACCAGTACAACTAATTTTTTGTGTGTTTTTGATAAAAGAAACAAGTAAACAAAGCATAAATAAACTAAGAAAAACCAAAAAACAAAGTGAAGAGATTGGTTATGAAGGACTCCCCTTGTGTAGCTATCCTTGACTCCCTGGCAACGGTGCTAGAAAAAAGGCTTAATGGCTAAAAATATATCGAGCTCGTTGGGAACCCCAAGAGGAAGGTATGATGAGCACAACAGCAAGTTTCCCTCAGTTATGAAACCAAGGTTATCGAACCAGTAGGAGCAAGGAAACAATCCCAAGGTGTTGTCTCCAACTTGGAATCCTGCACAACACAACCATAGAACTTTGCCCCAACTTACAGTGAGGTTGTCAATCTCACCAGTTTTGCTAAAACAAAGGATTAAATGTATTGTGTGGAAGATAGTAATTGCTTGCAGAAAGTAAACAGTAAATGTTATAGTAGATGGTAGATTGATGGTAAAAGAATGGACCGGGGGTCCATAGTTCACTAGAGGTGATTCTCCTTAAGATAGATGACATGTTGGGTGAACAAATTGCAGCGGGGCAATTGACAGACACCAAGAAAGAATCATGCATATACTAATCATCTTGACTCCTATGAGATTTGATTGGGCATTACAACATTATACATAGACCGTAATCCAACTACATCTATGACTAATAATCCACCTTCAGGTTATCATCCGAACCCCCTCCAGTATTAAGTTGCAAGCAACAGATAATTGCATTAAGCAAAGTGTGTAAAGTAAACAATACGATTGTCCCATGGACAAAGAATTGTTGTTTTCTCCCCAGTAGCAATAACACATCTAGTACCTTAGAGATTCTCGTCACTTCCCTAGATTACTAGAGGCATGAACCCACTATCGAGCATAAATACTCACTCTTGGAGTTGCTAGCATCTACTTGGCCAAGATCACAAATAACATAGACATGATAGAATCAATAATCAATGTGAAATAGCATCTCAATATCCATCGGATCCCCGCAAACACAACATGTAGGATTACAAATAGATGATCTTGATCATGAACGGAGCTCACAAGATCTAAAAATGATAACACAGAGGAGGAGAACCAACCATCTAGCTGCTACATGGACCCGTAGTCTAGGGATGAACTACTCACGCATCACACCAGAGGCAGGCATGGTGATGAAGAAGGCCTCCAGGGTGATCTCTCCCCTCCGACAGGGTGCCAAGAAGAGCTTCAGATCCCTCCCGATCTCGGGATGGAGATGACGGCGACTACAGACTCTTTCGTGGAATTTTGATCAAGTACTTAGGGTTTTCGTCCCGGGAGGCTTTTATAGGTGGAAGGGCTAGTTGGTGGAATACCAGGGGGCCCACACCAGGTGGCGGCGTGCCTAGGGCTAGCTGCACCACCCTAGGGTGTGGCCACCCTGGTGCCCCTCTTTGTCTCCCCTCCAGACTCCGTGTTGCTTCGGGTAAAATATTGACTTTGGCTTTTTTCTGGTCCAATTCCGAGAATATTTCCTTAATAGCTTTTCTGAAACCAAAAACAGCAGAAAACAGGCAACTGGCACCGTGGCATCTTATTAATAGGTTAGTTCCATAAAATGTGTAAAAATACTCCAAAGTGTACACAAAACATAAGAAAGTAGATATAAAACAAGCATGGAACATCAAAAATTATAGATATGTTTATGACGTATCACCCCTCCCCCATCTCATCCCTCCTTCGTTTAGTCCCACATGGCTAAGCTAGTTGGCCTAGGGGTGGGATTTCCCCTATATATAGTGGGGGTATTTTTACCAAATAATACAACACAATATTCAATAAAGGTTACCTCACTTTTGGGGAGACCTCCAATTGATATTCTATATCTATCTCCCATGATCGTGATACCAAGTTCGGATCGCGCAAACGAGAGACATCTTCACCACGGAGCACCGTCGCGCGGAGGGATTTGGATCCAGGATCTCTACTTCCGCAACTGCTACTAGATCGGGGAAGCGGGAATCATTGCCAGGTACCGGATGCATGTAACTCCTTGCGAGGTGCAACATTTGAGGCACTAGAAGTCGTTGGAGCCATAGGAGCGCGAGGACTTCATCATGACCTTGAGGTCGGCTTCGTCTCGTCTACATAAACCATGCTCTCCCGAGCGTTGACAACGCTTTTTGGTCTTCAAGGGTAAGTTCGTGAAAAGCCCCTCCCGTTACTGCATTACTAATAGATAGTTCCTGGCAACAAACGGGTTCAGGGGCGTATGGTAAAATTTATTGTTTTCATACGTGAACCCCTACAGTGGTATCAGAGCTCGATCTATGCGTAGTATTACTAGTACGGGTAGAACACACGAGATGTAGCATGTGGGCGTTGATCTTTTAGTTTTTACCCTCCCACGTGTACTTGTGTATACCGTAGCAATGCTTGATGAAGCGGCCCCAAATGACTTTACGCATTCATTCACGAGACTGGTCCACGCTTGACATACGGCTTGTACCGTAGAAAGTGGCTTTGGGGGATGTCTGTCTCTCTCGCATTAGTTGGTATACCATTTGCAACGGAGGGCCCCGAAAGGGGTGTATTATAGACAACTACTCGATCAATGTTGTGGTGAAAGTTCATAGGTAAGAATGGTTCTTGTGCGAAAGCCCATTCAGCCATGTAAAACATGCAAAGATAAAGTAGAGGCGTCTAACTTTATTTTGCAGGGGGGATTTTTATTTGATATGGTTGTGGCAAAGGTAAAGTAATTACCTTATGTTGCTAAGTAGTAGTAGACGATCACAGAGGTGACGGACTACCACGCCGAGGGCACCGGTACCCTGGTGCCTACGATGCTGGAACCCTGGCGCTGGAATCCAAAGGCGCGGGATGGTGATCACGACGAGAAGGACCATATCACATCACTCTTACATTCAATGTTTGTTGTTTGTATATCTTATTGTGTCCTAGTATTAGATACTCGACGGTAGCCTAATAAGATGATCTCTATTAAAATACCAATGATTGTGTTTTCCCTTAGTGTGCACCACCAAGAAAGTTCTTCGGTATGAGGCAGGCTGTGACGATCGGGTGTTAGACATATCTACGTTCGCATACAGTGGGTGTAATCCATGTTGCATAGCGAATACACTAGGGTTGAGTTGGTGAGCCTAGCATGTGTATACATGGCCTCAGAACACGGATGGTTGAAAGATCGAGCATGAGTGGCATGAATGATGTGATCGACGTTTAGGCGTCCACCCTAGCACCCACATTGATGGCGGTGACGATCGGGGGAGATGTGGGGAAAAGGGATCATGTAATCACTAGAACCCTTCTGGGATAGGTGTTTTTAGTGGAGTTATTATTTAACTCATTTAATTATAAACTTAGTCTAAAAATCCTTTTTGCAATTATAAATGTAGAGATGGCTCACCGTGAAGCTTACTTTGACGTTGATGAGTGGATAGTTGGTGAGAAACTTAGATTTGATGGATCCAACTTCCCTGGTTGGCTTGTGCGCATGAATGATCTCCTTACTAGGAATAATGTGGTAGATTACATACGCCGCACGATGGAATTGGCCGAGCCTGACGGCTATGATACCCCACGAGAGCGGACATACCGCTACTATCACCAAGAGATGTCAACCTTTATTCAGATAATAATGCGTTACGGAATGGCCAATGAACTACATCCGCTCATGGGTGATCTTGATCCATATTCGATGGTGGTTCAGCTGAGAGCAGAGTTCATAAGCCATGTGTGCATGTGGAAGCACGAGCTGCTTGGAGAGTTCTTTTCCATAAAGATGGAGGAACACACGTGTCTGAAGAGTCACTTGGAGCGCATGCTTGATGCACACATGAGACTGATTTACTTCATGGACCACTGGATGATTGAGTCATTTGCGATAGGCGTGCTGCTTCGATCCCTACCTCCTAGCTATGCAGGACATCCATGGAGTAGCATCATGAGTGGTGATACGGAAACATTGGATATCCAGGATTTCATATTATGTTTCAGAAACGTAAAGGTTGAAACAATCACCAGAAAGGTCGTCGATGATGAAGGTATATATTTGATATACAGTTTTATAAATGTTATAATCTTGCAAACACATGTTGCAGTGTTAAGTATATTTGATACTTGTTTTGTTTTGCTGAAAGCAGGTCCTTCTGCATGAGAGTTGCTTGCTAGAGAGGAGGTGACATTGCGTGTTGATGGCGAGCATGATGATGATGGACAACGACACTCTCCCTCGACATTTATCATTTAGTTTATCGGTTTTTGGATAGTTATTATAATCGATAATTATGAACTTATTTAGTGTGTCTCACACTTCGTGAGATAGTTATTCATATAAGTTTGTAACAGGCAGTTGTTCTACTTTTATGAATGATTTCTATTTGTGTTCATATCTTGTTCGATTATGTGTGAATTATTCTTATTATGAAACTAATTGATAATGCATGAACATTTCTAAAATATTAAAATGCCTTGAAAATACCCAACTTAATGATATATTCATACTGAATGAAAAGATTGTTCAAATATAAAGTTATATTGATAATATGTGAAATACAATTGTATTCTTCTCACATATGATTCATGCCAAGTTTGGCAAAATAACTTAAAAACCGTGCATTACATGAATACAAAGTGTTTGATGAATTGTTGAAGGTAAATGCATATTAAATGTATTGTGTTTCAACAAAAATGGTGATTATCATTATATATTGTTTGAATCTTTGTAAAGAAGTTTACCAACGGAAACATGAGCATGAAACTATTTGATATGATCAAAATATTTCATCATCCAAGGGTATTAAAGATAAAAGAGAATTTATTTACTATGATTTGATCAATAGTAATGAAATTCGACTTTATAAGATTGGCATAAATAAAACTGTGGAATGCAATGCGATTGAAATGTCAAAATGCAAAGCATCACAATGTGATATTAGATATCAAAGAGGGTAAATAGATGGCGCCAAATAAATCGTTGTAGTGTAAGTATAAAGACCATTAGTTAGAAATAGTTAGCACTCAATTAGAATATTTAGTGAACCATCTAAATTCGTGAGATCGACACCATATCTTGTATGGATCATCGTGAAAGTTTTGGAATTATTCGATATAACCAAAACAATAGTGAATAAGTTCTTGTAGAGTATTCATTGGAAATTATGAATATGAATTCCATTTCTAGAACCAAAAGAAAGGCAAAATTAGTATTGCTTAAAGTTTTGGTGTTTTTGCGAGAAAGTTTGTGTTCTCGAATGAGGAGCCTATGGAAGATAGTGAAAAACACGATGAGGATTCAAAACCCTGCATCAGAGTGTTGAGAAGCACAGCGGAAAGCATACCTGAACGATTCTCTTTAGAAAAGAAAGAATCAATGATAATGATCATTGTGTTTTCCCCACTAGTGTTTTCACTACATGAAGTAGGATTCAAAATGTACCCCATATCCCATATGGAGACATTTGAGAATCATTTGTCGTACTACAGGAATATGACATACCTACGAACTACTAAGGAAATAATGCTAAACTAAACTTATGAGAAATCCTAAAGATAAAATTCACTTAAGATTAGAAAGCAATTTGTTGCATAATCTTTACAAGTAAAGGGGTTACTTGAGATTTCCAAAATGACTGCAAAGTCATGGAGGAAAAGGTGAATGACAAAGGCACGATTTGTCATGAATAAAGTATTGGACAAATTCAAATGAATTTGATTCAAGTGTGCTGAAAGTCTAGTGGATTTAATACTACTAAAGTACTAGTGTATCATAGTAAATCTCTCTATTTGATAATTTATCGAAGGATTTTGAAGTTGTTCCAAATAGTGAGTGAATATGCAATTTGCATGAAATTGAGTGGGAGCTATGAAAGGCTTCCTAAAACAATATGTGAATGACATATTTTTGAGTGGGAGCAATATAAGTCTCGAACTCAAGTATGTTGGGAACATATTTTGAGTGGGAGCTTAAGGATTGATTCTTAAGTGTGTGTACGACACATTAAGAATGAAAGTGCAATTAACGATAAATAATGATTTATAGGGATTATAAGTTGATAGTAAATATATTACGATATTATGTTGTATTCCTAAAAGGGATTCTAAAAAGAGTTTTTGAATAGGAATTGATTAAGGACTGGTCCTTGGTCAACTCAAATGAGGAATAGCATAAGTTTTACATCGATGGTTGAAAGAAATAAAAGGATGATCATCATCCACTATGTTGAGACATAGGTTCTATCTTGGAAGACCATGATCACAACTTAACATAATACATAATCCAACAAGGAACGTTTGAAAAGTGATTGAGCAGGAATCATGGAACGTTGAGCTAAGTTAGTCTACAATGTCTAATTTAGAACTGTAGACATAATTCCAAATCCATAAAGGATGACATATCTTAAAGCATAAAGGGTTATGTTATAAGGGAATATATTGGAAACTCCTATATCGATAATACAGACTAAAGTCAAGTAGGAAATGAGGTGAACAATACCTCGAAAGTTGCATAGGGTCCACTAGTGTTTCGATAGTTACATTTATAATAACAGATAAGGGTACCATCTAAAGTGATGTATACTGTTATGGCGGTACTAGTTCATCTTTAACGCAAAATGATGTGTCCTAGGGCACAGTGCCCATGATAAAGCCCATGAGGTTGATCTAAATCACTACAGGCTCCTGGAAACTGGCCTCATTCTACTGCCATAACTACGATGCATACACAAAGATGTTATCATGTGATGATAAAGTATTAATGTCAATCAAGGTGACATTAGTAAGTTGCAAAGGATTTGGGACTGTAAAGTACAGGAGGAAGACTCAACCTCTTCCATGAGCAAGCATGTTCAAGGTACCGGGATATATGGTGCCAATGATTAAGAACAAATGCAGCTAGTTTATTTGTACTCTAGTGCAAGTGGGAGATTGTTGGAAATATGCCCTAGAGGCAAATAATAATAAAGGATTATTATCATATTTCATAAAGTTTATGATTGAGTTTTATATCATGCTATAACTGTATTAAAAAGAAACATCAATACATGTGTGATATATAAATAACCAGGCATTCCCGGTGAAACTCTAGTCACTGGTTCATTGGTCAACAGATGATCAAGCTTTCCTGATCATGTGGCATTTATGCTAGTTGGAAATGGAGTCACCTCATTGTGAGAATGAGATGATGAACTAATTCCCAACCTAAACATCGTGACCCGATCATGTCACGAAGTTCAAGTTACGATGATTATAATAGACCTACTATTTCTTAGACTGTGAGGCTATATCAATCACTGTTACCCGAGGGTACTTTGATAGCATCAAACATCACACGGTTAAACGGTCATCATAAAGGTGTGTTCAGGTATTCAGAGGAACGGTAGAGGAATTATACGTCATGAGCGGGATTTCTCCATCCACATGATGGAAAGATACTCGAGGGCCCACTCAGAGAAGTTATATCCAATAGCTGCATAGCGTGTGATTTGATCACAAGGATATCACTTGTCGGAACGAGTCAAGTAGCATTTGTTGGTAATGAGATTGAACCTGGCATGGTGATGTCATTGATCAGATCTTGGACAATGCAAGTATCGAGAGACAAAAGGAATAAGATATGATGTTCATTGTTCGAACGGGGCATGCATGTTATGTGGAGACGTGGAGGATGCCAATCATATATTCTTCAGCTGCGATTTAGCTAGATTCATGTGGGTGTGCATTCGCGAGGTGCTGATGTGCTCATGGAACCCAGCACGGGTTGGGGAATTCTTGGCTATTGTGAATAGATTCTTCAGAAGATTGAACCGGTTGATCTGGCTATCCTTTGCTGCTATGTGCTAGGCCTTATGGAATATTAGGAATAATCTAACTATCGAACACAAGATCATTGTCCAACCAGGTGACTGCATCCACAAAATGATCATTTTTTGCAGAGCTAGAAGGTGCTAAGCAAGAAGGGTGTCAGGACCGCACTAAACTTCATTATGTCCGAACTTTGAAAGCTGGACGCAAGACTTAGGGACTAGGGAGCTCATCTATCTGCTATCTCCTAGAGGTATGGCGTGATGTTTGTTTTGATGTTAATAATGGACTAGATACCCCTCCTATTGTTTTTTGCTTGTGGCGGCAACTTGTCTTTATCTGTGTTTGGGTCTGAATGTATTTTGGTTGTAGCCTCGTGTGGTACTATGCACTCTGGTGTGGTTTACCGCTTTATTTATAAAGTTGGGATACAACCTTATGTTTAAAAATAATTATCCTATGCCTAACCACACGTCCCACGAGCTATGGACCACACAACCCACGCGACCATGCACGCACACAACACACATCAAATGCACACGATGGAATGTGGAGTCCTGACACTACAAGAAAAGTTTGCTTTTACAACGGATGATTTTTGTGGTTGAAGGCCCGTTTTTCGTGGCTAAAAAGTCTCCCGCGACAAATGCCCTTCGTGGTAAAAGCCCCATCACAAATGAATCAGCCACGGTTTTTTTCCGACCGTGGCGGATCGCACCCTTCAGCCACGAAAACTTGTTCCGTCGTAGCTCTATTAGCCAGCCGTGCTGATTGCTGATGTCACACAACCTGCCACGTGGTAGCCACCGTTAACGTCCGGTTACCGCAATTAACAGTCGCATAAACCATGGTGGAAGCTAGGCCCAGCCAAGGCCTGCTAATAACTAAATGGGCCGGCCCATGTGGAGAGCCCAATTGGAACACGACCCTTTACTGTTTAGTCCTACACTGTCTAGAATCGGCCCAGTACTGCAGCCAGCAGCGACCTGTACACTTTTGGGCCCAACACTATTTCGCCCTATATAAGGCTCAGGTTAGCCCAAAACTATGCTATCACTTGAGGCCTGCACCAAGACGGCCCGGCACTGTTCAAGCCTGTTGCCAATCTAGCATTTTACTTTTTAGTCATGTTACTGTTCCAGCCTTTTAGGAATTTCGCCCTATTACTATTTAGGCCCTTTAGTGTTTGGGCTTTTGCCCATTCAGACTGGCATTGTTCAGCTTGTTACTGTACTGGCCTTTTACTACTCAGGACGTTTACTGTTCTGGACATTTACTGTTGAGACCATTCATGGTTCCGACCTTTCACTATTCCGGCCTTTTCTCTGCTCTGGCCTTCTACTGTTCTGGCCTTTTACTGTTCTGGCCTTCTACTCTTCTAGCCTTTTACGGTTCTGGCCTTTTACTGTTCTGGCCTTTTACTGTTCTAGCCTTTTACTATTCTGCCCTTTTACTGCTATGGCCTTTACTATTCTGGCCTTTTACGGTTCTTGCCTTTTACTATTATGGACTTTTACTGTTATGTCCTTTTACTGTACTGGCCTTCTACCGTTCTAGCCTTTTGCTGTTCTGGTTTTTTTGGGTAGTCCATGCGTATGTTGTTTTGATGTTCGGCATGGTACTGCTCCGGCTTATTACTGTTTCGGCCTTTTTTGCTAGCGCCTAATTTTGGCAGAACAAGTGAATATCAAGACATCAATTAATAAACATGCACAAATTAAAACTACTTATTACACAACAATAAAAGTTTGTTACAACAGGTTATACAACAAGATCGTAATTCCAATGTCAGTACCATCAATAAGAGATCGGTACATGGTGATTCGCTTCAATGTATCATTTGTCCTCTTCTTCAACATTTCAGCTACATATCTAAGAGCAGCTACACCCTTTCATTCTGCATGCAATACAATCTTTATATATTTATCACCTACAAGAGTTGTTCTAGGTGGACTATTAAGTAAGTTGTTTGCTTCGGAAATGCAATGGGAGGATGAATGGGAAGAGGGATCACAACTTTTAGTCCTGCCTTCCAAGGACTCTTGCTGGGTTTTAACTACAGTTTGCTAAAATATGGTGAAAGAGGTTAAAACAAAGAACAAGGGAAACAAGTAGTATTATATAAAGTAGATATCATTTAAAGTAAGTTAGAACTTACAGTAGCACGTTCAGGCTGACAGTAGCTCCTTCTCGGGTGGGTGCGACTCCTGGTTAATCTGCTAGAAGAATCTGAGCCGACCAGTCGGAACTCTGGTCCTTGTACTCCATTGTCATTTCGTTGCATGACATTTGAAACCAAGTTAGCTGGTTTGGAAGGATGAAAACTCTTGAAAAACACCAAAAATATAGCATTAAAAATTACCAGATGTATGTTTCAAACTAGATAGCTGGTTTGGAAGGATGAAATCAGGTGAAAACACCAACATATAACATTAAAAATGACTAGATATATCATTCAAACTAGATGGACATTTTCCGAATTAAGAATTTGCATATAGAAACACAATAGAACATGAATGCAAATGTCATGGCAAGCTCTTTGGTAGAATGACTTATTAACTTATTAGGCATGTAGGTTATACAACTAATTAACATGATAAGAAACTAGCCTAAGTAACATAAGAAAACCTCACGATTCAGCCTTGTTGGGCGTCAGATTGTCAGTGTTGGATCCTCTATGAGCTGTTTGCATGACCTGTGCGAGCGCTTGGAAAGAATAGCATCTATGAGTTGGTGTTGGAGGATTAAACTAATAGCATGAGAATGTAAGAAAGGGAATAAAAGCGAGAAGCTAATGATGTGGATAGGACCTAGAAGATGAAGGGTGCAAACAAAATGGCAATATCATCCAGGATATTGAGCAACATCCTAACGATTTCGTAGCTTACGAGTACCAAAAATATAGCAAACGGGCAAGAGAAATTACCGCTGGGAGGCGAGGATGGGTGGGACGAGAAAGAGGGCGACGGGGCGGCGGCTCGGCATTTCGGGGTCAGCAGCGAATGATTCAGTGAAGCGACCCCAGTAGGGTAGATGACGGTGTTGGCGAAGCAATCCGGTGCAGCGAGGGAGTTGGTGAAATAGTTTTGGTGAAGAGTGCCTACAGTGGAAGAGAGGGCCAACAGTGAAGTAGCTGGAGGAAGGTCGAGGTTGGAGGGGTGTGGGCGGGGAAGAAACGATGGGGGGAATATAGGTGGGATGACGCACATTTACCACCTATACCCCTCTATTATTGCAGTACTCCGATGGTCCTTGTTTCTAGAGCAGGGATAGAAGAGGAATTTTTCATTTCTAAAAAGCGGGGCAGGATATTTGAATAGATGCGCGCGATATTTCAATAGATGTGCGCGGGATGTTTCGGTGCAATGCGGAAATTTTGAGGTTGAAGCTTCCGACGTACGCTACTCCGAGACGACCGCTCTCATGTGTTGGCCTCTTCTAGACCCACATGCCAACAACAGTATGCTTACCAACATATAAATGAGTTTCCACACATTTTCCGAAATTGATAAACAATATATTTTGAAGGCTTTCATAGAAGATGACCAAGGTCACGGCCATATCTATGTTATAGTTTATGATAGCGTCTCCATATCGGGTAGATCGCTGCATCTTGGCATTTCAAAATAAGATTCTAGATTTGATGGACAATGCCCAACCTTCATGAATTTCCAAACTTTCTAGCTAAATCTATGCCCTAAAATGACTTTTTAATAATGTTAAGTAAGTATGTCTAATTTCGAACTAGAAAGTGTGTGATATACCTTGCTCTTGACTTTTTAAAATAATTCAGATACCAAGTAGTCAAATATTGGATAACCACCGAGAGTTTCGCCAAGTTCAACTTTTTGATATGAATGGTAATGACACCTAATTTCGGCCATTTTTAAAAAATTCAAAGAAACGAAGTATAAAAATAAATACATCCATTGTTTTGTCTCTTCGTGTCTCACTATGTGCACTAGCTAGTTTCCATGGAAAAATATAATCTTAAAATTTGATAACTTTTGAGAAAAAATGTATCACAATATATGGAGTACCATGTAAGAATATGCATGGCTTTCAAACTAGATGACCAAGGTCATGGCCATATCTTTTCTATCATTTATAATAACCTATCCATATTTGCTAGTTGGTGTGTATTGGCATTTAAAATATTATTTACAAAGGAAGCTTCCGAATTGGAAGTTATTTCAATTTTCTAAGGCACAACAATGGCTTTTGTCATGAAGCTACTACAAAAGATGGCTTAAAATCCCACTGCCCTAGTTTTCACTCAAAGTATATATAGCCTAGAGTTAAGTTTAGGGTTTGGGGTTTTATTTTGGGATGAGGGTTTAAGGGTTCATGGTTTATGGTTTAGGATTTTAGAGTTTAGGCTTTTAGAGTTTAGGGGTTTAGGATTCATGATTTAGGGTTTAGGGTTGTTCAGGGTTTTAGGGTTAATGATTGTTTAGGTTTTAGGGTTTAGGGAATTTTCAATAATAATGTTCAAGATTTATATATATGGTTATATTCATGGAATAGAATGGCATTATCACAATTCAATAAAAGTATTTCAAATTTTGATCTATAAGTGCATTATACCTCCTTGGTAAGGGTTTAGGGTTCTAGGGTTAGGAAGTTAGGGTTCTAGGGTTAGGAGGTTATTAGGGATTATAGTTAAGGGTTTTTGATTTTCAATAATGTTCAAGCTTTACTCTTATATTCATGTAATAGAATGGTGTTACCGCAATGATGACCCACATGTATAGGGGGTGTATCGCAGTATTTTCGATAAGTAAGAGTGTCGAACCCAACGAGGAGCAGAAGGTGCTGGCTAGTGGTATGGATCAGGAATTCTCTGCAAATACTTAGCAAATGGATTTTTAGGGGTTTTTGATAAAGCAAGTAAACAAAGTACGAGTATATAAAAGACAGTAGGAATAAATGCAGCAAGTGGCCCAATCCTTTATGCAGCAAAGGACAAGCCGGTTGTATTACTTAAGATGACCAAACGTTCTCGAGGACACATGGGAAGACTGTCAAGTGCTTTTGCTTCATATAGTTGATTAATCTTCTTTAGCTTGCTAAGTGTTGTGTGGGTGAACCTGTGCTAATGTACCGACCTTCCTAGGACTAATACATACTTGTGATTATACCCCTTGCAAACATCCGTAAGTACAAGAAAGTAATTAAGGTAGAAACCTAACCACAACTTTAAACTCTAAGACCCTTACGTCCCTTGTGCAATGGTTTCCTAACAGGGGTTCAGGTTTCTGTCACTCCGGCAACCCCTACGATTAGTAGCCAAATACACAATGCATTCCCCTAGGCCCATATAGGTGAAGTGTCATGTAGTCGATGTTCACATGACACCACTAGAAGAAGTACACCACAACTTAAATAACAAACTATTGAATCTTTCTCAACACAACTCCGCTACTAACAACATGACTTCTCCCATGTCCTCAAGAACAAAACGAACTACTCACAAGACATCATATGGATCATGATCAGAGATGGAATAATGATGTATAACAATCTGAACATAAACAATAATTCAATGGTTCACTCAATAGCATCAACTACAAATAGTAATCAACACCGGGAAAGTTTCCCCTAAGAACTAATGCAAGATTCAATGCAATTGTTACAGCAATATGGAGATGGTGATGAGGGTGCTGATGATGATGATGATGGTGGTGATGATGATGATGATCCCGATGAAGTCCAGCTTGATGGTGGTGTTGATGGCAATGATCTCCCCTCTCCGGGAAGGAATTCCCCCGGCAGAAATCTGTCTGCCGGAGAGATATTTCTCTCTCCATGTTTTCCGCCCCGCAGAGGTGGCGGAATCTTTCTATGGTTGATCCCCGAGTCTTAGGGTTTCGGGAGGATGATATATGCCAGAGGGGGGAGCCTGGAGTGGGCCAGGGCGGCCACACCACCTGCTGGCGCGGCCTAGGGCTGCCCACACCAGGGGGTGGTGTGGGCCCCTGTGGCCCATCTCCAGCCCCCCTTCTGGCTTCCTTCATCTTTTGTAAAAATAGGATTTTCCGTATATTTTGCCGGATTTTCTAATCTTTGTGAATTTTGCCTCCAAACAACACCTTTTCCATCAGAATCCTGACTACAGCGGTCCATGCTCCAAAAGTCATCAACCATGCAAAAACAGATGAAATAACATAAGTATCACCTCTCAATACGAAATATATCAATGAATAATAGTGAATTATGACATAGAATAGTGATGCAAAATGGACGTATCAACTCCCCCCAAACTTAGACTTCACTTGTCCCCAGGCGAAACTGAGTTCAATAAACATGGCCTCAGGTTTATGGAGTGAAGAGTCGATAAAAGAATACGGACAAGAAGCATCACAATCATCAAATACATAGATCATAGTAGAAGACAACTCATTATTATATAACTCAACTTGTAATAAGTAAAGGAAACACAATAAAGATACATAAAGTAAATCATAATTGGTAATGGCAAACTTAGCTCTTGGTCGAAGAATAGTTGATAATTTGCTGGAGTTCACAAATAACTGGTTTTCAATGATAGCTTTCAAAGTAGTAAACATCAAGATAAGTAAACATCAAGATAAGAGCGATGTGTAAAATAAGGAACATAAGAAACATGATTGAATAAATCATCATATGAATGAATGAAACAAAACAAGTCAAAATACTTGCTGAGATAGAAGGGAGTAGGTTTACTGACTCAACTACAAAGTAAAAGAAAGGCCCTTCGCAGAGGGAACCAGGGATTGCAAGTCTCATAAAGAGCTCCCAAAAATTATGATACTTACTAGCTTTCAGCTCTCATTGCCCCTATCATAGGCATCTTTAGGTGATTAAGGTTAAAGTGATCAAATATGAGGATATGCATTGACAAGTTGTAAATTGAGAATCTCATGTCCCTTGAATACGAGGGCCGCTCCTCATGCTACTCAAGTTTAGTCACTGATAAGTTCTTGTCATCGTAAGCATATGTGTATCATAGAGGACCGCCAACGGGGTACCCCTTGCCTGATGATACGGAAGATTCCCCATATCAAAATGACAAGGCAAGCAGACAACGAGCATCTCAGCAATCTTCTTATTTACCATGGGAATATGGTGCTTTTTTCTCTCTTTCCTCCTTTTGTAATCTCTTTTTTTTCTTTTTCTCTTTTTTCTCAATATAGGACTCTTTTTTTATAAGAAGAATGCTTCATAGACAGCTCATTATGGTTATGCTGCAGGTTTCCACCATGTCAGCATGGATTAGACCAGCGACCCAGGCATTTCGCTAACACATATACATAACTCCATGGACTTACAAGCTCCCCTTTCATTTCACACCGACGACATCCATAGACAAAAGAACATGATATCAACTAGGTACAAAGTACTAGTGCAATGTTGAAAGCGTTCCCCATGACAGCATGGTTCTGCTAATTCACAACTTACAAAGCGCAAGCATATACGCAACATAGGTGAGGACAATGGTTCAAGTTTATTAAGTGCAAGAAAGTAAAGTGTGCCATCAAGTTCATGAGAGCTTTAATCACTAATTTTCACATAACAAGTTTAATTTGAGAGGTAGATAAAACAAGAATTTACTTGGAATAGCAATAATGCTAATAGGTAGGTATGGTGGACACAAATGGCGTGGGTTTTGGTTTAAAGGAGTGGATGCTCGAGAAGAATTCCCTCTCAGTACATGTTTTTGGCTAGCAAGGCTGGGTAGCAAGTATAAGAGTTGAAGGAAACAAACAAACATACAAGTCATAAAAACAAGCATGCAATCTTCCTTGGAAGCACAAAAGATCTTAACTAGGGAATACTAGACTTATGAGCAAATCAAGAAAGAAAGATGATGCAATTATTTTTCTTTACAGTACTACTATCTTTTCTTTCAACTCTCAAAAATAGTGTTGCTACTAACCGAGCCAGGTTTGCCAAAACCAACTAAATTAACTCAATGATCCGAAAGTGATACCAACACTAACAACAAGACCAATCATATAACCACGAATTGAAAACTAATATAAGCTATGCAAAAGAGTAAATGATAGAACTTCTCATTAATAATCCATAACGGCAACTCACACCAAGGGATACATATCTAACGAGAGAGGGGACACTTCCATAATGCAAACCATCCTACATAATAACTCCTCTATTCATGATATGACTCTACTAATAAGGTAAAAAGATAGAAGGTAGTGATGTGATACCGCGGCACTCCCCCAATCTTGGAACAAGCCAAGGGGATGCCAAACCTGATGACGAATTACTCCTTCGGTGGTGGTGGTATCCTCTCGATGAGCTTCTTGACCAATTTCCCCAAGTCCTCAATATCGAAGGTGAGAGTACGAATCAACTCCGAGTTGTGCTTGATGCGGTGCATGATCATGTCAGATTGTGGATCCCAGCTCTTGTGATTCTTTTTCCATGCTTCCTTCTTGGAGTCTTCTTTCCCTACATGATGTGGAGCTAAACAGTGATGCGGAGGTTTCCCTCCAGTTGACATCCGTGTAGTCCTTCTGATCCTGGCAGGGTTTGCCACCACTCCAATGATTGCAATGGTAGTGCCGGTGTGCTTTGCCTCATCTTCATCTTCACTCTTGATCTCCTTCTCCTGCCCGGGGTCTTGGAGGTCTTCCTCCATAGGCTCCTTCCCTTTATCCTTGGCGGACACCATCGTGCTTCTAACTTTCAAAGAGTATGTCCTGGCAAAAATAGATCGAAACAAAAAAAAGACGAGAACACGATATACGAACCTCGAGGGATCCGGGCGGTTATATATTACAAAGTTTCAAGACAAAAGGAAGGTACTGGGAGAAAACGAGTCGGAGGCGGAGTCTGGGGTGGACTCACCACCTGGTGGCGCGGCCAGGGGTGGGCCCGCGCCACAGGGTGGTGTGGGCCACCCTGGCTCTGTTTCCGTCCCTTTTTCGCTTCGTAACTTTCCTTATTGACTAAAAACTGCAAAAATATAGTTGGATTGTATTTTCGTGGAACTTTTCTTACCAGAACTGTTACCTATTCGAAAACAGGCTCTGCAGGTCTCTGAATTTGGTCCTTGATGAATTTCTCCGGAGTAATAACTTGAAAGGCATCAACATCTTCATTGTAAGAATCTCCAGCAATATAGTGCTTGATTCGCTGCCCATTCACTACTTGTGTAGTATTATCTTTTAAAGAAGAAATTTTTATAGCTCCTGAACGGTATACTTATTCAATATGAAAGGTCCTTCCCATTTTGACAGTAGGTTTCCTGCAAAAAATCTGAGATGAGACCTATACAATAGAACTTTCTCACTAACATGAAATTGTCTCTTAAGTATTTGCTTGTCATGCCATATTTTAACTTTTTCCTTAAAGACCCTAGCATTTTCGTAGGCTTCACTCCTCCATTCATCTAGAGAACTTAAGTCAAATAATCTTTTCTCACGAGCGAGCTTACAATCTCTATTTAGTTCTTTAACTGCCCAGTAAGCTTTGTGTTATAATTCTAAGGGTAGGTGACAAGCTTTCCCATAAACCATTTTATAAGGAGACATCCCCATAGGGTTTTTGGAAGCAGTTCTATAAGCCCATAAATAATCATTCAACTTTTTAGCCCAGTTTTTTCTAGATCTATTAACAGTCTTTTGCAAGATGGATTTAATTTCTCTATTTGATAACTCTAGTTGCCCACTAGTTTGGGGGTGATAAGCTGAAGCAACTCTATGATTAACATCATATTTAGCAAGGGTCTTTCTAAAACCACCATGAATGAAATGAGAACCCCCATCAGTCATAAGATACCTAGGCGCTCCAAACCTAGGAAAGATAACATCCTTAAGCATTTTTAGAGAAGTCTTCCCGTCAGCACTCTTTGTAGGAATGGCTTCTACCCACATAGTAACATAATCAACGGCAACAAGAATATGAGTGTAACCTTTCGAAGGAGGGAAAGGACCCATAAAGTCGAATCCCCAGCAATCAAAAGGTTCAATAACTAGAGAGTGGTTCATAGGCATTTCATTGCGTCTATAAATATTACGAACAGGCTGACATTCATCACAAGATAAAACAAATTTTCTTGCATCTTTAAAAAGGGTAGGCCAGTAGAAACCTGATTGTAGCACCTTTTGTGTAGTTCTATCTCCTACATGATGTCCTCCATAAGCACTACTATGACATTTACGCAATATCTCATTTTGTTCATATTCTGGAACACATCTTTGCATAATACCATCCACTCCTTCTTTGTATAAGTGTGGGTCATCCCAAAAATAATGCCTCAAATCATAGAAGAACTTCCTCCTTTGCTGAGCTGTAAAAGTTGGAGGCAAATACTTGGAGACAATAAAGTTAGCATAATCAGCATACCAAGGGCTTCCTCGCGAGCTTACCCCTACTGCGGCTAACTGCTCATTTGGGAAACTATCATTAACAGGCAAAGGGTCAAAAGAGATGTTTTCCAGTCGAGATAAATTATCAGCTACAGGGTTTTCAGCACCCTTCCTATCTACTATATGTAGATGAAACTCTTGTAAAAGTAGCATCCATCTAATAAGCCTAGGCTTATCGTCCTTCTTTGTCATAAGGTATTTAATAGCAGCATGATCAGTATGAATGGTGACTTTTGAGTCTACAATATAGGGCCTAAACTTATCACAAGCAAAAACGACAACTAGAAATTCCTTTTCAGTAGTACCCTAATTCCTTTGAGCGGCGTCTAGAGTTTTACTAGCATAATGGATAACATTTAACTTCTTATCAATTCGTTGCCCAAGGACAGCACCTATAGCAAAATCACTAGCATCACACATTATTTCAAAGGGTAAACTCCAATCAGGTGGTTGAACAATAGGGGTTGTAGTTAAAGCCTTCTTAAGAGTTTCAAAAGCTTCCTTACAATCATTATCAAAAACGAAGGGTACATCTTTTTGAAGAAGATTAGTGAGGGGTTTTGATATCCTAGAAAAGTCTTTAATAAACCTTCTATAGAAACCAGCATGACCAAGGATACTACGAATACCTTTGATGTCTCTTGGGCATGGCATCTTCTCAATTGTCTCAACCTTAGCTCTATCAACTTCTATGCCTCTTTCAGAAACTTTATGCCCAAGGACAATCCCTTCATTAACCATGAAGTGGCATTTCTCCCAATTAAGAACAAGATTAGTTTCTTCACATCTCTGCAAAACTTTATGAAGGTTGTGTAGATAATTATCAAAAGAAGTTCCATAGACAGAAAAGTCATCCATAAACACTTCTACAATTTCCTCACAAAAACCATGAAAGATAGCAGACACACACCTTTGAAAAGTAGCAGGAGCATTACATAAACCAAAAGGCATACGTCTATAAGCATAGGTTCCGTAAGGGCAAGTAAAAGTAGTTTTTTCTTGATCTTGTTGGTTAACAGCAATTTGAGAGAAACCAGAATAGCCATCAAGAAAACAAAAATGGGTCTTTTTAGACAACCTTTCCAACATTTGGTCAATAAAAGGAAGCGGGTAGTGATCTTTCTTATTAACTTTATTTACTTTCCTAAAATCGATGCACATCCTATAGCCTACTACTATTCTTTGAGGAATAAGCTCATCATTATCATTAGGAACAACGGTAATACCTCCCTTTTTAGGAACACAATGAACAAGACTAACCCATTCACTATCAGCAATAGGGTAAATAATACTAGCATCAAGGAGTTTCAATACCTCATTCCTTACCACTTCCTTCATCTTAGGATTTAAACATCTTTGGTGCTCCACTACTGGCTTTGCATCTGGTTCTATGTTGATAGAATGCTGACATATAGTAGGTGAAATCCCTTTTAAATCATCCAGAGTATAGCCCATAGCTCCTCGGTGTTTCTTCAAAACCTCCAACAACCTTTCTTCTTCCTTTCCTAAAAGTTTAGAGCTAATAATAACAGGATATATCTTTTTATCATCAATATAAGCATATTTAAGATCCTCAGGGAGAGGTTTTAGATTGAAGACCGGATCCTTTTTAGGTGGCAACGTGGTACCCAAGTCTTCTATAGGCAAGTCATGCTTTAGCATCTTGGGTTGACGATGGAGGATCTCGTCAATCTCATTCCTTTCTTCCATGAAGATCTCACTTTCGTGATCTTCCATAAATTGCTGCAAAGCATTGTTAGGTGCAAGAGAGATAGAAGCAAGTTGTTCAACTCTAAAATCCTCATTATGGGTTTCCTCTTCACAAGGTTCTTTAGTAAATTTCGAAAAATTAAACTCATAAGATTTCCCATCAAACTTAGTCAAGATTTTCTCCCTGTTGAAATCAATAATAGCTCCACAAGTACTCAAAAAAGGTCTACCAAAAATGATAGGATAAGTTTTACTAGCAGCTGAACCAAGTACTAGAAAATCAGCAGGATACTTAATCTTACCACAAAGAACTTCCACGTCTCGTACAATACCAATTGGAGAGATGGTCTCTCTATTAGCAAGGTGAATAACCACATCAATCTCTTCCAATTCGCAGGGACTGATTTCATGCATAATTTCTCTGTAAAGCTCGTAAGGAATAGCACTGGAACTTGCACCAATATCACATAAACCATAATAGCAATGATCACCAATTCTAACAGAAAGCACAGGAACACTAGCTTTTTTAGTTCTATTAGGATGTGAAACAATATTAGAAGCATCCTCACAAAATACTATGTGTCCATCTTCTATTATTTTAGTGACAAGGTCTTTCACAATTGCTACCACAGGTTCAACTTTTATTTGTTCATCAGGTTTTATAGCTCTCTTTTCACTTTTAGTGATTACATTAGTTATCATAGGATGATCCTTTACCTTATCTGGGAAAGGAATCTTCTCGATATAAGGCTCAGGTAAGATATGATCAATAATGCAACACTTAGTGCTTCCAATAGGAACATAGTCAACAATATCTTTATAAGGTGCATGGTACCTATTCCATCCCCTTTTTGGAATTTCAATATAAGAAGAAAAATCTCTAAAGCAATTCATAATAACTTTCAAATCAAGACCATAAGCATTACTAATAGTTTGAAAGTCATCAGTTCCCATAAAAGATTCAATGCATTCATAATCATAATTTATACCTGACTTTCTACCTTTGTCATTTTCCCAAGCTTCAGCATTATCTTGAATACGGTCCAGAAGATCCCATTTAACTTCTTATTCCATGCGAGTGAATGATCCAGCACAAAAAGCATCCAATAAATCCTTATCATGTAGAGAAAGCCTTGCATAAAAGTTATTGATAATAATATTGTTGGGGAGCTCATGAATGGGACATTTGAGCATTAGTAACTTCAATCTCCCCCAAGCTTGAGCTGTACTCTCTCCATCAAGAGGCCAAAAGTTGTATATTTTATTCCGATCTTTATGAATCTCACTAGGAGGATAAAACTTTGAATAAAAGAGAGGCATTATGTCCTCCCATTCCAGTGCTTGACCATTCTTCAGCAGCTTATACCAGTCCTCAACTCTTCCTTTCAGTGATAATGAGAATAACTTCTTCTTAACTTGATCTGTAGTAATACCTGAACACTTGAACAACCCGCATAATTCGTGTATAAAAAGTAAATGATCACCGGGATGGACAGTTCCATCCCCAACATAGTAGTTATCCATAACACGATCAATAATTCTTGTAGGTATTTTGAAATAATCATTCTTAGCAGGTGGTGGCTTATCTACTACCTTAGCAGTGGTAGTAGCATTACCAAATAAGAAACTCAGCGAATTATCCATAACGAAAATAAAGCAACTAGCAGAAGTAAACAATACTCATAGTAGAAGTTTCCTTTACCAGTTCCACTCTCCAATAGCGCTTCACTCCCCCGCAACGGCGCCCGAAAATAGTATTGATGACCCACAAGTATAGGGGGTGTATCGCAGTATTTTCCATAAGTAAGAGTGTCGAACCCAACGAGGAGCTGAAGGAGCTGGCTAGTGGTATGGATTAGGAATTCTCTGCAAATACTTAGCAAACGGATTTTTAGGGGTTTTTGATAAAGCAAGTAAACAAAGTACGAGTAAATAAAAGACAGTAGGAATAAATGCAGCAAGTGGCCCAATCCTTTATGCAGCAAAGGACAAGCCGGTTGTATTACTTAAGATGACCAGACGTTCTCGAGGACACATGGGAAGACTGTCAAGTGCTTTCGCTTCATATAGTTGATTAATCTTCTTTAGCTTGCTAAGTGTTGTGTGGGTGCACCTGTGCTAATGTATCGACCTTCCTAGGACTAATAGATACTTGTGATTATACCCCTTGTAAACATCCGTAAGTACAAGAAAGTAATTAAGGTAGAAACCTAACCACATCTTTAAACTCTAAGACCCTTACGTCAATGGTTTCCTAACGGGGGTTAAGGTTTCTGTCACTTCGGCATCCCCTACGATTAGTAGCCAAATACACAATGCATTCCCGTAGGCCCATATAGGTGAAGTGTCATGTAGTCGAGATTGACATGACACCACTAGAAGAAGTACACCACAACTTAAATAACAAACTATTGAATCTTTCTCAACACAACTCCACTACTAACAACATGACTTCTCCCATGTCCTCAAGAACAAAACGAACTACTCACAAGACATCATATGGATCATGATCAGAGATGGAATAATGATGTATAACAATCTGAACATAAACAATAATTCAATGGTTCACTCAATAGCATCAACTAAAAATAGTAATCAACACAGGGAAAGTTTCCCCCAAGAACTAATGCAAGATTCAACGCAATTGTTACAGCAATATGGAGATGGTGATGAGGGTGCTGATGATGATGGTGGTGATGATGATGATGATGATGATCCCGATGAAGTCCAGCTTGATGGTGGTGTTGATGGCGACGATCTCCCCTCTCCGAGAAGGAATCCCCCTGGCAGAAATCTGTCTGCCAGAGAGATCATTCTCTCTCGTGTTTTCCGCCCCGTAGAGGCGGCGAAATCTTTCTATGGTCGCTCCCCGAGTCTGATGGTTTCGGGAGGATGATATACGCCAGAGGGGAGAGCCTGGAGTTGGCTAGGGCGGCCACACCACCTACTGGGGTGGTGTGGGCCCCCTTTGGCCCATCTCCGCCCCCCTTCTGGCTTCCTTCATCTTCTGGAAAAATAGGATTTTCCGTATATTTTCCTGGATTTTCTGATCTTCACGAATTTTGCCTCCAAACAGCACCTTTTCCATCAGAATCCTGACTGCAGCGGTCCATGCTCCAAAATTCATCAACCATGCAAAAACAGATGAAATAACATAAGTATCACCTCTGAATACGAAATATATCAATGAATAATAGTGAATTATGACATAGAATAGTGATGCAAAATGGACGTACCTTGCAATTTAATGAAAGTATCTCAAATTTTGATCTATAAGTGCATGGTACCTGCTTGGTTTAGGGTTTATGGGTCGAGAATTTAGGGTTTTATGGGTTGTTTAGGGTTTAGGAGTTAGCGATTTTTCAATAATTATCACCTTTCACATAAGTATCACCTTTCAATATTTATGCTTATATTCGTTGAATAGAATGGTGTTACCTGCTTTAATGAAAGTATCTCAAATGTTGATCTATAAGTGCATGATACCTTCTGGGTTAGGGTTTATGGGTCCTGGGTTTTGGGTTTTAGGGTTTTACAGTTTAGGTTTTATGGTTGTATAAGGTTTAGGGTTTAGCGAATTAGAATAATGCTCAAGCTTTATGGTTATATTCATCAAATAGATTGGTGTTACCTAATTTATTGAAAGTATCTCAAATTTTGATCTATAAAGTGCATGATACCTGCTTGGTTAGTGTTTATGGGTTGAGGGTTTGGGGTTTTAGGGTTTAGGTTTTAGGGGTTGTTTAGGGTTTAGGGTTTAGGGAATTTTCGATAATGCTCAAGATTTATGCTTATATTCATCGAATAAAATGGCGTTACCAAATTAAACGAAAGTATATCAAATTTTGATCTCTAAGTGCATGCCACTTGCTTGGTAAGGGTTTAGGGTTTCGGGTTTTAGGGGTTTAGGGTTTGGGGTTTCAGGAATTTTCAATAATGTTCAAGTTGCTTTATGCTTATATTCATGGAATAGAATGGCATTACATCAATTTATTGAAAGTATCTCAAATTTTGATGTATAAGTGCATGATACCTTCTTTTGTTAGGGTTTATGGGTTGAGGGTTTAGGGTTATAGGTTTTTACGGTTTAGTTTTATGCGTTGTTTAGGGTTCAGCGAATTTTCAATAATGCTCAAGATTTATGCTTATACTCGTAGAACAGAATGGTGTTAGCTGATTTAATGAAAGTACCTCAAATTTTGATCAATGTGTTCATGACACCTTCTTGGTTAGGGTTTATGGCTGAGGGTTTAGGGCTTTAGGGTTTAGTGTTTAAGTTTTAGGGGTTCTTTAGGGTTTACAGAATTTTTGCTATTGCTCAGGATTTATGCTTATATTTGTCAAATAGAATGGCCTTACCCAATTTAACGAAATTATCTTAAATTTTGATCTATAAGTGCATGCTATGTTCTTGGTGAGGGTTTAGGGGTTTAGGATTTGGGTTTTAGGGGTTTAGGGTTTTGGGAATTTTCAATAATGTTCAAGCTTTATGCTTATATTCGTGGAATAGAATGGTGTTACCCAATTTAACAAAATTATCTCAAATTTTGATCTGTAGTTGCATGATACCTACTTAGGCAGGGTTTAGGGGTTTAGATTTTATGGTTTAGGATTTCGTGATTTCTCAATAATATGTTCAAACTTCATGGTTATATATATTCGTGGAACAGAATGGTGTTACCGCAATTTAATGAAAGTGTCTCAAAAATTGATCTACAAGTCGATGATACCCTGCTTGGTCATATTTTTTGTTAAATAAAATTGAAGGTACCCAAGTACTAAAACAACGGAGAAACACCAAGAATTCCTGGAGATTTAGGCATTGTTTAGTTGGGCTCTAATTCTGGCTTATAAAGCCAGGAACGTGTTTTTGGTTTTGTTTTTTTAGCTTTTACTCTAACATAGTGGAATGATAGTATAAGCCAGGTTGGATGATTTTAACGATTTTATCTTGGTTTAGTGAAAAATGTTCGAATTTTGAAAAACAAGCAATGGGAATCTCTGCTTCCTGTAATTCTGGCTCACTGACATGTGGGTCACTTGCATAGTGGGTCCAAAAAGTCAGTGTAGGTCGGAGTGGGCGGGCAGGTAAATATTAAAGAAGGGCTAGGAAACATCCATGGGGTGATGCACTTCAGAGAACGCAAATTTACCACCTGTATCCCTCTATTATTGCAGTGCTCCCTCGGATTCTTGTTTCCGGAGCATGCTTGAATGGATGCGCGGGATATTTTAAGGGTTTTCTATTTTCGTGCCCTCGGTTCATTAGTTGTACTCAGCTTTCCCAAACCGCTTAGTTTTTCCTCACTCCCCCCTCTATTCTAAAACCCTCATAGGCACTCAAAAGGGGGGATGCCGACAGGTCAAAGGCTTAATCGTTGCATGCTGACCAGTGGGACCGTGTTGTTGCGGGTCGTGCGTTTAGCTTTACGTTACGTCGCCTCGACTGTTACATGCTGACAGGTGGGGCCAGGATACACAGCGGACCAGCCATCCATCTCTCGCTGATTATGGGGGACGTGGTGTGGAACCATGTGGGGCGTGTTTGGTAGTTACGTGCACCCTGTCGCCTAAATTGGAAGTTTTATTTTTTGTTATTTTTATGGTTGGCCTTTTTAAGTGCGCCTTTTCCCCCCTCTCTCTCTCACTAATAGTTGTGTTTTTTACCTAAAAAGGTAACGAATCTAGATCAGCTTCTCTCTTCATTCATTGTTCCTTTTGGCCCTCGTTTTTCCCCAATCTGATAGCAAATCTAGAGCAGCAAATCTAACCAGCACCATAAATAAATTCAGTAAACAGACCAGATGTAGATAAAGCAGCTAATATAGGTTATATAGTATGGTACATAATGAGGTTCAACAATTAGGCTGCTCAGCAGCAGCAGCGGACAAGTTCAACAGAGACAAGACCAAAGAAGCCGCTTTACAGCAGCAGCAGCAGCAACACAAGATCAGTGGCCCCTCATGGCCTTCGCCTCCTCCCTTTGGCGCCTCCTCCACTTCTTGCTGCCCAGTCCCTTGACCTTGGGTGCCTTGGGCTTGATCGGGAGCATGCGACCCTCCTCGATAGCCACCTTCTGGAGCACAAGATCAGTGGCCCCTCATGGACTCGCCACATGTCCTCACGTCCTCGGCATGCTTCATGAGGGAGTTGAAGTCCGTGGCGTGGAGCCTCCTGGTGGGGCAGAAGGGGCACCTATAGACGTCGCCGGCAAAGAAGTTGTTGTACTAGCCGGACTTCAGCATCCTCAGCAGATGACAAGTTTTGGTGTCCTTGGACTTGTCGTTGCTGCGAACGTTGCTACTATCCTCCTGTTGGAAAAAACAGTAGAGTGCAATAAGGACACGACTGAGATACTTTGATTATCGGCATTGATTATTTGCATAAATTAACCGATTGAGATCTCCTGATTATTCCCCAAATCTCAAACCAAATCAAATACTGATCCCAACTACGAACATGGGGGTTCAAATACAAACAGGGGGATTCATCGAAATATGAGATCTAACATACGATCTAGCATCCAACGATGGGAACGGGGGAGGAACAAGGTAAGGGGAGAAAACCCTAGTTACCTCCGACCATGGGTCGGCGATGCTAGTGTCATAGGGGTTCTCTGGCCTTATGTAATCAACCTCCTTGTAGGGGTCCCAGCCGAGGGGGATCTGCCCGAGACCGGCGGGGGCCTCCTCGCGTTGGCTACACCAGATGCGGGGACGGGGACAACGACTACCTTCGAAGCCTGGACGGGGGCTTGTATGGGGATGGGGGCCTCCTTGTCAGCGGCCTTGGAGGCATTGATGGTCACTGCGTTGTTCTTCTCCATCGCCGGCATGGTTGGGGTTTTCTTGGGGGTTTGCAGAAGGTGATGGGACAGTGGAGACGGTTGAGTGAGCAAGTGAGTGGTGAGTGAGAGTGAGGAGGCATCTATTAAAGGAGAAGGGAAGCAACGTTTCGTTGCACCACCGTGCACCGCGTAACGGCCACACGTGTTCGCTACCGCCCCGTGCACCGCACACGCGTACTGTGAGTCACGTTTTTTCCCTCGTGTCTAACCCTAGAGACTTAGTTGTGCTCAGTTTTTCCCTTGAGTGTAACACTGGCAGTTTGGTTGTACTCGGTTTTTCCCTCTAGTACTAACACTATCGTGTGCAATATACTCAGTTTTACCCTCTAGTACTAACACCGTCCTGTGCAATATACTCAGGTTTACCCTCCTGTGGCTGGTCAACAGAGAGTCAATGAATAGGTTTTAGCTAGCTAATTGAGTCATTTTATGCACAACAAATTCAAAAAGAGAAAAACATAGTGACATCTACCCAGGGAGTCTTATTATGTGACCTGCCACCATAAGAAATGTATATAAATCAAGTTTTAACCTAAATCACCACTTCTCAAATCACCTACTATCTATGAAGGTTCATGGCTTTCTACTCAAGCCTCTTCCCAAAATAACCCTCCCCAAAACATAGTTTGTCTGAATGAAGCTATTATTGTCAAATTGGTGTATATTTGAATTGCAAATAGTTTGATGTATGCCAAGATGTATTATATTGTATAAAAGACGCATTTTACATTTTTTAAATCTTTGTATATTTTCTATTTGAACCCCTTTGTCAGTCTTGTCCTAGGTTTTTAAGTTCTACTCGGTTTTGCCCTTGGTTCTTAAGTTCTACTCAATTCTCCCCTCTCTTAGTATCAATCTCTCGCACATGTGCTCATCTTCGCTGCTACGCTCTGATTGGTTGAGATAGTTGTCACGCGGATCGTGCCCACCAACTGTGGATCCTCTGTGATCTAACGGACAGGATAACCCCTATATCTGTTGGGGGGCACCCCTCTATCCATCCAAAATAATGAGTTTGCCACCGGTACTTTAACTCCATAAACAAATGAACTAGAATATAGTTTGAAGGGAATATCTTCAAAGGTGTATAATTTGTGCATTACATTCCACTCTATGAAAATGACAATCTCTCAAGATTTTCTTAGCATAATATTATCACGTATTAAGTGCGATTTCAAAGAGTTCAAATGTGTATAATTTTCGTATATGCAAGTTTATACATTACATTCCACTCTATGAAAATGGGGGGGAAAATGATAATCTCTAAAAAAAAATTGCTAGCACATCATTATCTCGTTATTAAGTGCGATTTCACAGTGTTCAAAGGTTTAAATTTTTTGTATACGCAAGTTTATGCATTATATTTCACTCCATGGAAATGATAAATGATCAGGATCTTATTAGCACAACATTATCATGACCTAAGTGTGATTTGAAAGAGTCCAAAGGTGCATAACTTTCATATATGCTAGTTTATGCATTACATTCCACTATATGAAAATGATAATCTCTCAAGATTTTCTTAGCACAACATTATCACATATTATGTGCGATTTCAAAGAGTTCAAAGGTGTATAATTTTCGTATATGCAAATTTATGCATTACATTCCGCTCTATGAAAATAACAATCTCTCAAGATTTTCTTAGCGCAACATTATCATGTATTAAGTGTGATTTCAAAGAGTTCAAAGGTCTATAAACTTCGTATATGCAAGTTTATGCATTACATTCCACTCTATGAAAATGGGGAGAAAATAATAATGTCTCCAAATTTTGTTAGCACATCATTATCACATATTAAGTGCGATTTAAAACTGTTCAAATGTTTATAATTTTCGCATATGCTAGTTTGTGCATGATACATTGCAAATGTATCTATAATCTTTGATGTTCCATGCTTGGTTTTATCCACTTTCTTGTGTTTTGTCCACACTTTGGAGTACTTTTCATATGATTTCTTGGACTAACCTATTAACAAGAGCCACAGTGCCAGCTGCCTGTTTTCTGCTGTTTTTGGTTCCAGGAGAGTCAGAAAATGAATATTCTCGGAATTGGACGGGACAAAAGCCAAAGTGCCTATTTTTCCGGAAGTCATCAGATGCCAGAATGCGAGACGGAGAAGGGCTAGGGGCCGGCCACACCACCTGGCCGTGCGGCCAGGCCTGGCCCGCACCAGGGGGTGGTCTAGCCGACCCCAGCACCCCCTCAGCCTCTCCTTCCGCCTAAAAGATGCCCTCGAGACGAAAACCCCAAGTACCCGATCAAAAATCCATGAAAGAGTCTGTAGTCGCCATCATCTCCATCCCTAGATCGGGAGGGATCTTAAGCTCTTCCCGGCACCCTGCAGGAGAGGTGAATTCATCCTGGAGGCCTTCTTCATCACCATGCAAGCCTCCGGTGTGATGCGTGAGTAGTTCATCTCTGGACTACAGATCCATGTAGTAGCTAGATGGCTAGTTCTCCTCCTTTGTGCTTTCATGTTTAGATCTTGTGAGCTCCGTTCATGATCAAGATCATCTATTTGTAATTCTGCATGTTGTGTTTGCGGGGATCCAATGGATATTGAGATGCTATTTCAGATTGATTATTGATTCTATCATGTCTTTGTTATTTGTGATCTTGCATGCTATCCATTGTTAGTAGCTATCTTGGCCAAGTAGATGCTAGCAACTCCAAGAGTTAGTATTTATACTCGATAGTGAGTTCATGCCTCTAGTAATCTGGGGAAGTGACAGAAATCTCTAAGGTGCTAGATGTGCTGTTGCTACTAGGGAGAAAACAACAATCCTTTGTTCATAGAACAATCGTATTGTTTACTTTACACGCAATTCGTAAAGCAATAATCTGTTGCTTGCAACATAATACTGGAGGGGGTTTGGATGATAACCTGAAGGTGGATTATTAGTCATAGATGCAGTTGGATGGCGGTCTATGTATAATGTTGTAATGCCTGATCAAGTTCCAAAGGATTCAAGATGATTAGTATATGCATGTATTGCTTTCTCGATGTTTGTCAATTGCCCCGCTGTAATTTGTTCACCCAGCATGTTATCTATCTTAAGGAGAGCCACCTCTAGTGAACTATGGATCCCGGTCCTTTCTTTTACATACAATCTACAAACTGTTTACTGCTTTGTGTTTACTTTCTGCAAACTATTACTTCCTTCCATTCGATACGTTTAATCCTTTGTTTTCAGCAAAACCGGTGAGATTGATAACCTCATCGCAAATTGGGGACAAAGTTCTGTTGTTGTGTTGTGCAGGTCTGCACGTTGCTACTATCGCCGGTAGTGTGCCCTGCCAAGGCTCAGCTAGCAACACCTTTGGGGTGTTTCCTTGCTCCTACTGGTTCGATTAAACCTTGGTTTCATAACTGAGGGAAACTTGCTGCTGTGCTCATCATACCTTCCTCTTGGGGTTCCCCAACGAGCTCTACATCAACACTGAGCCATCAGTGCATTACATTCCACTCTATGAAAATTATAATCTCTCAAGATTTTCTTAGCACAACATTATCACGTATTAATTGCGATTTCAAAGAGTTCAAATGTGTATAATTTTCGTATACGCAAGTTTATGCATTATATTTCGCTCCACAGAAATGATAAATGATCAGGATTTTATTAGCACAACATTATCACGTCCTAAGTGCGATTTAAAAGAGTTCAAAGGTGTATAATTTTCATATATGCATTAGATTTCACTATATGAAAATGAAGCTAGGCAAAGGGCACGGGTGCGGGGCTGGTTCAGGGTCCCATCTTGAAACACCAACCTGGGTAAGTTTGGGGTCCGGTGCTCACGAGGATAAGCTGTGGGTCCAATGTTGATCTAGATAAGTTGAGAGACGTGTCCACTACGGGAACCGACTGAACATGGCCCCACTTGTCAGCGTGCAATGGCAAGGGTACACTACATGACCCGATACAACGCGACCCTACTCGTCAGCACGTAACGCCAAGGGTCCACTACGGGACCCGACTAAATGCGGCCCTACTTGTCAGCACGTAACAGCAAGGCTGACGGACGGCGAGTTTCAGACCATGTGAGAGTTTCGTACAAGGAGATGGGCAAAAGTGAGGAAAAACTAAGCGGCTAGGGAAAACTGACTACAACTAACGAACCGAGGGTATGAAAATAGAAATCCCATATTTTAATGGATGGGTGCGATGTTTGGGCACCGTACCAAAATTTTGAGGCCGAAGCTTCTAGCATACGCTAATCCGGCATGGGGGCTCTCAGACGTGCTGTCACCGTCTAGACCCACACTCTAGCGAGAGTTACTTCCCAGCATTTAAACGAGTTTCTAGACATTTGCTGAAATGTTCGAACAATTTAAGGCTTTCAAGAAGATGACCATCGTCCAAAAAAAGGTGACCAAGGTCATGGAAATAGTTTATGATGACGTGTCCGTATTTGGTAGATCGGTGCATCTTTGCAAATCAACCAATATGTCTGGTTCTAAATTTGAAGTTTGTTTTTGAATTTCCGAGTAACAACAATGTGTTTGGATGTGAAGCAAATACAAAGATGATGGCTCAAAATGCCACCGCCAATTTTTTCACACAATGTATAACGCCCTTTCAAGCTTCCATGCTAAATTTGTGCAATAAAATAATTTTTGGGGCTAGATGTTTGAATGGATGGGCGAGATGTTTGAATGGGTGGGCGGGATATTTCGGCGCTCTGCCAAAATTTTGAAGTTGAAGCTTCTAAGGTACGCTACTCCCACTTGGGATGCTGTCCCCATCAGATAGACCCACAGGCATGTATGCTTTCCAGCATTTAATGAGTTTATAGACATCTACCGAAATTAATGAACATTAATTCAAGGCTTTCAAACAAGAGGAGCAAGGTCGACCCCATAGTTTCTGTACCTTTTTCCATGTTTTGTACTACTCTGTACATTGAAGCATCTTCGCCAACTAAGCTTACAAACGTTTCCATATTTGGTAGAGCGGTGCATCTTGGCATTTCAAGCAATTGTTTACAAAGGAGATTCCAGATTTGATGGATAGTGCCCTACTTTTATGAATTTCGAAGCTTCCTAACTGAAGATGTGCAATAAAATGACTTTTTGACAATTGAAAGTAAGATGTCTAATTATGAACTACAAAGTGTGTGATATAACTTGCTCTTGACTTCTTAAAAATAGTTTAAAGGTATCGAATTAGTCAAATATTGGAGAACCACCGAGAGTTTTGCAAGATTTCAATTTTTTGATATGAATAGTAATGACACCAAATTTGGGCCATTTTTTAAAAATAAATAAAGAAACAAAATATAAAACGAAATACAACCATTCGTTTCTCTGTTGGTGTCTCACTGTGTGCATTAGCTAATTTCCATGAAAAATATATAAAATTTGATAACTCTTTAAAAACTAGTTTCACAATATGGCATACCATGTTTGAACATTCATGGCTTCCAAAAACTAGATGACCAATGTCAAGGCCATATGTCTTACCATACTTTATGATATGTAACCATGTTTGGTAGATTGCTGCATATTGGTATTTCAACAATGTTTACAAAAGAGATTCCATATTTGGAGTTATTTTAAAATCCCCAATCAATAATAATGGCTTTAATTTTGTCATACGATATATGGTGTACTATGTATGAATATGCATGGCTTTCAAACCATATGACCAAGGTCATGGCCATATCTTTGCTATAGTTTATAACAACATCTTTGTATTTGGTAGATTGGTCCATATTATTGGCATTTAAAATATTATTTACAAAGGAAGCTTCTGAATTTGAAGTTATTTTCAATTTTTCTAGCGACCACAATGGCTTTTGTCGTGAAGAAACTACAAATAAGTATGGATCAAAATCCCACTGCCCTAGTTTCCACACAAGATATATATAGCCTAGGGTTGAGGGTTCGTGTTTTTTGGGTTGAGGGTTTAGGGGTTTAGGGTTTATGGTATATGATTTACGATTTTAGGGTTTAGAGCTTAGGAGTTTAAGGTTGGTATTTAGGGTTTAGGGTTTTCTAGGTTTTAGGGTTTATCAATAATAATGTTCAAGCTTTATATATATGCTTATATATATATATTTGTGGAATATACTGGTGTCATTACAATTTTATGGAAGTATATTGGATTTTGATCTATAAGTGCATGATACCTGCTTGGTAAGGGGTTGAGGGGATTATCTGGGCATTATCTTTTGCATTTGCGGTTTATGTTGCCATGTCATTGTCCAGCAGCTGAAATAAGTTTCTTCTTCATGGAGTGTAGTAGCTTAGAGCTTTTTTTAGCTCAGAACCTTATAATAACTGTAATGCCAAAAACATGGATTTATTAAGCACTTAAATAATTTATGTTTATGCCACTAACATCCATCGAATTTGTAGACCATCTCGCCCCTCAACAATCACGGTCCCGTTGATGCGATTGTTCAGATAGTAGTGGCATAGTCACAATTTCAGCTTCAACTAGTGACTCGACCATGTCCAAACCTCATGTCGTGATACATTTTACTCCGAGAACAGGGGCAGATTGTTTCGCCCAACAAGTTCCATGCACATAGCTCTAGAATTTAACCGAATTACATATATAGGTTCAAGTTCAGTACATTATTTGTCATGGGAATGACCACGGCAGTCGCTACCAGGGGTAGCGATTGGAAGGATTTGGGGCAAGAGAGGGCAACCATCTGCCGAGCAAGATGAGGGAAAAGGCACGGGGATTTACCCAGGTTCGGGCCCCCATAGGGTAAATACCTGCTCCTGCTTGATTGTATTATCAGCGAGTGAGTTACAAGGGTGGTGAGCTCGACGGCTAGGCAGCGAGTCGCTTGGATGGGGTGTATGATGGAATGTAAGTATAGAGAGTACCCTAGGAGGCTTATAGAGGGGGTACCTCGCTAGGGTTTACAGATATACAATCGAATTAGTTAAGGACTTAGAGGATTTGACCTAATCCAACTGAGCTTCAACTACGCTTCTAGGCCTCCATTTTCTAGTCGCCAGGCTCCCTCTGAGTCGCATTCCAGTCGCCGTCCTACAGGCCCACTCGTAGAGGCCTTAGCCTAGTCAAAACGTCCTGCTGGGCATACCCCACTTGGCATAGCCCCATCATTAGTCCCCGAGTCTAACGTTGGTTCAGCGCAGGTGTTCATTTGCCAGTCGGAGTAGGCGAGTCCAATTTGGACGCCTAGTCGAATCAGCGATGGACTCCCTCAATGAAGGAAGAAGTCTCTCCAGCATGTCTTTAGTCGCAACATTTGGCGAGTGGAATTAGGCTCGAGTCGCTGCACCAAGTCGAGTGGAAGGGCGAATAAGTGGCGAGTCAAGTCAGTGAAGTTGGACTGTCAAGTTGGTCAAACCAGCCATTGGATGAGCCAACGGTAACTTTGGCGTAATTACCACGAGGTAACAGCTAGCCCGACATTAGCGGGTAGCTTCTTCTTTATAAGGAGAATGGCAGAGGGGAAGACGATGGTGAGGTGGTGCTCCTGACGTATACCGCCGAGAGGAGCGGGCCACGCCGGCTGTCAGCGACCACACTTCCTGAAGACCAAAGGATGGTCGTCGATGAAATGCTGACTCGGATCAAGGAATTGAAGAAGGAGGGTCTCGAGACCATTAATCTGTATAACTGCTGGCTAGGGCGGCGGCTGGTTCCACTGGCCACCCAAGCCCACTGGATGTACCAGTATACCGGCAAAGATGATGCCACTAAGGCGAGCAAGGAGGTCTGGGAGGCCAACGACTACATCGTCATGTTGAAGAAGATAACAGAGGCGGAATACAATGACCCGAAGGCCGGGCTTGCCCCATACACCGCCACTGGTAAGCGTCAGGCCCCTACGGCGAGTCTCCTTGCCTCGCAATTTCACTTTGTAGTTGTTGGGGATATACTTTCCGGGTATCCTCACAGTTCCTCACTGACCAGAGTGGCCCACTTCGGGTTAGAGCTTTGCTTCACGGGCGGCCCAGTTAGAGAGAGAAGACGGAGTCTAATCCGACTACGGGAAGGCCTAGAAGACTTACCGACTTAGGCCCATAATGTTACTTGTAGTTCAAGATGTACTCTATAACCAACTCTTAGTCGTAGCCGGATTGATCTCTCCTGTAAACCCTAGGCCGGATATCTATATAAGCCGTCCTAGGGAGAGCCTTTAGGGCAACACCAGATAACCTCAATAGTCTACAATCTCACATCGCACAGGCGAAACCCTTGTAACCCATATTCCGGCTCTGCCGTATTACTAGATTGCTAGAAGGAGTAGGGTCCGTCCAAAGCCGGCGGATTCGAACCTGGGTAAAGTTGTGTGCTCACCGTCCCGGAACACCGTACGTCTCACACCCCTCTCTCCCGCACGCCTCGAGGACCCCCTCATGGCGTTCTTGTCCTCAATCCGATGACAGTTGGCGCCCACCATGGGGCAAGTGAGCTTCGGATCTGTGTTCCGAGCGGAATCTGCAAGAGTCGGAATCGGCAAGACCATCATCGTCGGTCGCATCCTCTACGCCAGCGACGTCCCTCTCATCGTTCTCGACGAGACTTGGATTCCGGCTAGGGAGGCCGTGACTGCCTATACTATCATATCTTTTGGCGAGATCGATGTTTACATCGGTTTCGCTGAACCTACTCAACCCACCCCAATGGTGATGATAGAGGCAGAAGAATCTTCTGGGTCCCCTTTGTCTGCGGAGGCGGCAGAGTTCCGGATCTCAGAAAACCCTAACCCCACCCAACCCGCACCAATTGCGGAGATAGTGGAGAAATCTGAGCCTGAAGAAGACCGCACGGTCCAAGTCGAATCTGGAGTGGATCTCCCTGGAGAAGCCGGATCCCAGATCGACCCACCCGTGGAAGTCGAAATCCAGGAGGAGCACGTCAACGGCACTGATTCCGACTCTGACGATGTCGGGACATATAGGCCTTTCCTCAGATACACACTAAGATGTATGATACTGCAAGGCGCTAGCGCAGATGCAATCCTCGAAACCATTGAAAGTTTCGATATGGCTGATCGCGAAAGCCGCAGGTACCTCAGGAAGCACGCATCGCACTTCGTCAGTTATGTTGGATCTGGATCCGGCTCTGCCGATGCTGGAGAAAACACTGACTCGATGCTGGAGGCAATTGGAACAAACACCGACGTTCCCGCATCTTCGGATGAATCCATGACGTCGGCAGATTTCCGAAAGTTCTCCGCGGAATATGAAGAGGATTACAACTCCAAAGCTGCAGAAGATGGAGAAGTCATGGATGAAGGATCCGGGGAACACTCTCCCGAAACATAGGATGACATGGACGTCAGAGACAATCGCGAAGTCCAAATATCCGAAAGTACCGATCAGAGCTTGACTCCGGGAAACGGACCCAAAGCGGTCTTTGCTACCGGTGCTGCCAAGAAGGCAAAGAAGAAGAATAAGAAAAACAAGACCCCGGCAAAAGACCCTCTAGCAAAGGAGGTGATTTCCGAGGAATACGAGGAAGACTCGGATGGAGCACTAATCCCAGATGAGCCGAAAAAAGAAGCATCGGTGGATGGACACGTGATCACTGAAGGTGCGCGTAAACTCATCGATGCCGCGTTAACCACACCTATCCCTACAGCTGCAGAACTTACTGCAGATAAGCTGGACGAAAGGGCCCAGGCCCTAGAAGCACGCCGTCAACAACTCCTTGATGAAGCCAAAAACATCGAGGTGGAGAAGAAGCGCATGTCAAACAAGGAGTACATGTCCCGTCTACATCAAAAGACACGAAAGCGTCACATAGATGACAACCAATTCCCACGTGTTCATGCCGTCCTTTTTGGAGATGAGATGGGAAAGCCACGGAAGGATAGAAATGGAGATTGGGTTTACCCAACACTAGTGCAAAATACCGTGGCAGCTCGCGAAATTCTATCGGCTAATCCAGGACCAGAGGAGATACGTTTGGGTATCAAACTACTCAATAAGGGACTGGAGCAGCGAAAGGTCGCCATGTCTGGAAGCCAAAAGCTGGTCTCGGATTCCGACCAATGTTGCACAGATCCGGCATGGGCTGACGTAAGATCCCACTATGATCGGGCAAGCATCGTCACCCCGAACGCAGGGAAGATAATTATTCAAGAACCGGATCATCGGGGCAGCACCGCAGAACTACACATAACTGGAGCAATGTCGCTCCAGCAGCCAAGAAAGACACGATCGCTGCACTGATTCCGAGGAATCCTCCCCGAAAAGTAGAAGATAAAGAGAAACGCCGGGAGGAGGATCATCAGAAAATGCCACCTCCTAGACATGAAAACCGTCCGGCTGAGCCTCACCATGGTAGGAACGACAGACGAAGGAACGGCGGAAACCACGCTGGCACGAGCCGGCAGGTGGCTCGTCATAGTCAAGAACCTCCCCAGAACCAGAATAATGACACTCCGGACGGAGGCCGGCGATCAGCCGGAAACAACCTAGCTGCACCACCCTCTCCACAGCACAGTTATCACAACGGCCCCCAAGGAGGTCAAGGAGGACGACATGGCGGAGGAGGTGGTGGCAAAAGCCGAAGTCCGGCTCCAAGGTACCGCGGCCACAGCCGATATTCGGGACGATCCCTATCCCCGAACGATGCAAGGCACAGGATCAACTCCAACATAGAGGCTCGGCGCTATGAAAACGATGACGTGTACGTGGGCCCAAAGTGCTTCGGACCACGCATCAGAGCTACAAAATTCCCAGAAGGATTTGCTATCTCAAGACACATCCAAGCCTACGACGGCATTGCTCGGCCAGACACCTGGTTACAGGATTTGTTCCAAGCTTGCTGCATCGCCAAAGGCGGAAACAGCCTGGTCGCAACCCGATGGGTTGCACTTATGTTGCGGAAGACGGCGCGATCATGGCTCAATGAACTTCCAGCGAACACCATCCACAACTGGTATGACTTACAAAGTGTGTTCTTTCGGAATTTCGAAGGCACATATCGGAGGCCCTGTATGGTTGGAGACCTACAGCGTTGCACCCAGAAAGCTAGAGAAACTTGCCGGGATTATCTCGGACGATGGATTGACACCAAGAACTCCTGCGAGGGAGTAAATGATCAAACTGCGATTGAAGTTTTCATTGCAGGTCTCCCAATTGGTTTACTGCGCCATCGCTTGAAGTGTGACAAGGTTACTGATCTGGGAGAGATGATAGAAACAGCGAGCAGGTATGAAGATGCTGACGACGACGCAGAGGGATTACTCAATGTCCTAGCCGTGCCTCAGTCGGCAAAACAACCAAAGCAACAACCTCAGAAACGCAAAAATACCTCGGAAGAAAAACCCAACGCGGAGACAGCAGTAGTCACTACTGTTTCCAGGTCTGGAGGACGAGGAGGACGTGGCGGAGGCTGCGGGCGTGGTCGTGGGACATCAAGGGTCCAAGGTAGAGGAGAACAACAACCAGGCAAAACCTACACTTGGGCCGACATCGCCAATAACCCATGTGTGCATCACCTGGATGCCAATGGGGGCTCGTCCCACACCAACGCTGAATGTCGTTTTAACAAAGACATCAAGAGAGATGATACCGCGGGCTACAAAGCTAAGCGGAAGAAGGGAAAGAAAAATCCCGAAAAGGACAAAGAGACCAAGGAAGATTCCGACATGGAGGAAGCCAATGCTTCAAATCCCAAGTCGGAAGGGAAGAAAACTTTTCCCACCAAGAAGGATACTTACGTCACCTTCCTCGGATCTCAACTAGCAAAGGTCAAGAAAGCAGTTCTCCACGAGCTCAACGCAACAGTTCCGGCTGTCCCTCAGTATCTGGACTGGTCGGAAGTGGCAATAACGTTTGACCGCGCTGATCACCCGCCTAAGCTACATAGGCGAGGAAAATACGCCTTAATCGTCAATCCACTTATTGACAGTTATGGTTTCTCCAAGACCCTCCTGGATGGTGGTAGCAGCATCAATATTCTCTATGTCGAAACGCTACGCCGGATGAAGATCTCGGAAACACAGCTGAACCATAGCTCTGTGATCTTTCACGGAGTTGTCCCAGGAAGACAAGCTAATTCCCTGGGAGAGATCACTTTGGATGTTACTTTTGGAACACCAAAGAATTATCAGACGGAGGCACTTTCCTTCGAAGTGGTCCCGTTCAAGAGCGCATACCACGCTATATTCGAACGTCCGGCTTACTGGGCTTTTATGGCTCGTCCGTGTTACATTTACAATATGATGAAAATTCTAGGTCCCAACGGCGTGATCACGATCAGGGGAGACCCGAAGAAGGCGCGAGAGTGCGAGGATGGAAATGCCGCCTTTGCCGAAGACGTGCTGCACGCCCAGGAGTACCTGGAGATCAAGAAGAGCATAGATCCGTCCGAGATGCCCACGACGAAGAAGGAGGTGACAAAACCAAATCCGGAGTTCAAGGCATCAGAAGAGACGAAGACGACGCCGTTGAAGGATGATGATCCCTCCAAGGTGACCTAGATAGGCGTAGGCCTAAGTAGCGCATAGGAAAGCGTGCTCGTCAAGTTCCTCCAAGCAAATCAAGATATCTTCGCATGGCAGCCATCTGACATGACTAGAGTACCTAGGGAACTTGCCGAGCACTCTCTAAATGTAAACCCGAACGCTAAACCCGTCAAACGGTCCTTACGATGGTTTGGTGATGAAAAGCGTAAGGCAATAGCTAAGGAACTAGCGCAGCTCGAGTTAGCCGGATTCATAGAAGAGGTCATCCATACTGATTGGTCGGCCCAACCCTGTAATGGTCCCTAAAAAGGACACCACTGATTTAAGGATGTGTGTTGATTATACTTCCTTGAACAAGGCTTGTCCAAAAGATCCGTTCACTCTGCCTAGAATTGATCAAGTTATCGATTCTACGGCAGGCTCGGAACTCCTCTATTTTCTCGACGCATATTCCGGTTATCACCAAATCCGGATGAAGGAATCTGACAAAATCAAAACTTCATTCATAACCCTCTTCAGAACCTTCTGTTATGTTACGATGCCCTTTGGGCTGAAGAACACAGGAGCTACGTACCAGCGCACGATGGAGCGTTGCCTCCACGATCAACACGGACGCAATGTACATGCATACGTGGATGATATCGCGGTCATGTCTAAAAAGAAGGAAACATTGATTTCCGACTTGGAGGAGACATTCGCCAATTTAAGAAAATACAACATCATGCTTAACCTGAAGAAGTGTTTCTTTGGAATACCAGCCGGAAAATTGTTAGGTTTTATCGTATCTCAAAGAGGTATAGAGGTGAACCGCGACAAGATCAAGGCTATTCTCAATATTTCCAGGCCAACTCGCCTGAAGGACGTACAAAGATTAACTTGTTGCATTGCTGCGGTCAGTCGATTTGTAAGCCGGCTTGCTGAAAGAGCCGCACCATTATACAAACTCCTGAAGAATACCAAGGATTTTGTCTAGACTGACGACGCTGAAGCTGCACTACAAGACCTAAAGAAAGTACTCTCATCTACTCCTATCCTTGCAGCGCCGGAACCTCAGGAACCGATGTTGCTTTACATTGCTGCGACAAATAAGGTTGTCAGTATAGTTATGGTGGTAGAGAGACCAGAAGAAAATCAGGAGCACCTGGTGCAGCGTCCGACATACTTTGTCAGCGAGATCCTGACAGAATCAAAACAGCGTTATCCGCACTATCAAAAGTTGGCTTACAGTGTTTTTCTAGCATCTCGTAAGTTACGACACTATTTTCAGGAGCATCCAATTACCGTGGTGAGCAAAGCACCCATGAGAGATATAATCAACAATAGCGATGCCATAGGACGCGTCGCCAAATGGGGTATAGAGCTTGCAGCTTTGATATTGAGTACAAACCCGGGACAACAATCAAATCCCAGATCCTTGCTGACTTTGTCGGTGATTGGACAGAGACCAAGGAGAACATGGTCCTCCATGAGTCGGAATATTGGACCCTCTTTTTCGACGGGTCTAAGGCTCGAGGGGGATCAGGGGCTGGCGTGGTGCTCAAATCACCCCAAGGAGATAATCTTTTATACGTGTTGCAGATCCACTTCACAACGACAAACAATATTGCCGAGTATCAAGCACTGCTGCATGGAATCCGGATTGCTAAGGATATTGGCATCCGACGTTTGATGTGTTACGGAGATTCGGATCTTGTTGCTCAGCAAGTCTCGGATATTTGTAATGCAAATAAGCACATGGCAGCATATAAAGCTGTCGTGGATGATCTATCTAAATCGTTCGAAGGGTTTGAAGTTCAACACATCCCTCGAGCAGAAAACAAGGAAGCAGATGCACTATCTCGAATAGGCTCTGCGCGGAAAGAGGTTCCGGATGGTGCACTTTTAGTGCACCTCAAAGTTCCCTCGATAAAGGGAGTCGATGAGGAATATCTAACCAAATCCGACTCGCCTTTAATAGCAGTTCTAGCTGTAATTCCCAGCTGGACTCAACCCTACCTCGATTACTTGGTAGATGGCAAATTACCCGAAGATGAGGTGCTGAGCCGGCAGATTATCCGATGAGCAAAAGCCTATACTATTGTTAGAGGTGAGCTCCATAAACGGAGTGTTTCGGGGGGTTTTCAGCGCTGTGTATCTCCGGAAGGAGTGGAAATCTTAAGAGAAATCCACGAAGACGAGTGTGGTCACCACGCTACAGCCAAATCTCTAGTGGCAAAAGCTTTTCGACATGGATTTTTCTGGCTTACAGCTCAGGCAGATGCCAAATGATTAGTCAAGACATGTAAAGGCTGCCAAAAGTATGCCAAGCAAGCTCATGTTCTGGCTGATCAGCTGCGAACAATACCTATAACATGGCCTTTTGCGGTCTGGGGGCTTGATATGGTAGGACCTTTTAAACGAGATCCAAGTGGATTTACTCACCTCTTAGTGATGGTGGATAAATTCACAAAATGGATCGAGGCTAAACTTGTCACTAGCTGTGATGGAGCAACAGCCAAAAGATTTGTTGAGGATGTTATAATCCGGTATGGTTATCCACATAGCATTATCACAGACAACGGGAGTAATTTTTCCATGGGAGAGTTGGCTGAATTCTGCGACGAGCAAAATATCCGGCTTGACATTGCGTCAGTCGCACATCCATAGGCTAACGGACAAGTCGAAAGAGCAAATGGTTTAATTCTACAAGGCTTGAAACCAAGACTCGAAGCACCACTGAGACGTGTTGCAGGGGCTTGGGCAGAGGAACTACCCTCTGTAATTTGGAGTTTACGAACAACTCCGAACAGGTCAACAGGATATACACCTTTCTTCTTGGTCTATGGCGCAGAAGCAGTTCTTCCTAGTGATTTAATTCATAGTTCTCCTAGAGTGGCCACGTATATCGAGGAGGATGTCGAGATTTCTCGATAAAATGATCTCGACTTAGTCGAAGAAGTTCGCGTCGTTGCTGAAATGAGATCTACAGCCTATCAGCAGAAGTTATGCAAGTATCATAGCCAGAGAGTCCAAACTAGATCTTTCAATAAAGGTGATTTTGTTCTCCGGCTTGTGCAACAAAGAAAGCACAAACTTTCCCCAGTATGGGAAGGTCCCTTTTTAGTTAGTCGAGTATTGCACAATGGGTCGTACTACTTAACTGACATGAGGCCAGTCAAAGAAAGACCTACTACTAAGAAGAGAAAGAGAGCTGGAGGCAGTACAAATCCAGATGAGTTAGACAGACCGTGGAATATTGCTCACCTATGTCCTTTTATTCTTAGTTTATCCTTCTTTGTAATCATACATATGTACATGTTCTGTGAGAAATAAAAGTTTTGGTTACCTCAAAGTTTTCCTGAGAAGTTTTTACCATCTTATTTCCTAATGATCATGTCATAGTCGAAAATCCCAGAATGCTTGAAAGTACTTTATGCTCATGTTCGTTCTGGTTTAGATTTCCGATTCTAAAACTACTACCTTCAGGTATAACTCTAAAAAAAATCTAGTCTTTACTTGGGTTATTTTTCTGATTGCTGGATGCGGGTAACTTCCGAGTAGTGAATTGTTGGTACTAGAAGCTGGCTTTGTTTCCGAGTTTAAACTGGTTTAGCAATTGAGCTCCGTTGGTCGGCAAAGTTTCCGGCTGAAGGTTTAGCCGGCTCACGAAAGGGACGAGGCGGAAAGCCAGATAAACGATAAGTAGGGGCGGAAAATTCTAAGTGCTTATGAAAACATTTCAGGCACGCAAATAATCTAAGACAAAAGTGCTGAATAGATAAAAAACTTAGCACTACCAAAAGTCATAGTACTTAATATTTACAAACGCATCATGTCTTTCCAGAATAATACATAGTTTTCTGATCTATGATGCAGGAGGACATGAAGGAACTGTTGGATCGCTGGTTACTCCGCCTTGATATCGTGCCGAGATGTCTGGATCCGAGGTGGTCCGTTCATCGTCGGAAATTTCTTCGGTTTCTTCTGGAGGAGGTGGCGGAGTATCCACACGCGTGAAGAAGGGGACCTCGTAGCTGGTCAGGTCAGCTACGTGGCACCCATATCCGGCGCAAGAGTGCATGATGGCTTGAAGGTCTTGCTCCTGGCCGTCTTCGTCTACTTTGCAGTACCCTCTGGTCACTTGCCATATCTCCATGTTTCCATGATGGCTCATGACCATGGTGAGAGCGTTCTGCGCAGCAGTCCGCGCGTAGGACATGTTCCAGTCCCGAACGAGCTGCGGCATCTCCTTGGCCTTCTCCCGCACCTGGAAGTCCGACATGCTTGGCATGTCCGGAATCCTGAGAGACTCGCCAATGTCCTCAAGGGACTGGCGGTAGTCATGAAGAAGATCACCGACTTGGGTAAGCCGGTGAGTGCGGGGCTCGGATGAGGAGGAGTCCATCAAGTTCAGAGGACCTATACACAAAATAAAGATAAGAAAAAACCGACATTGATGAAGGTCGAAGAAATGATAAGTCAGATAGATGGAACATACTAAGAATGACGTCGTCAATCTTGGCTTTCTCCTCCCAGAGACTCTGGAGTTCAGCCCGGAGTGCCTGGGAGATATCCTTCTCTCTACCAACCTCATTCCTGAGGTCCGAGATAACTTTATCTTGAGCGGCAATCTTGCGATCACGCTCTTCAGTGGCCATGGAGGAGGATTCCAGGACTTGAGCTATGCTCGTTTCATGATCCGCCTTAAGCTTTTCCAGCTCTTGGCGAAGTCCTTTGTTCTCTACCACCAAGGTCTTGAGGTTCTCGGCCTCTTCAATCATAGTGATGGATTGTTTCACCAACGCTGAAAGTCAAAAAGAACAATAGTTCAGAAAAATTCAAACATTGAAAAAGCAAAAGACAAGGTTTGAATCTCAAAATGTTTACCTTCGGCTTCATCCTTGGCTACCTTGAGCTCAGCATTTTTAAGCCGGAGAGCTTTGATCTCTCTCCGCTTATCACAGACATTGGTTAATAATTCCTGGTTATAGGAACATACTTTCTGTAAGTCAGAATACCCAAAGTCAGAAAGCTACTTAAGACTTGGGCTAATATTCTTTGCTAAATATCAGCACGAGCCTTGGGGGCTACACTAGTTCGTTCTTTGGCATCCTAATGAAAGAATAAACCCGGATTTCTATATCCTACTTCATGCTTGGGGGCTAGAGGATATGATATAACATAAGGTAAAAAATAAGAGTTGGAATTCCGACTTACATATTGCTCACGGGTGAGTTTGTCTAACCCCGCATTCACTTCAGCTACCACCTTCTCGGCGAGGGTAAGAGGAATTACTGGGGCTGTTGGAAGCTCGCCAGTCCTGATCCTCTCGTCGCGAAGGCGGACTTGAGCGAGAAGGTCAGAGAACTTGATGTCCTCTGCTTCTTGTGCTTCCTCTTCGGGGGATAGATGGCTTTTGTCCAGGACTTGCCTGGCCAGCCGCTGGATCTCCTCTGCAGATTTCTGGGATAAGACAAACTTGGCAAGTCAGGGGTTGCTGAGGAGGTTGTCGGCGAAGACTTCAGCCGAGGGATCATTACCCGAAGAGGGTTCACCCTTATCTTGAGTTGACGCACCCACGGTGACGTCAGTGTGTGACCCAAGGATCACAGGCGCCGTTGGAGGAGCCGGATCTTCTACAACAACTGGAGAAGGAGTAATCGCCGGTGTTGTAGAGGGTTGAGGGGCAGGAGTCGGAGGAGCCGTGGCAGGGGAAGCTATGGTAAGCTTCGTCTGTCGTAGGGGCTTCACAGTAATCCCTTTCCCCTTACCCTTGATGAGAGGATTTGCTCTAAGAATGTAGTAAAGTCGGAAATATTACATCTCAGAAAGACATTCGAGAAAGGTACTAAGGCGGAAGTTGTGAATGAAAGTCACCTCTTCACAACAGGCACTTCCTTTGTGCCAACACCCACTGTCGGAGCTTTGCGCTTCTTGAGCGCAAGGTCCGGCAATGGGACCACTTCAGTCTCCTGAGAAAACTCAGGAGGATATCCTTCGAGTGGAGCAAGCTCCGACTCAGGGAGATCAGTAAGCTGAAAACAAGAAAACATATCAGCATTGCATTATATAACTTAAAGATTGAAACACGTAAAAGGTGTACTGATGGAAGCTTACCGCTACCACGGGGTTGTCCGCCGTGTGCATATCTAGAGAAACCTCCGGAATTTTCCTCTCGATTCGCTCCTTGATCAGCCACTTGATCTGGCTTATGTAACCTTGGGCGGTGTAGGCTTTGGGGCTGATGCGGAGAGAGTCTTTTTTGGAAGACGTGATGGAGTGCATTAGTCTATCCCCATGGTACTGAAGTGGCTGGATCCGACGTGAGACCTAGCATTGGACCAAGTCGGATCCCTTCAGACCCTTGTTCTTGATCAAATACTCGATCCGCCTCTTAGCGAGGATCAGATTGTCGGTGAGAGCTAGAGCAGCCTCGTCCCAGGAAGGCTGGGCTGTGGCGGCTCTGTCGACCAAAGGCGGCAAAGCAGTAGCTTTGCTGGGAGCCAGAATATCCCTATGGTAGAAAAAAGTGGGTGGCCATTGTTTGACCAAGTCACTGGCAAAATTTTTGGGATATGCCCGGTCTCGTCTAACAGAAAAACTAATGGTACCGGTGATATAAGGAACACCGGCAGTAATGGAATTTCTCCGGACATGGAAATAATACCAGAATAGAAGCAAACTCGGCCTAATGCCGAGAAAGCCCTCGCAAAGCGCAGCATATGCGCTCATTTCTAGAAGAGAATTGGGAGGAAGATTGTGGAGTTGAACTCCATAGTGGTCAATCACCTCGGAGAAGAACTCTGAGGGAGGAAAGGACAAACCTCGGTCCAGATGGGTGCCGAAGTGGATGCGCTCGCCCTCACGTGGATTGGGGATGGTTTCGCCGAAGCCGGTCCGCCAGTCGCCGGCGACGGGAAGCCCCTCCTTCTCCACGTTTTTGAGGCCGTCTTCGTCGAGGGCGCAGGGGCTCCAGATTCCCCGGAAGCTCTCCTTCTCCACAGTTGCTTCCGCCGACGCTGCCGCCGCCGCCAAAGAGGAAGAAGAGGATGAAGCCATTTTTTCTCCGGTGGAAAAGGTGACCTTAAAGTGGCGGGGCTAGGAGCTCTGTGGAAGGAGGACGAGGAGGCTCTGGGCGTGTGGGAAGATTGGGAAGGAAGGAACGGCAAAGGACTGGTGGGGATGAGAAGAAGAAATCTAAACCCCTTATATCCACCTACCTGCGCCAAGATTTGTGCAAACGCTACAGTGTAACCGCCACGCGTCGTGGAAAGAACTTGGAAGGGCCCGCACGATGATTGCGTCGCCTCGATCTCCACGCACGCATTGAAACGGCGCCTCGGTTCCGCGAACCGCGAACCCACCAATGGTCGTGCTGACGGAACGTCTGTCAGATGACGTGACTTGACCATGCTTGTGTCAGGTGGCGTTAGAGACCAAGTTCCAGCTTAGTTTAAAAGTGAGCTTGAAAATCCGAGTAACCAATTGCAAGGTCCGACTTATTTTTAAGACCCGGATCGTATTTTTTGTTGTGAAGTTTTAGGAACCCTTCAAGATTCTGCAAGCCGAAGATCAGGCTGGACGATGATAAAATCCGACTTTGGATCTTGGAGGCCTCCGGGGGCTACTATTGGGGATATACTTTCCGGGTATCCTCACAGTTCCTCACTGACCAGGGTGGCCCACTTCGGGTTAGAGCTTTGCTTCACGGGCGGCCCAGTTAGAGAGAGAAGATGGAGTCCAATCCGACTACGGGAAGGCCCAGAAGACTTACCGACTTAGGCCCATAATGTTACTTGTAGTTCAAGATGTACTCTGTAACCAACTCTTAGTCGTAGCCGGATTGATCTGTCCTGTAAACCCTAGGCCAGATATCTATATAAGTCGTCCTAGGGAGAGCCTTTAGGGCAACACCAGATAACCTCTATAGTCTACAATCTCACATCGCACAGGCGAAACCCTTGTAACCCATATTACGGCTCTGCCGTATTACTGGATTGCTAGCAGGAGTAGGGTCCGTCCAAAGCCGGCGGATTCGAACCTAGGTAAACTTGTGTGCTCACCATCCCGGAACACCGTACGTCTCACACCCCTCTCTCCCGCACGCCTCGAGGACCCCCTCATGGCGTACTTGTCCTCAATACGATGACAGTAGTCACACTTCTGCAGTCGCCCTTGTCGACTTACCATCGTTCCTTTTGTATTTTGCCAGTTATTCAAGGTTCTCGAGAATTGGCTTCCTCCGCTCAATGAGGAAGTTCCCAAGGAGCTTGAAGAGGAGGAGGAGGAAGGATCCTCCGACAGCGAGGATGAAGTGGCGGAGGTCGTCGCGCCTGTACCCACGACTCGGAAGACCCGCATGCAGAAGAAGCGTAGAATCAAGGCGAGTTGTACCCTCGAAGAGCATGACAGTGATGACAACAACATGCAGGTGCACAACTCTTGGCACTTGGCTATGCCGGCAAAGCCTGCACGGAAGCTGAAGTTGCCTACGAAGAAGCCAGCGCTGAAGCCGGCATCACCGCCTAGATCGGTGGCAGCTTTTGAGTCAGATGAGGAGTCAGGCGACAAGGAAGTTGAAGTCTCGACCAAGATCTTGGAGGACTGTGGCTGTAATTGTGGAATCAGTGGTTCCGCTTGCCGCGATCACGCCGATAGTCTCGGCGACCCCGGAGCCAATGGCTGCAGAAAACAAAGGGTCAAAGTCGCCGCCACCGGAGGGGGCGCCCGTGTCGCCCAGGCCGGAAGTTCCCGCAACCGTGACCTCGACGTTGAAGAAGCCCATGGTGTCATGGGCCACAAGCGTGTTTGAGAAGGGGCTCACATGCAGTTTGGGACTGGAGCTGGAGAAGCCTGCCCATATTAGCACCGGTTTGATGCTTTCTTTCTCGTGTTTCGATGTTTTCTTGTATCATCAACTTGCTGACCGTGGAAATTTTAAAGGTCGGGTGTCAAGAAGATTGGTCACCCTTCGGTGGGCAAGGTTCCGCTAGTCTACACTGAAGGGAGAACCGACCCTTCCAAGAAGAGTAAGGTCGTCACAATTGATGCACCAGGTGAAGGCGTGAAGAAGAAGAAGAAGAAGGAGGAGGGCGACTCCGCTGCCGTGGCGGAAGAAGACATGGGGAAGGGCGGTTCTACCATTTTTGCTAAAGGTGGAGTGGCCGCCAGCTCAGAGCCGAGCAAACTGACCATGCCAACGGAGGCACCGATGCATGCAACCAACGCTCCGGCAATGACGGCCGGCATGTTCCCTCGCTTTGTGATGAGGGCCTTTGCCGTGGCAACTGGAACATAGTCGCCAGAAGTTCCTGAGATTGTTGATGGCGAAGCCGGACAACGTCGCGGACGTACCTCGTTCGTGATTTCTTCGACAGATGCTAGCGAGCTTCACAACATGTTAGGTGCTACTATACAGGTATGTCTAGTCCTCGAGGGTCTAGTCGCTGAATTTCAGCGGCTAGACGCTTAGTACTTAAGTCGTCCACTCCCCGAGTGTCTAGTCGCTGAATTTCAGCGGCTAGACACTTAGAACTTTAGTCGTCCAGTCTCTTATTGTTTTCTGTCTTCAGGGCCTGCAAAGGGAATTGTCCGATCGGCAGGCCACGAAGGAACGCCTAGAACGCGACCTGCGGATAGCGCAGGAAGCCAACCGGTGACTCCAAGAATCTGCTAGTGAGTTGATTTTATCTTGATGAATTTGGGCTTTTGTTGTTGTGCAAAGATTGAACTATGGTGCTCTTGTCTTTTAGATGATCTCCCTGCTGCAATTGCCAAGGCCCGCGAGGGGTATGTTCCGGTTTCCGAGCTGGACGCTATGAAGGCGATGTTGGCCGTGGTAGAGGAGCGGGTCGGCTCGCTGGTGAAGGAGCTAGAAGCAGCAAAAGCTACGATGGTTTCTTCTGAAGAGAGGGCCAAGGCTGTGGTTGCCGCAACAAAGGATGAGCAGAAGGCCTCCGACTCAATCATCCTTGAGTTGCAAGAGAAACTGGCCGCGCTCGAGAAGTTCGTGACCGAGAGCTACCGCAAACTCCTTGGTCAGAATCGCCTCCTTCTACTCCTTCTTCTTTCTGGTATCTGGTGAGTCCCCGGGAGGGCTAGTCCCTGAGCGGGTGAGTCCATTAGTTTTCTTTCTCGTGATGTTGATTTTTTGACATTGCAGCCATGATAGGTCAAAGTGCCCTAGTGGTGCAGAACTTTGAGTTAGACGGTGGTGGCGCCAGGCGCCTCCGAACTGGAGCACCATGACTTGAAGTCAGAGCAGCCCTTCCGGTCATTGTTGGCGAAGCAGTTCACAACGTACCCGTTGAACCCTTGGGAGCCATATGTCCGGGTCAAGGACGATGGCGGTGCTTCTTCATCGAAACCTGCAGAGTGAGGGAATTGCCCTGGGGCATTGTGTTAGTCATGGCGACTGGCTGTTTTTGTAATGTATCTTCAATGATGATCAATATATTTTGTTTTCTGAAGTGAAAAAGGTCAATCGACTCGCATTGCTTTGTGATTTTTGTTTGTCTTGTATTTTTGGTTTAGTGATTCCCCAAGCGCGTCCACCCTTTAGTGGGGTTGACCTTGCATATATGTATGTTTGTTTGTGTTAGGCTGTTAGGTTAAACGGAGTTGACTCGTTGTGGCTTGCGAAGCCAGTCGCTTGGTGACCCCAAGGGGTGCTCTATAATTGGTCGTTTTCCTAGACGCGGTCGGGGCCGGTTAGGCGAGTCCCCGAGCGTGGTGCTTGGCCATTCTATTCGCATGCCCAAGGTAGGTGAGGACATTTGTATGTTGTTTGTAATGTGTCACCCCCTGCCTTGGAAAGGCAGTCATGTGGCAAGTCCGAGGCAGGCTATCATACTTAGTGTGTTCCTGATCCGTGTGAGGGACATTTTTGGCGTGTCCTCGAGCGTGGTACTTGACCTTTCGAGTCACCGTGCATGGTGGTGGGGAGGTCAGGTTTGCTGTGAGAAGTGTGTTCGGTTGTCTTGGCCCGGCAGGCCAGTCGAGCTAGGCAACTCCGATGGTGGCTCCGGGGTGGAGTTTTCATGGACGACACAAGGCCCGAATATTTTTGGTGCCCTTGGGCCACACTACTTAGCCGTGCTGGTCACTCGACCAAGGGTTGAATTCTGTAGGTACTGTATTGCTAAATGTACGAGTGTGATTGGCACAAGGAGACGACAAGTATACACAATTTGTGTGATCCAATTTTATTTCATCATATGGCAGCTGAGTACACGTTTTAGTTCTATGTATAGAAATTTCGGAGGAGGTTTACATTCCATGGCCGCCCGACTTCAAGATGGTCGTTGCCTCATACGTCGATGAGGTAGTAGGCGTCATTATTGAGGACTCGCCCTATGGCAAATGGCCCCTCCCATGGGGGAGAAAGCTTGTCTAGGCCCTTCTTGTCCTGGATCAGTCGCAGGACCAGGTCGCCCTCCTAGAAGGTGCGAGTCCGGATTCAGCGGTTGTGGTAGCGGCGGAGTCCCTACTGGTAGATGGCGGTGCGAGAGCGAGCTAGGTTGCGTGCTTCGTTGAGCTGGGCAACCCCGTCCTGGCGGGCAATCTCGTTGTCTGCCTCCACATAATTGACGACCCAAGGAGAGTCGTGTTCCAAGTCGGTTGACATGACGGCCTTAGCGCTGTACACCATGAAGAAGGGTGTGAACCCTGTGGAGCGGTTGACAGAGGTGTGGATGCCCCATATCACGGAGGGGAGATCTTTGACCCAACATCCAGGGGTTCGCTCGAGGGGGACATGTAGTCACGGCTTAAGGTCGTGGAGGACGCTTTGGTTGGCGCATTCTGCTTGGCCATTCGACTCCGGGTGGGCGACTTAGGCGAGGTCGATTCGTATGACGTGTTCCTCGCAGAAATCAGCCATGGCGCCCTTGGCAAAGTTGGTGTCGTTGTCCATGATGATGTTGTGCGGGTAGCCATACCGGTAGATGAGCTCGTGGAGGAACTTGGTGGCAGTCTTTCCGTCGCACTTCTTGATTGGCTTGGCCTCTACCCATTTGGTGAACTTGTTGACTGCAACCAGGAGGTGGGTGAAGTCGGATGGGGCCTTTTTGAATGGGCCCACCATGTCGATGCCCCATATGGTGAATGGCCAGCTGACGGGGATGGTCTTGAGGGCAGAACTAGGTATATGCATCTGGTTGGCGTACTTCTGGCACCCGACGCATCGTTGGACGATGTCGATGGAGTCAGCATGTGCGGTGAGCCAGTAGAAGCCATGTCACATGGCTTTGGCGACTAGCGTCTGGGCCCCAGCGTGGTGGTCGCAATCGCCGGCGTGGATATCCTGGAGGATCTTGCGCCCATCTTCTGGTTGTACGCAGCGCTGGAATACTCCAGTCATGCTGCGTTTGTGGAGCTCGCCATTGATGATGACGAAGGATTTGAAGTGGCACACGACCATTCGCGACTCGGACTCGTCGGAGGGCAGGATCTTGTGCTCGAGGTAGGCGATGTATGGTGTGGCCCAGTCGCTGGGCTCCGTGATCATGGCGACCAGGGCGGGCTCGGGCTACAAAGGTATCCCGATGTTGATCTCCTTCGACGGGGAGACCGAGTGCTTGTTGATGATGTCGAGGTAGACACCCGTAGGTGGTGTTTGGTGGGCCAACCCGATGCGGGAGAGCACGTCGGCCTCCTCATTCTTCCGCCTATCGATCCATTCGAAGGAATAGCCTGCGAAGTGGCCCCCAGCTGGTCCACCGCTTGGCAGTATGCTATCATGGTGGGGGAGAAGGTGTCGCAGGTACCATCGACTTGTGTGGCGACAAGGTTGGAGTCGCTATAGCACCGTAGGCGATTGATGTTCATTTCCTTGGCGGCCCGCATGCCGTGAAGGACGGCCTCATATTCGGCCATGTTGTTGGTGCAGGGCGTGAAGTCGAGGTGCAGCACGTAGCGGAGTTTGTCGCCTTTGGGGGAGGTGAGTAGGATCCCAGCCCTCGTGTCATCCGTGTTCTTGGACCCGTCGAAGTGGAGCGACCAGTAGTGGAGATAGGGCAACTTCTCCGGATGTTGTGCTTCTTCCCAGTCGGTGACGAAATTAGCCAAGGCTTGCGACTTGATCGCTTTGCGTGGCTTGTACTTGATGTTGTGGATGCCGATTTTGACAGCCCACTTGGCGACTCGCCCAGTTGCCTCGCGATTGCGGATGATGTCCTACAGGGGCGTGGAAGAGACGACCATGATGGGGTGATCCTGGAAGTAGTGCGGGAGCTGTTGCTAGGCTCTAAAGACCGCATACACCAGTTTCTAGTACTGCGAGTAGCATTGCCATGAGTCCTTCAGAACCTCGCTGATGTAGTAGGCCGGGCGTTGTACGGGGCGCTACTTTCCCTCTTCTGGCCACTCGACGACCATCACGGCGCTGACGACTCAAGTGGAAGCCACGACGTAGGCGAGCATTGCCTCTTTGTCGACTGGGGCGGCGAGCAGCGATGCTGTGAGCAGCACTTCCTTGAGCTCTTTGAGCATGTTGTCCTCTTCTTCGTCCCATTGGAACATGGGGTTCTTGCGCATCAAGTGGTAGACGGGCATTGCCTTCTCACCGAGCCAGGGGATAAAGCGACTGAGAGCCGCGACTCGCTCGACCAGCTTCTAAATGTCGTGCAGGCACTCGGGTTTCCCTAGTCACGCGATGGTGTCGATCTTGGTGGGGTTTGCTTCAATGCCTCGCTTGGAGACGGCATACCCCAGGAGCTGTCTGGTGGGCACACCGAAGGTGCACTTCCCTGGGTTAAGCTTGATCTTGTACCTCCATAGATTGCGATGGTTTCAGCCAGGTCGGTGAGCAGGTCGCTTTGGTGGGTGGACTTCACCACCACATCATCGATGTAGACGTGGATGTTGCGGCCAATTTGACTCGCAAGGCACTCCTGCAGGCACCGTTGGTAGGACATGTTGGCATTCTTGAGGCTGAACGTCATAGCAGTGTAGCAGAAGGCCCTGAATGGCATGATGAACGTTGTTTTCTCCTCGTCCTTCGATCGCTGTCTTGATCTGGTTGTAACTAGAGTATGCATCAAGGAAGCACAGCGACTCTGAGCGCGCAGTCGAGTCGATGATCTTGTCGATGCGTGGGAGGACAAACTCCTCCTTCGGGCAGGCGCTATCTCTTCAGGTTGGTGTAGTCGATGCACATTCTCCAAGTGTTGTTATTCTTACGAACTAGGACTGGGTTTGCCAGCCACTTGGATTACTTGATTGGCCAGATGAAGCCTACAGCGAGTAGGCGCTGCACTTCTTTGGCGATTGCTCGGTGGCGCTCTTCATTGAAGGGCCACATCGATTGCTTTACCGGTCGCGCTTTAGGGTCGGCATTGAGTTTTTTCTGAGCGATTTCCCTCAGGACACCAACATGTTAGATGGTTTCCATGCGAAGATGTCGGGATTCTCACGCAGGAACCCGATGAGCACGCTTTCCTATGCGGGGCTCATGTTCGTCCCAATGGTGACCGTCTGGCTGGAGTCGCCTAGGACGAGCTCGACGGTGTCAGTGTGCGTGGCTGCCTCGAAAGCTATTCCCCTGGAGTTCTCCAAGGTGGGCTTCTTTAGGATCGTGGGGTCGTCCTTGTCGATGTTGCTCGTGTATTTCGAAGGATCGTCCGCGTGGTTGGTTTTCGTGGCGATGACGATGTCAGCAAGCTCGTCGCCTTTTTCCTCACACTCCATAGCCATGTCGGGGTCGCCGTGGATGGTGATGTTGCCTCTTTGCCCGAGGAGCTTCATCATGTTGTAGGCATAGTGTGGGTCGCCATGAATTTGGCGAATGCCTGGTGCCCTAGGAAGTGGTAGGGGCTGCGGAAGTTCACTAGCTCGAAGACTATCTGCTAGGTGCGGAAGTTCGCTAGTGTGCTGAAGGTGACTGGCAGCGTCACCTTGCTGATTGGGTACGCCTTCCGGCAGGGGACGATGCCATGGAAGGTGGTGAGGGTCGACTTGATCATCGACTCCAGGAGGTGTAGCCTCTTGAACGTGTCCAAGTACATGATATTGATGGAGTTTTCGCTATCCATGAGCGTCTTGGGTAGCCAGTAGTCGGCCACTTTGGGCCTGACCACCAGGGCAACTCGCCATGGGTATTCGATCCTGGGCGTGTGGTCTTGGCGACTCTAGGTGATGCCTTGCTCGGACCAGTTGACGATGCGGGGTATGTCGACCTGGGTCACCGCATTGACAGCGACTGCACGAGCGAGCACCTTCTTCTCGCGTTTGGTGCCGAGTCCGGTGAACGTATGTAGTGAGCCGACAGCATTGCCGAACCCGCCGGCATTGCAGTTGTCCCTTGGTGGGTTGTTGCTGGGGTCCTCTCTTGCCCGCCTTGCCTTCTTGATCTCCTTCAGAGAGTGACCGTGGTGGTGGTGTGAGTTGCAGGCTTCCCCTCCCTGCTGTGGTAGACACATGGCTTGTTGAGTAGGGTGGCGGGGTCGAATTTCGACCTCACCGCGTTGTTGGCGCGGTAGTTTCCGCTGTTGTCGTGGTATTGCTGACGAGTACGCCATGGAGGGGTCCTCACAGTGCGTGTTTAGAGACGTGGGGTAAGGCGGAGACTTGGCGGGTACGAGGTAACACAGCTTACCTAGGTTCAAGTCCCACAACGGTGGCGGAACTCTACTCCTGCTATAAATCACTATAATGGCAATATGCCAAGTTACAGGGATTGCTTTGCTGTGCGAGGGTGTTATGAATCGTTGCCCTAAAGGCTCCCGTAGGCCGGCTTTTAAAGGCGCCAAGACCTGGGGTTTACAAAGAAAGATCCTTGCCAGACAAGGTAAAGAGTCCTACACTAATACGAACTAGTTTTCCGTGTCTTGTACTCCAAGGCTCCGAGTATGTCAGTGACTCATGCGTAGCCTTCCTTTATCCGTCATGGGACTCTCTTTAGGATCCATCTAACTGGTCCGCCCAGCAGGCCATAGGCCTTGCTACCAACTATGGGCCACCCGGGTTAGGCGGATTGGTGACATGCTATGAGGATACCCATATAGCATATCCCCAACAGCTATCACGATAGTTTCCTTCGTCACGGCAGAAGTTCTTCGGGTCACATTGCCCATCGACAGCGTTGGCGACAAAGTCGACTCGCCCGTCACCATGGCGCTTGCCGGTGATGCGAGTGTTGCTATAGCACATGTTGCGCTATCGCCCATTGTTGTTGCCGCCGGTGCGGCGTCTTCCCCCTGACTCGTCATCAGAGTCTTGGTTGGGGTGCTCCTCCGCGTAGCGCTTGGTGATCTCGTGGAGGTCGGGGATGTTGTCGAGCGTCTGGTAGAACCTCTTGATCTTGGTGACCAGAGGTTCGTACCGACACACGTTCTTGAAGCAGTGGATCGCCGTGTCCGGGTGGATGCCAGAGGCGTTGATCCACAGGTCCTACCACTGCTGGAACCAGTGGCGAGTCGACTCGTGTTGTCCCTAGATGCATCACTCCAGGTCCTCGATGGTGGTGGCGCGGGTGTAGGAACCCTCGATGTGCCTGAAAAAAGGCTTCTCGCATGTCCTCCCACGAATCGATGCTATCCGTGGGGAGGGTGTTGATCCATTGCCAGGTCGCTCCCTCCATCATCAGGGGAAGGTAGCAAGCGGCGAGTAGGTCAGTGTGGCCGGCGATCCCCATCACCATGAGGTATGTGTCGAGTCACACCGCTGGGTCGTACATTGGGTCATACTTTTCAATCTCCTTCGGCGCCTTGAAGTTCGTCGAGTACTTTTCGCCTCGGATCATTGGTTCGGAGCACTACGAGCTGACTCAGCTGAGTGATACATTGCAAATGTATCTATAATTTTTTATGTTCCATGCTTGGTTTTATCTACTTTCTTGTGTTTTATCCACACTTTGGAGTAATTTTCATATGATTTCTTGGACTAACCTATTAACAAGTGCCACAGTGCCAGTTGCCTGTTTTCTGCTGTTTTTGGTTCCAGGAAAGTCAGAAAATCAATATTCTCGGAATTGGACCGAACAAAAGCCAAAGTTGATATTTCCCCAGAAGACTCATGGAGCCAGAAGGAGAGTCGGAGAGGGGCCACAGGGTGGCCACACCACCCCATGGCGCGGGTCCCCCCAGGCCACGCCAAGGCATGGTGTGGGCCCCCTGGCTGCCCACTGACCTTGCCTCCTTCGCCTATAAGAGCCTCCTGATACCAAAACCCTAAAAAGTCAAGCCTCCAGCCACGAAAAGTTCCGTAGCGCCGCCACCACCGAAGGGGAGATTTGGGGGACATAAAGTCTCTGTTCCGGCACCCTGCCGGGACAGGGAAGTGCCCCCGGAGCCATCTCCATCGATCTCCACCACCATCTCCATCACCGTTGTTGATTCCCATGATGAGGAGGGAGTAGTTCTCTCTCGAGGCTAAGGGTTCTACCGTTAGCTATGTGTTCATCTCTCTCTATGCATGATCTTATTGAGATCATGAGCTTGTAATCTATAGATCTATTCTGCTACTCAAGTGCTTTAATGAATCTCTGCTCTCCCCATGTGTGTGAAAGTGACAGCGTGCTCACCATGGTGGCACTTAGGCTAGAGATTACATATACTTGTTATGAGTTATATTTGGAGTTGGATGTCTTTATGAAATTGTGGTGTTTGTTGGACTCATCTAGTACTCAAGGTGACATTGTGTGGTTTTCTAGATGGGAAAGATTGACTTTGAGGTGTGCTGTTATAGCCCTACCGTTGATTAGAGTGTCCAACCGAAGAGTAGTATCATGAAGATAATATATTTATATGAGAGTGTTCACTAGTGAAAGTATGATCCCTAGGCCTTGTTTCTAAGCATTGATACATCGTTTGCAACTAGATCTGTTACATGTTTGCTTGCTTCCATCTTTATTTCAGTTGGCCTTTAGTCTTTTCCACGCCATCAAGTTATTTTCTATCACCGTTACCACTTATAATTATCCATACCACTTGTATTTCACTATCTCTTCACCGAACTAGTGCACCTATACACCTAACAAGTGTATTGGGTGTGTTGGGGACACAAGAGACTTCTTGTATCTTGATTGCAGGATTGCTTGAGAGGGAATACCTTTGACCACTTCCTCCCTGAGTTCGATAAACCTTGGGTGATCCACTTAAGGGAAAACTTGTTGTTGTTCTACAAACCTCTGCACTTGGAGGCCCAACAACTGTCTACAAGAATAGAAGTGCGTAGACATCAAGCTATTTTCTGGCGCCGTTGCCGGGGAGAAAAGGTAAAAGGTATTCACACCGAAGGATTAAAGAAGAAGAACCTCCCACGGCAAACGCCTATTTTCTGGCGCCGTTGCCGAGGAGGTAAGGTAAAAGGTACTCACATCCTCCGGTGTGAGTGCTCAAAGTTATTTCCTATAGATTCTGCAATTTTGTCTTTTTGTTTCTTGTTTTCACTAGTTAGGTTTAATGGAGAACAACAAAAAATTAGAGAGCTTTATAGTATTTATCTTGAGTTAGGACATGAAGTGTTTGAAGAGAAAATTAAAAAACCTATGGAACTTTATTTGCATGCTAATAGCAATGTTGTTAGTATGAATTCTTTGGACACCATTATTGCTAATGCTATGGAAAAGTCTAAGCTTGGGGAAGTTGGTTTTGATGAAAATGATCTTTTTAGTTCCCTAGCTTTGGAAGATAGCTATTCTATTGCTTATGATGATACAAAACCTCCAATATATGATGATTATAATGATGAATATGATATTTTCAGCCCACCTACTATTGAGGAGAAAATTAATGATTACAATATGCCTCCTATATTTGATGATTATGGTGATGAGAATAATAATGATAGCTATTTTGTTGAATTTGCTCCCACTACAATTAATAAGAATGACTATGCCTATGTGGAGAGTACTAATTCTTTTATGCATGTGGCTCATGATAATAATGTTTTATGTGATAGTTATATTGTTAATTTTATTCATGATGCTACTGAAAGTTATTATGAGAGAGGTAAACATGGTCTTATGTATCTCAATAATATTAAGTTTCCCCTCTTTATGTTGAAATTTTTGAAGTTGCACTTGTTTTTTTTCCTACGCTTGTTGCTTTGTGCTTTCATGACTTGTTTCTTTACAAGATTCCTATGCATAGGAAGTGGGTTAGACTTAAATGTGCTTTGAATTTTCTTCTTGATGCTCTCTTTTACTTCAATTCATATTTCTTATGTGAGCATCTTCTCAAACTATCATGCCTAACTTAAAGGCGTTAAAGAAAAGTACTTATTGGGAGATAACCCAAAAGTTTTAGATGAGTCTTGGAAGTTATTACCTCAGTAATAACCGCTCCTTATCCTTCTTATTTGCTTTTTGTGCCAAGAGTAACCTCTAATGAGAGAGAAGTAATACTTGGGAAAGCTGCTGTCCCGAAACAGATTTATGTGCTTCACCGTAAAAATTCGTGTAAAATCTCTGAATGTCTTTTTGAGGCGTGAATTTTTCTTCTTCTGACCCAGGTTGTTATATAAATTTCTTTAGTTCAACACTTTTTTATTTGAGCAACAGAAGGTCTTCGAAAAAATTCGTCTTTACCTGCTGGTCTGTTTTGACAAATTTCTGCCATTTTCGGCATTTGCTTCTTGTTGGTTGCTTTTTGAGTTCTTTTTGGGAATTGAGATTTTTGAAGGAAGTGCTACAGTATCTAGTATTCTAATGGAAGTTTATTTGGGGTTAGAACTGAACCTTAAGACTTATTTATCTTGAGTGCACTAATGTTGCTAATAAAGATTGTGTGAAGTTTTGTATGAAGGAAAATTTTCAGGTGTATGGAAGGAATGAGTAATGAGATGAAGAATGGACTAAAGCTCAAGCTTGGGGATGCCACGCGTGTCACCCCAAGAATTATCCAAGAAGTACAAGCGTCAAAGCTCGGGGATGCCCAAGGCATCCCCTTCTTCATCAATAAAAATATCAGGTTTCTTCCAAACGCTTCATTTTTATTGTTTCACGCACAGTGTGTTGTTCTTGGAGCGTCTTCTTTTTCGTATTGGTTTTTCGTTTGCTTAGTTTTCTGAATAAATTGGTTGGACCCCCTCTTTCATACATTGGTTTGCAAATAGTTTCGTTTGGATTGGAAAAGAGTAGGAAAGTTCATACTTATGTGGTAAAAAGAGCTCGTTATTGACTGTGGCCTATGCTTTGTCATGCCATGCTTGATATTGTTTTGGCTTTATGCTTAGTATTCTTTGCTTTAGCATGACTTTTTATAAACAATTGAGGTTGCTTAATGTACCTTGGATGAATCATGTGTTGTTTTAGCATATTAAAGCATAGTATAGTGGTACTCTCCTTTGATGCTTTATTTGGGTTGACTTGGCGCATGCTCACACCATGTTATGACTATCCCAAGTCACCATAGCCTTGATGATCCTTTAGTTTTCAACTTGTAATATCACTGATCAATGATGTTTTGTCGCTCTGCATGATTATGGCCATTATTGCTCTCTTATTTTGTCGCTCCTAGTCTTTTGCTAGCCTCCGCAACCAAGTATGAGTTCCACTCATGCGTCCAACTCCCTAAACCAAGTTATTCCAAAGAGTCCACCATACCTACCTACTAGCTTATGCTATTCCAAGTATATTCATGCTTTTGTTTACCTTCCAAATTAAACTTTTTATGAGAAAACTAGTGATTAAAGCTCTCACCAACATGATGGCACACTTTACTTTTCTTGCCTTAATAAACTTGAACCATTGGGTCCTTCTTTGTTCCGTATATGCTTGCGCTTTATAAGTTGAAATTAGCAGAACCATGAACCATGGGGAACGCTTTCAACATTGCATTTGTACTTTGTACCGCGTTGATATCATGTTCTTTTGCTTACGGATCCCAGCGGTGTGAAATAAAAGTGGAACTTGTAAGATCATGGAGTTTGTATGTGTGTTAGATAAACGCCTGGGCCGCTAGCCTAAGCCATGCCTAATCATGGTGGAAACTTGCAGCATCACCATAATGAGCACTCTATGAAGCATCCTCAATAAAAATCTATGCAAATAGCAAATAAAAAGATCGCTGAGATGCTCATGTCTGCTTGCCTTGTCGTTTTGATTATGGGATAGCTCTTGTATCATGTGCAAGGGGTGCCCCATTGGCGGTTCTTTATGATACATATGTACTTACAATGACAAGAGCTTACTTGTGACTAAAGTTGAGTAGCATGAGGTTCGGTCTTCGAAAGTAAGGGGCATGAGATTTCGGTTTATAACTTGTCAAGCATATCCTCTTAGTTGTGTCATTTTAACCTTAATCACTTCAAGATGCTTATGATAGGGGCAATGAGAGCTGAAAGCTATAAGTACCATAATTTTTGGAAGCTCTTTATGAGACTTCTATGAAGGCCTTTCTTCCACTATATATATTCAGTCTCCACCTTCTATCTTTATGCGCCTACTTTGAGAGCATAGTGGACATTCTTAGTTCTATGTGCATTGTCCCAAGACTTGTTGATTGATGCATAGCTTTGATATTGCTTGTTTTAAACTATTTGTATCTAGTCACTCTTATGAACTTTGAAGGTGTCCTATGCATTTATATTTGCTACTCTATGAGGGACAAGCTGAATACTACCATGCTATGTTTTCTTTATGTGAAACAAACAAACGTCTTGCAAAGCATTGTTATTCATTAATCTTTTGTTTGTGCCTTTTCATGTTGCAACATAGTTGCTATGTATTATTGTTAGAACTTTGTCTTTCATGTTATGATTGAAGTACTACGATCCCAACTTCGAATGTTTTACAAATACTTTGATCAAGTTTATGATGGTGCATGTCACCTCAAAAATTATTCTTTCTTTTTATCACTTACCTACTCGATGACGAGCAGGAGTTAAGCTTGGGGATGTTGATACATTGCAAATGTATCTATAATTTTTGATGTTCCATGCTTGGTTTTATCTACTTTCTTGTATTTTATCCACACTTTGGAGTACTTTTCATAAGATTTCTTGGACTAACCTATTAACAAGTGCCACAGTGCCAGTTGCCTACTTTCTGTTGTTTTTGGTTCCAGGAAAGTCAGAAAATCAATATTCTCGGAATTAGACCGAACAAAAGCCAAAGTTGATATTTTCCGGGAAGACTCACAAAGCCAGAAGGAGAGTCGGAGAGGGGCCACAGGGTGGCCACACCACCCCATGGCGCGGGTCCCCCAAGCCGCGCTAGGGCATGGTGTGGGCCCCCTGGCCGCCCACCGACCTTGCCTCCTTCGCCTATAAGAGCCTCCTAATACCAAAACCCTAAAAAGTCAAGCCTCCAGCCACGAAAAGTTCTGCAGCGCCACCGCCACCGAAGGGGAGATTCGGGGGACAGAAAGTCTCTGTTCCGGCACCCTGCCGGGACGGGGAAGTGCCCCCGGAGCCATCTCCATCGATCTCCACTGCCATCTCCATCACCGTTGCTGATTCCCATGATGAGGAGGGAGTAGTTATCTCTCGAGGCTAAGGGTTCTACCGGTAGCTATGTGTTCATCTCTCTCTCTCTATGCATGATCTTATTGAGATCATGAGCTTGTAATATATAGATCTATTCTGCTACTCAAGTGCTTTAATGAATCTCTGCTCTCCACATGTGTGTGAAAGTGATAGCGTGCTCACCATGGTGGCACTTAGGCTAGAGATTACATATACTTATTATGAGTTATATTTGGAGTTGGATGTCTTTATGAAATTGTGGTGTTTGTTGGACTCATCTAGTACTCAAGGTCACAGTGTGGGGTTTTCTAGATGGGAAAGATGGACTTTGAGGTGTGCTGTTATAGCCCTACCATTGCTTAGAGTGTCCAACCGGAGAGTAGTTAAGAGTAGTATCCTGAAGATAATATATTTATATGAGAGTGTTCACTAGTGAAAGTATGATCCCTAGGCCTTGTTTCTAAGCATCGATACATCGTTTGCAACTAGATCTGTTACATGTTTGCTTGCTTCCATCTTTATTTCAGTTTGCCTTTAGTCTTTTCCACGCCATCAAGTTATTTTCTATCACCATTACCACTTATAATTATCCATACCACTTGTATTTCACTATCTCTTCGCCGAACTAGTGCACCTATACACCTGACAAGTGTATTGGGTGTGTTGGGGACACAAGAGACTTCTTGTATCTTGATTGCAGGGTTGCTTGAGAGGGAATACCTTTGACCACTTCCTCCCTGAGTTCGATAAACCTTGGGTGATCCACTTAAGGGAAAACTTGCTGTTGTTCTACAAACCTCTGCACTTGGAGGCCCAACAACTGTCTACAAGAAAAGAAGTGCGTAGACATCACTGAGTGAGCCCCTTGGCTCCGGCTCGCCGTGGTTGGTGAGGGTGTGCCACAGATCCGTGCGGCTGGCGAGCTTGCCAAGCCTGGTTGTTGACGATGTGGGTCCGCGCGTCGATCGGTTTGACGTTGGCGGCGACCGTGTTGTTCGCGGGTCGTGGCTCATTGGTGGAGAGCACAGGATTTGCGGCCCATGGTTGGAGCTGCATGGGCTTGGGCGATGGGTAGTTCAGGGTGTTGGCGACTATTGGACGGCCGCTTGAGGCCGCCCTGCTCCCCGATGAACGGGAGTACATCCGTCCCCGTGGATCGACTCCCGCGGCTTGTTGCTCGAGGGCCCTGGCGAGTAGGGCCTAGGCGCACTGGATCTGCAGCGTGCCCTCTCCCTGGATGTTGAGGTTAGCGACTGTGGCGTGTCCCATATGGCATTGTCCATCGGGGTGGAGTATAGCAGGAGCCCGTTGGCGTCGCGGGCTTGTGGCGAGATGATGATCCGCGGCTGACCCGGAGGTGTGCGGCCTAGGGGTGGCGGTGGAGCTCTAGTCGCGGGTCCCCCAGGTGGCGGGTGGTTGTTGCCGCCAGGCAGCGTGTTCTCGCAGAACTCACACTCGGCCGCATGGGCGGGGTCGTTCTCGTCGTTGAAGTTCAGGATGTGGCCCTGGACGTTGGAGTTTAGGCGGGTCCTGATGCGGTGTTGGTGGTAGAGCGACAACTCCCTCGCGGTTTGCCGCTCGAGGCGCAACTTCTTGCGCTCGGCCTGCTCCTTGCGCGTTACTTCCTCCAGTCGTAGGTGGGCTTCTTCGACATCCGTTGCCGTCGCGGTTGGCAGCATCGGCATGGAGAAGGGATCTAGCAGGGCGCTCATGCTGCCCGCCATGTAGATCACGTTGAAGCGATTGGATCTGGTGTGGAAGTCCTTAGGGGACTCCGACCTAGAGTCGAAGTCAAAGATCCCGAGGATGGAGGGGTCCTTGAAATCCTCAGGGTTGGAGACTCGCGTGATGGAGTCCTCACGCGATGCGGCGGTGATGGATCCAGCGACCGAGGCAGGGGTCGCCGAATCAGCATCGTCATGGAGAGTCGCGTCGTCCGCGAAGGCAAGGCGGCTAATGGAGCGATCTGGCCCTCCGAGAGCAGATCGTGGCGTGGCGGCTACCCGCCGATGATCGCCGTCTCCGCTGGGTTGACGGTGTCCGTGAAGCCAACAAACAGGTTGATGGTGCCGACTGGCATCACCGCGTTGTGCGTGATCGGGTGCGACACCGGGATGTAGCTGGTAGGCAGGATCTAGAGGATCCGGCAGCTATCGATCATGCAGCCGGTGGCAATTGGCCAATCGATTGGTGAATAGGTTCTCGCTGCAGAACTCAGGCCAGACCGGCCATGCCCCATGGTGGGCGCCACTGTCGTGGGAATGACCACGGAAGTCACTACCAGGGGTAGCGATTGGAAGGATTTGGGGAAAGAGCAAGCAACCATTTGCGGAGTGAGATGAGGGCAAAGACACAGGGATTTACCCAGGTTCGGCCCCCCATAGGGTAAAGACCTACTCCTGCTAGATTGTATTATCGGCGAATGAGTTACAAGGGTGGCGAGCTCGGCGGCTAGGTAGCGGGTAGCTTGGATGGGGTGTATGTTGGAACGTAAGTACAGAGAGTACCCTAGGGAGGCTTATATAGGGGGTACCTCGCTAGGGTTTACAGGTATACAACTAAATTAGTTAAGGACTCGGAGGATTTGACCTAATCCGAATGGGCTTCAGCTACGCTTCTGGGCCTCCATCTTCTAGTCACTAGGCTCCCTCTCAGTCGCATTCCAGTCGTCGTCCTACAAGCCCACTCGCAGAGGCCTTGGCCTAGTCAAAACGTCCTACTGGGCATACCCCGCTTGGCATATCCCAATCATTATTAGGCTTCTTCATTGCCAACCTTGTTCCCCTGCGTGGGTGCCAACTTTCTTGCCTTCACATCCTCTGGCTTCTTCATTGCCTGCATTCTTCCTCTTCCTGGGTGCCAATTTTCTTACATTCACGTACTCTGCATCTCCAGGTCGAGGGAAGTCAGGCCAATTAGGACCATAATTGTGTCCAACATCATCACTCCACTCGTTTTGATTTTCTCCCCGTAGCAAAATCACTAAGTCGGCTGTCATGTTTCTTACCTTGTGCTTCCTTTCAAAGAAAAGGACATGGCTAACTACCTAATATCTAGAGTAAACAAAAAAAATTGAAGGTACCATCGCATACCTAGGTTTGGGAGCATTAAGGGGACAACCCGCTACTCTATGGCCTATAAGATGGTAGGTCTTGCAACGGTTTTTTGTCCTTCTTGCTACCACTAAAAGCTGAACCTGTATTCTAGAGAAAATTCTTAAACCTCTTCACCTAAGGTCTTCCTCTTCCCTTTTTGTAACTGGCTGGAATAGATCGAAACTCAGTTAGACTTGAGGGCACTAAGATGGGTCTGTATAGGACTCGACAGAACCAGCGTACACAACTTTGAACTTTTCTAGAAAGAAGTAATCAGACAAATATTGATCCAAATGTGGTAGAGTTCCTTTTATTCATCAATAAGACCAAGGTGTGGTCGCAAGATTTCCCTATATGCTTCCACTCTAAGCGGGTGCATTCTCACTGCTCAATGTTCACAACATCCTTGTGGCCATTATTGGACATATTGACCACCTCACAACTGCTGTTGTTTGACGGGAGAACCCTAAGTTGACCAAGTCCTCGGATTCTCTTATGCAGTTGCTGTACAATAGGCGGTATCATATGTCCTCTAAGTATCCAACCGATATCTCTCCTTATATTTAATAGCTTCATGATCATACCCCGTATGCTCTCCATCAACATATGAACATGACGGGCTTTTATGTCCTTCAACCAGTTATTCAGGCATTTGGAAAATGTTATTTTTTTATGTAATCAACTTTGATGTCATGGTTGAATTGACTCCTCTTACATAGCTGCAAATGATGGGAAACTAAGTACTGCAGAAGATTAGGGGCTTTCGCTCATGAAATATTCACTTCTCTGAGCTTTGTAAGCTCTAGCAGCATGAAACATGTAACCAAATACACTATATGCATAGTGTATGTACAAGTTGAGCATCAGATGGGCATGGCATTCTCTACCTTCGGATCATGGGAACACCTCCTTCGCTGCATTCCTCATCCCTTTGCATGCATCCGTGGATATAGCCAATGGATCCATGTGGCATATTGATCTCTAGAGCTGCCTCATAAACCAGACCTAGTTTTTCTCCGTCTTTGTAACGAATATCTTCAATGCCACTAGGAACATCCAGTTGTGACCATCAAGTGCTATCACAGATGCCAGGCAGCCTTTCCATTTGCCAGTTAGGACAATGTTGTCTACACTTAGATATGTCCTACAACCGTCCTTGAATCCCTGGATGCAAGGTTCAAGCCCATGAAAAATCTATTGAAATAAATTCTCACATTCTGATTTAGTGTCAATCTCCACAACACTCCCTAGACACCTTGCTTGTACATCAGCCTTGAAGTTGTACATCATCCTGAAGCTATTAGTCCAATCCCTGTGCAAGACTTTTAGAGCTTTCTCTTTACCTTTACAAACCATGTAATATAGTAGGACAATGTTGTATTTAGCAACGAGTTTAGTCTAAATATTCTCTGTGGTCTCCTTAGGGTTATCCTTTAGTATGGACATAGCTTGTAAAGCCACCCACTTTGTATCAACCATTGAGGATTTCAGCATGCTACTTGTCGAACACATGTGGGGAGGGCCCATTTTATTCACCTGCAACATAGATTAATTTACAATATAAGTGGAGTCGACTCGTTGCCAGAAAGATCTTGCACGGAAATTGTAGTTATAGAGTGAAAAATAGGAAGTTCAAATGGTTTGCTACATTCATTGCCCAAATAGCCTAATTGCCTTTGACGCGGTAAGGTTCTAGTTGTGATCCTCCATAGACAAGGTATTGCCACCCGTCCATTCTTCCACATTAACTTGCAAATGACCTCATACCTATGGGCAGTGTTCTTTAGTCTATGAACATCAACTCCCCCTTGATACAAAAATGCCGGAACAACATCCTGAACGCATGCATGCTGTTGAACTCAGTGCCAACCAAAATTATAGGATCCTCGTGGTCATGTTTCATATCTTCTGTGTCGACACCCAAATAATCAACTGGAATACTAGCCTCATCATCAAGTGCCTCGTATATTTCGTCATCACCAAATTCTTGATCATCTACAGTGCCCTCTTCTACATCTGATGCAGAATCTTGACCATCCTCACCAATGCCTAATACTGCACACATGGTATTGATTCCTAGGGGTGGGGCTATACCATCATCTCCACCCGAATGGACTGGAACATTGGCCCAATCAACCTCACCGACAACTCTGTTTTCTCCTAGACGCTCTATTGGTGTTGCTGCAACCACAGGGGGTAGTCTTATATTTCCACATATCCCATCTTCTTCAGTACACAAACAACAATCATATTCTATTACATCTCGGTTGTACAGATCCCTCTTGCTCTTCTTGTGTACATCCTTCTTCCTGATGGAATCCTTCCTGGTGGTATCATTAGGGCTTGACATATGCATTCTGTTCCTTATTGAACTAGACTTTTTGCTGCTACTCTTGGGTGTGATCTCCTTCCTGCTTCCCCTCATGGGTGTTGGCTCCCGTGTGCTGGCATTGTTGCCTGACCACTATGGCATGTTCTTCCTCGAATTAGCCCTTTTGCTATTACTATTGGGTGTGTTATCCTTCATGCTAGCATTATTACCGGACCTCTGCGGCGTGCTTCTCTTCAAATTATAATTTTTTCTGCTACTACTGGGTGTGGTAATCTATGTGCTAGCCATCTTAGCCTTTTTGCTACTACTCCTTGGTGTGTTCACCACCGTGCTCGCCCTCTTAGCGTTTTTACTTTTATTGTTCGGTGTGGCATTTTGACTGGATCTCATGGGTGTACTCTACATCGTGGTGCCATTTTTCCTGCAACTCTTGGGTGTCCTCTTCTCTGGCATGGTTTGCTTGCACTACAAGTAAAGTGTCCATCCGCAATGACTTGGCCCGTTAGTCGTCGTAGAAGGCGCGTCTTCTGCGACGAATTTCTTGGCTCGACCATGGCTTCTGCGACGAATTTCTCGGCTCGACCGTGGCTGATGGAAAACCTTTTTCTGGTTTCACGGGCCCCTCTACTACGAAGAAACCGCTAAAAACACGGAGAAAGCTCAGTCGGCGCATGGCAGAAGTAGGATTTCCGATTCCTCACGCGATGTTGACTCGCTGAAGTCTTTTGAGGAATGTGGGTCCTAGACGTCAGTGTCTCTAGCGGACCAAACTTTTTGGTCGTGCCTCCCTGATTTGAACTCGATAATATTGCTCGATGTGTCTGCCGTTTAGTCACGCTGCTGGGTCTCACATGTCAGCCTCTCATTAGAAGAATTGTGTGTATGATGGATTTTATTCCTTCGATCGCGCTACCCTGTTCCGAACTTGATAGCACAGCTCGATGCATCCACCGTTTAATCATGCTAGTGGGCCCCACATGCACTACTAGAGAAAAGCTAATTCGTGGCGCACCTATTTTCCCCTTCCGTGGCGCACTAGGGGTGCGCCACGACTTCTACGCTACGGCTAAAAAGTGCCCGTAGCGCACTGCCGGGTGCGCTACAGGAATCTCGACATAGTAGTGGCGCACAACACAGTGCGCTACCACTGTTTTCCCTACGGCGCATGACAAGTGCGTTGCTAGTATGTAGTTACTAGTAGCGCACTGGCTGGTGCGCCACTACGGTTATTCCTGTGGCGCATGACGTAGTGCGGTACTAGTAGCTGACCAGGTGCGCCACCAACGTGGTGCGCCACTAACAATGTACATGTGCGCCACGGCTTAGCTTTTCAAAAAACAAAAAAAATACTCAATACAGATGATATTCAATATAGATTATATACAATACAGCTGATATACACAGATATACAGTACAGAAATAAATACACAGATATACAATACAGAAATAAATACACAGACAAGATAGAAACAAATACATATAGATAAGTCACATACATAAATACATAGTATAAGTTATATTAGTTCGATCAAGTTACAAAGTAGCTAGTGATGACATGAATACATGTCTCAACCAAGTTAGAGCTCGCGGAAGCTCGCCTAGACATCTAAAGTAGGAACATGCATGACAGACAACCAAAGACAATAACCATCACCACGATGGAGGTATAGGTCTTCATCCGGTTCCTCGTCCTAACTCCCGCTAGATAGCGCGCGTATCTAGCTTCCGCCTCCACCATAGTATTGTACCCTTTGTAGCTATTGCCGCTGAAACGGTGCACCTGTCTCCGGCAGTCTTCCCAATCATTATAAACTGCAGGAACCCGTCCCTTGTACACGACGTACCAAGTCATCTAAAAGTTGGCAATAATAATTAAATGATGGTGAAAAAACAAGTAAAAGTCGCATATAAAGATATACTTATCAAATAAGGTAACAAAGTAAGAAAAAAATACCAAGTAGTAGCATGTACATGTTGACACACACAAGTACACGTGGGGATAAAGAACTACAACTAGACCAACACATCAAGACTTCTGGCTCGGCTCAGGGAACGGGAGGACGCCTTGTTTCGTCATGAACGCCCTATAGTCACCCTGCATCTTTAGGCGATCTACTATGTCACGGTTATTCGGGGGGATTGCCTCCGTAGAAGGCCACCCCTGAAGTCATGACATCACGACTGATGATTGCCCCAAACTGTTGCTGGATGCGATACATCTCTTGTCTAATATCTGAATCATTGATCCTGGCCTTGACTTTGGCCCACCGTTTGAGATGATCTGGCAGCATAGAATTCTGTTGCTCTAGTAGGAACGCCCTCATGTGATGGAGTGCATAGTAGGCTTCCTTCTGACTGCCTGCCGGCTGCTTCACGCAGGGGAATTCCGTCACATGGGTGAAGACGTGCCTGCCAAACTTGAGCTTCTTACGCACGAAGGTGGCGCCTTCCGCTGAGGCATAGCCGTTGAGAGCATCATCCAGAACTTCCTTGATCTTGTCGTAGTTTTTCTTCTTCTCTTGACTCCCCGAGTCGAAATACGTGGCTTGCGAATGTTTCGGCGACAAGCAGATGAGTGTGCAGTGTTGATCTCTGCGCAAAACAATTCAGACGGAATGTGTTGGAAAAACAATGATGAAAATCTAATAAAGCATGTTATGGCGGCGAGTGAATAATGACTTACTCGGGAAAGAATGGCACGAGAATGTATTCCTTTGTCTTGTTCGCCACTAAGATGCCTTGGAGGTACGAGGCCACGAATCGCCGTTCAATGGCGCTTCCCAAGCAGCCATCACACATGTAGTAGGGGTCCACTATAGCGATGCCCGGGGTGTTCTCTCTACTGATCTGAATGGCCAGGCTGAGAGAAAACAGGCGTACCATGGTATAGTGCAGCGGATACAGGTGGAATATATTTAAGATGTCGTCAAACCACAGGAAGAACAGATCCACGGGGACATTATCAACGAAGCCCAAACCTCGTGGCACCTTAACCATGAATACCGGGTGCGAGGGATCTTTCTCCGCAAGAAGGCGTCTCTCTATCGTTAGCACACCGTCATGCACACTCCTCATTTTTGAAGTGGCGAGCCTAAGCAATTTCTTAGTTAGCATGGGCTCACCCGCCACATGCATCCTCCACATAATACCCTTTGGTCTTGGTGGCCCGTCCTGAAACCTGATCGGATTCACAGTTGACGCCACCGGCTGGCTCGAGCTGCGAGATTTTCTTTTCCTGGTCTTCTTGCCTTTTGGGAAGTGGGTAGGCACCACAATCTGAGCATCGATCGCCCTATGTAGTGTGTCAGGGCTTAGAACAGAGGGCCGGTTGGATGTATCCACTGGCTCGGTGAAGGTGCAAGCTGGAGGCTTCTCCTGAGAACCAAAGAGACGTTTGTTGCAAGTGGCTTTCTCTGCGGGGCCACCAGCTGGGTCTTCGTTTAGGTCGCCGGGGAAAAGATTAGTGTTGATGAAATCATCGAAGTAATCTTCGTCATCCTCGTTCTGATCCTGCGCCATGGTCATGTTAATATGACTAGCCGAACAATCGCGTGGAGGTGACGGTGTGGGGGTCTTGTCGTGGCTTGGCGCTGGCACGACAGACAGTGTTGTTGTCTGTGGGGTGATGGCCCCGGCCGTCCCCAAACGAATCATGCTCTTTGGCCATAGCAGGAATAAGCCAAAGCAACTTCTGAGGACAGCCGGCTCTTCTTCATCCGCTCATGGGGGTTGAATGGGAGGTTCCAGGTCATCACAGCCCCTTAGCACCCGGATAATTTTAACCCTATGCACGCTATCTGGCATCGGCTTTGAGTGGAACGTGCGGTGCAAGGGTTGAATGATGGTACCCTTGGCAACATCCCTCAACTCGTTGTTCACGAAGCTTAAGAGAGTGCATGGAACATCCGTCTGCGAACAACATGTATGGCATTAAAAAGATGCCATAAGAGTAATAAATGGCAAGGCGGTAAACTATTTGGTTTACCGTGATGGCGTCGAGCTCGGCTAATGTCGAGGCACCACATACGACGACGGGCGTGCAAGAGACGGAGGGGCTACTTGATGGCACGGTGTTGGCCGCTGATGTATTCTCCCTATCGGTTGCATTAAGCTCCGGCGCCACGGTGATGGCAGGGGGAGTCACGAATGCTTCCGGCGCCGCTGTGCTAGCGGGCGGAGTCACCAATGCTTCCGGCGCCGCCGTGCTAGCGGGCATAGTCACGAACACATAATTCACCGGGATCGTCGACGCCGCATTGTTTGAGTGGCTACTGACCATGCTTGGAATCGGGCACGGCCCTTGTCGACCACCCGCACTCCAGTTCACTATCGACTCCACCAAGGTAGGCAGGATGGAGGTGAGGGTGATTGCCAGGTTGTCTTGGACGATCTGCGGGATCCGCGCCACTTGTTCCTTAAGTTCCTGAACCTCGCGGTTTTCCTCGTCGCTCCTTCCTCCACACGTGTCCTCGGGGTGGACCAAAATGATCCACCCAATTCTTAGCCCCGAAGCCGGCCAGACGGCCAGCCGACGATGGCTTCTTTGTAACCGGTGTGATTTTCTTGGCCCAGTTCATCACCCTGTTAAAAGGGTTATCCCACTGGGTGGCCGCCGTCGACCCGTGGGATGAGGAACCATGGGATCCCTGACTAGCAATTTCCTCGTCCTGCAGAAGAAGTAACGTGAACCGTTTAGAAATTCGACTTGATCGATTATAATGTAATTGACTTGATCCGCGGTAATTAAATTACTTACCGCAAGAACCTCAAAGTCCTTCACCTTAGTTTCCGCGGTGAGTTCTTTGGTTTTGGGGTCCACATGGTAACGAGCCCTGATGAAGTTCGGAAGCTGCTTGTTTTCAAATTTCGAAAAGGGGTTAGGTATCCCCTTAGCTCTATACTCGTCGTCCTCCTTATCCCATTTGGGCTCCGCAGCTCTGTAACCACCAGATCCAAGATGGTGGTGACCTATATTCATCTCCTGCAATTCCTTTCCCCACTTACTCGAGGCCTTGGCTGCTTCGGAGGTGCACTTGGCCTTGAACTCCTGGAATTGATCTTCGGTGATCTGCGGGTTAATCTTCTGGATCTCCTCCAGACTTTTCTCTTCTTTAAGTATCTTCTTCTTTATCCAGGTTCTCCAGCTGGCCAGGGCGGTGCTCATCCTCGTGAGGGCGGATTTATTTACTTCATTCCCATGATAATTTGTGCTCCGATACTGAAGGGGGAACTTGTATCTTGCGTGCAGCTTCTCGAAGAGGAGTGTGCGCAAATGGCCATTATCTTTATGCTGGAGATTCTCGGTGTTAATCGAGATGGTGGTCCGGGTGATAGCCGCCACTTACCCACCGTAGCCTTTGACCACATGGTCGGGCGCCAAAGGAACCCCTTTTGGGCTCACTTCGCTAATTTCCTCTCTGACGGTGCCGACCGTGTTCGGGCGCCTTTCCTTCTTCTTCTTAGGCGGATTACTACCACTTGTTGTGCCCTTGCCTCCATCAGTGGTTTCATCATCCGCCGTTCCTTCGGCCGCTTCTTCTTCCTTCGCGTCTTCCATCTCATCGGTGTTGCTCTCGGAAGGGTTGTATTCTTCATCACCCTCTGTCATTCTTTCTAGCCGCTCGACCTCCTCCCAGAATGACAAGGGTCTGTTTTGAGTTCTCACTTCTCCTTCAGCATTGATACGCTAAGAAGATCCAGCCTCGTCGTTGTCACACATGTTTGCACTAATAAAAGGAAAATAATGGTTAGTAAAGTGCGCGGAAAAATCCGGCATGACCATTGCTCATTTTTGTTAAACTAGGAGTGCCCGATTTCTGCCGAAACGGAAGTTAATCAACATTTTGGCGAAAATTGGGACTCATTTCATACGAGCACCTGCATATGAATACAATTCGGCAACACTATCATCTGAGGAATACAATTCAATTATTTAACAATATGAAGCTTGTCTTACAGCTAAAATTACGTTACCAGAGCATCTTTAGGAGCTGTGGTCAGACGCTCTTTGACTGTCCAAGTGTACAACATGAACTGTCGTGATAACATAACTACAGCATGGGTGTAAGAATGAGCGGAAATCAGCAATAGATAGTTAGATACACATATGTACTAGGTAATACTCCATAGCAAGTTGATGTACTCTGCCATTTCTGCAATGAGTGTCCTATATACTTGTATGTAGGTTTCCATAATAGCAAGGGACTATTAAAATTGGAATATTTCAACTTTTAAAATGTGAGCTTGTGACCCTATGGGGATATGTTAAAATATTTGCAAGGCCAAGCGTCTTAATCCCATATACTGGTAGTATTATATATGGAAGAGAAAAATCCTAACCGAGAAGCAGTCATCATTCTACACTCCTACATTGCATAATTTGATAACTAATCCATGGAAAATGTTATTTGAGGAATGCAATTCAATTATACAATTATTATATGATGCCTGGGTCAACTTCCCAATTGTATAGCATGAACTGTTGTGTGGCTATAATTACACTTAAGGCTACTGTTATATGCCTCTGAAACATTGCATTTGCTCCCAGTTTTCCTTGCTTATATACAATTAGAAATCTCTTGTGCTGCCTTTCAACAAATAAATGGGACAGACAAAAATAGTACTTTTCAAATGCATATTAAAAATATCAATCCATCAGAGCTACACTCCTATGCTTATACACAATTACTTTACAAATTTAACCAAACAAGAAACCTCCCAATAAGAAAACACACACCCTCGGTAGTGATAGTGTTGTTCTGGGTCAGCAAAAATTCGGCAACCTAAATTTGTTCTAGGTTAGCAACACTATCACTGAATCAAACCTATCACCAACAACACTATCACTGAAATTTTGTGTTCTAGGTCAGGAAACCCTCGGCAGGCAGCCCTATGTTCTAGGTCAGAGAGGGGAGAGAGGGGAGATGTCAGCAGTCTCGTCTATCAGTTAGGACAAGCCATCGTTTCGTCATGCCTAGAAGATCCAACGACTATCCTCTTGTCTTTTATTTTTCCTGTCTAGGGTTAGCTAAGATTCGAGTAGAAATCCCGCACTGATCGAGGGTACTCCGCATAGGGAGTTCTATCGTCTGAATTCCTCCTGGGATCTGACAGGAGAGGGGACGCTCACCTCAAAGACGACGACGACGAAGAGCGCGCGGACAATGACGAAGAGCGCACAGACGGAGCTCCTACACGGATGCGCGGCCGCCTCCTCTCCTCCTCCTCGGACGCGACGGCCTCCTCTCCTCCTCCACGAACGCGACGGCCTCCTCTCCTCCTCCTCGGACGCGGCGGCCTCCTCTCCTCCTCCACGGACGTGGCGGCGGGCGAGCGAATGCGGCAGATCGAGCGGAGGCGGCGATAGAGATGGGAGACGATGGGAGATAGAGATGGGAGACGATGGGAGATGTGACCGTGAGCAACACATACTTGACATGACACTTAGCCGTAGCGCACTAGGTAAGGGTGCGCTACGGCTAAGTATCATGACAAGTCAAACAAATAGCTGCCGCCCCGTTAGTTGACACTAGCACTTGCATATCCCACTGGTTCCGCCCTAGCTATTTATGCTCATAAACCTGGAGCACCCAGGTTCGAACCCTGGTGCCCCCATTTTTTGTTTTTATTTTAAAACTACTTTAAAATGATAAAAAATATCCAAAAAATTATGTAAACTATATAAAATATATGTTATATGTTTTATATGATAAAAATGGTACATATATATCATCAAAAGTGGTACAAAAGTGATTCAAAGTAGAAAAAAATTAAATAATAATGTGTCCATTAATAATATGCCATCCATATGCATCAATACAATCTTTTTTGAGCTAGCGTTTTACAATCTTTTTTCCCTTCTTTGTCGCGGTTGAATAATTTAGCCCTGGCACTTTTATGTTTCGTCGCTCGTACGGGCTACCTTTTTTGGGTAAGGTTGTCCTTTTTCTTCTTGTGATGTATGTTTTTTCATCGTAGTCGTCGTCATCTTCAATCTTTGGATCACCGTAGTGGTCGAAGTCTTGATCGTTGGCGACTCCATCCAATCCGATGATGTTTCTTTTTCCTCTCCTCACGACAACACGGCTAGGCTTTGTCAGGTCAGTAATAAAAAAACATTGGTCCACTTTGCTAGCCAGTACCCACGGTTCATTTTTCGCGACGACGTGCGCACCGGCGGCCTTGGATTTGGTTGCTTCAGGTATTAACATGGATGTGAAATACCGGTCTTCTCTTTCGACGCTCTTGGCCCATCTGACACGGAACATCGGCACCTTTTCTCCACAGTAGTCGAGCTCCTAGATCTCCTCGATCCTTCCGTAAAATCTTTCCTTCATGTTGTCATCAGTGTAGAATTCCGATGTTACGCATGAGTTCTGATAGTCACACTTGTTGTCCTTTTCCTCCGTGTAGAATGTGTAGCCGTTGATATCATACGCCTGATAGGTCACCAGGTTGTGCATGGGTCCCTGCGACAAGGTGAATATGATGTTTTCCTCCGCAGAATGCGATTGCGGGGGATTATCTAGGAGCATCTGCCTAAACCAACGCGTGAAATCTAAGTTGTGCTCTTTGATTATTTCTCCCTGCGTCCTCCGTATGCCCCTGTCACTATACTTCTTCTCGATTGACCTTTTGTGCTTTTGTACCCAAGGATCGACCAGTTCTAAATGTTGTAGCGTGACTAGTTTTGCTCTATCAAAGTCTGCGCGTCGACAATCGTAGTCTACATGCAGTACGCGACGACCCTCTTGGTGACCCGATCCATCGAGCTTGCCAAGGTGCCTATTGACGGGAAGACCGACAGGGTTCTCGATGCCTAGATAATTCGTGCAGAAAGAGATGCACTCTTAGGCCAGAAATCCCTTGGCTATGCTTCCATCTGGACAGGACCTGTTGCGAACGTATCCTTTGATGTGTCCATTCATCCTTCCGAACGGCACCATGCTGCGGAGGAACATCGGCCCGAGTTGGATGATATCCTCCACGATATGGACCAGCAGATCCACCATAATGTCGAAGAATGCGGGCGGGAAGTAGATCTTGAGCTCGCATAGTATCACCACGATCTCCTCTTGTAGCCTCCCGAGCTGTTTCACGCCAATTGACATTCGAGAGACGACGTCGAAAAACTTGCAGAGCCCAAACAATGTTTCTCAGACATGCTCGTCCATTACACCTCGTAGTGCAACCGGAAGTATCTGCGTCATTAGCACGGCACAGTCGTGAGACTTCATCCCACTAAACCTCTGCTTAGCCTCATCTAGGTACCTGCTTATCTTGCCAGCGTAGCCGTAAGGAAATTTAACTCCTAGAAGGCACTTGAAAAACTGTTTGATCTCATCCTGGCTTAGTGTGAAGCACGAAGGGGGGCAGTAATATTCGTTCTTCTTGACCTTTTTACCCTTTCTACGACCTTGTTGTGTCGCCTCCGGCTGATGATCATCATCATCTTCCTGATCATCAGGAGTAGGGCGTCCTCCGTGAAGATCCTTCCGGATGTCCATGAATATCAAGTCGTTCCTTGCTTTAGGACCATCTTTCGTCCTATCTGGCATGTTGATTAGGGTGGCGACTAGACTCTCGCACACGTTCTTCGTGATATGCATGATGTCAAGGCTACGAGGCGTGTGGAGAAACTTCTAGTATGGCAACTCCCAGAAAACAGACCTTGTTTTCCATACCTTCATCAACGGCTTGTCTTGCTGCCTCTTTCGCTTCTTTCCCGGTTTAGGACACTCTTTCCAGTTTTTCAGCAATTCATCCACTTCTTCACTGCTCCTCCGCTCTGGGATTCCTCGGGTCTCGGATTTTCCATTGAACAGATCTCCACATTTTCTCCATGCATCATTCTTTCCAAGCCATCTACGCTGCCCCATGAACACGGTTTTCGAAGACCCTAGATCTTTCTCTAGTTGGATATAGGTCGTGTTATCCATGCACCTAATGCATGCGTAGAATCCTTGGATAACCTGTCCCGAGAAATATCCGCAACCTAGATAGTCTTGCACCGTAGTGACCAACGCGGCTCTCATAGTGAAATAATCTTGTGCGACAGCGTCATACGTATTGGCTCCGGATTCCCATAACATGGCTAGCTCCTCTTTCAACAGCCCGAGATATAGATTGATGTCGGTACCAGGTTGTTTTGGCCCTTGAATTAGCATACTCATTTGTATGTACTTCTTTTTCATGCACAACCAGGGAGGGAGGTTGTACATCCATACAAACACGGGCCAAGTGTTGTGCGTACTGCTCTGACTACCAAACGGATTGAGTCCATCGGTGCTTACACCTAGCCTGATGTTTCTCGAATCTCCACCGAATTCGGGGAATTTGAGGTCTAATGCTTTCCACTGGCTACCATCTGAAGGGTGTGTCAGCAGCTCGTCCTTTTCAGGGTCATCGTCATCTGTTGGCTTCTTTCTTTCCGCATGCCAGCGCATGAGATTTGCTTCCTTAGGGTCTGCGAAATAGCGTTGTAGACGAGGAGTGATAGGAAAGTACCATACCACTTTTCGAGGAGCTTTCTTCCCTTTCTTGTATCGACTAACGCCGCACACCGGGCATGTGGTTTTCTCCGCGTCCTCGCCCCGATAAATGATGCAATCGTTGATGCAGACGTGGTATCTAATGTGCGGTAGATCAAGAGGACACACGATTTTCTTGGCGTCCTCGATACTAGTTGGACACGTGTTCCCCTCCGGGAGACGATCGTGCCAGAATGCCATCATATCGTCGAAGCTTGCGTCGGTCCATTTGTGTTTTGCCTTCATCTCCATAGCCTTGAGCATTACATTCAACCGGGTATCATCGGGCTTGCATCCTTCATACAATGGAGTAACCGCATCTTTCTAAAGTTGCGCAAGCTTGGCTTTCTCTCTAGCGGCAGCCCTGGCGTTACTCGTTTGCTTGAGAAGTAGTTCTTGAACATAAGGGTCCCGCACCCAGCCTGACGTTGTTCCATCGTCTGCTCCAACATCTAGATCATCATCATCCTGGTCTGCTTCCGCACCTTCACCATCTCCAGGAGACTCTTCTTCATCTCGCCCGTCCTTGCCGTGATCATGATCATGTTGCCCGCCTTCCTCATTTTACGCCGCCCCATTTACGGCCTCAACGTCTTCGTCATCACTTATCCACCGAGTGTAGCCATCCATGAAACCATGGCGGAGCAGGTGCGCCTGCAGATTTCCGGAATATGGGTCAATCAACCAATTGAGTTTGCATCTTCTGCACGGACATCTTATCTCCGTCATGTTATTTCGTATCATGTCGGCCGTCGCGCATTTCAAAAATCTAGCCACAATGCCTTCGCTCATTATGCGGACCATGGTTGCCTACGCGGTGTACAAGGTAGAATTAGAAGTTTATTACAACCACAGAACCAATGCATGCATGCAATGGTCGATGGAAAATTTCGGCATGACCTATCCTAAAATTAGGACCTTTGCGAAATGCCAAAGTCTTGCCAAAATGGAAATGAATCAACATTTTGGCAAAACAATGCCAATATATGAGAGAGCATACAATGCATGCTCTCCAAACACATGAGAGCATCGATCCTCTCCATAGATATGTGACCATATATCATCCATACACATAAACACATCCTCTTACATAGACAACTTACCAAGATGAGAGACCGAGAAGATCTCGAAGGAGAGGTAACAGACCGAGAGATGGTGGCCGGAAGGAGAGCTTTCCTCTATTATGTATGTAGCATCCAAGGTAAGTTTTACATGCTACAAATGGTGAAAGAGTGGAGAAATTGAGGTGGAAGGAGGAGGGGGCGAGATCCAAGGAGGAAGAAGGAGGGGAAAGTGAAGTGTGAGATGGTGAGATCTAGTCAAATGTGCAAAGGTGTGTCTGACAAAAAGAAGTAGCAGAACGCACATCCGTGGCGCACACGGGGGATGCGCCACAGGAGTAAAGAACATCCGTGACGCACATACCGCAGTGCGCCACAGAGGTGTTTTCCCAGTTAACAGTACGGGTGGTCCGATCTTGCCTGTAGCGCACGGAGGGTGTGTGCGCCACGACTACCGGCCACACATGTAGCGCACTTCACCGTTGTGCGCTACAGCTATGTGGTCTACGGCCGATAGGGGGCTGGCCCACACACAGCCGTGGCGCACCGTACGCATGTGCGCCACGATTATGGTAGATAGCCGTAGGGCACCTGTGGGCAGTGCGCCACGACTATTTTAGCCGTGGGGCACAACTAGCACGTGCGTCACAGATATGCGGATTACCTATAGCCATTTTCCTGATAGTGATGTCATCCTCTCATTAGAAGAAATGTGTGTATGATAGAATTTTTTCCGTCGGTCGTGCCTCCATGTTTCGAACTTGATATCATTGCTCGCTGCATCTACCGTTTAATCACGCTGCTGGTTCCCCCATGCCAGCCTCTCACTAGAAGAAACGTGTGTATGATGGAATTTTTTCTCCTCTAGCGCTACCCTGTTCCGAACTAGATAGCGTTGCTCGACGAATCTGTCGTTTGGTTGCGTAGCTGGGTCCCACATGTCAGTCTCTCATTAGAAGGATCAGTTGTATGATTCACTTTTTTTTTCGCTCGCGCCTCCATGTTTTGAACTTGATAACGTTGCTCGCTACATCAGCCCTTTTCAGGCTGTTGGGTCCCACATGTCAGCCTCTCGTTAGACAAAACATGTGCATACTGGACTTTTTTCTCGCTCGCGCCTCCCCATTTCGAACTTGGCAACATTGCTTGATGCAGCAACTGTATAAGGTCGCGCTGATGGATCCCACATGTCGGTCTCTCTGTAATTAAAACGTGTGTATGATGGACTTTTTTTCCGTCTATGCCCGTTGTTTGACCTTGGCAACATTGCTCGATGCGACAGCTGTGTATGGTCTTGCTGCTAGGTCTATCATGTTAGTTCCATCGGGAACGGTAGTACTCCCTCCGTTCTGAAATAACTGATTTCACTTCTAGAAACATTTTAGGATTTAGATATATGTGTATCTAGACAAAGTGAAGTAAGTTAATTTGGGACAAAGCGAGTACTTCTCTAGGAACCTAATCACACTGGTACTCTCTCCGTTCCAAAATAAATAACTTGCGTTTGTCTATATTTTGATATATCTAGACACGTTTTAGTACTCCCTCCGATCCAAATTAATGTTATTTGATTTGTCTAGATTCGGACGTATTCTAGCACTAAGTATGACTAATACATCCAAATCTAATATTAATTTGGATCGGAGGGAGTATATAGATACATGCTGACATCATATTCAAAACTCTTCTAACTTTGCAGCAGTGGCGTCCGCTAGTCCGACCCGAGGAGCGAGAAGCCCTGGACCCGGTGATGGAGAGAATGCGACAACAATATCATCTTTATGTGCCATTGGCGGGACCTCGGAGTTCTTGACACCAGTAGTGTTTAGCAGCTTAGCTTGTTGATTCTGTGAGTGTAGGATGACAAGTGATGTCAATGTTACCAAAACTGTGTTGATACTCGTTGGATCGTTTGTAGTCCCAGCTCTGTGAGAACGGGCAGTGTGTGGAACTCGTAAAACTCGTTAGGCTTTATTAATTTAAAGTCGGATTGAGATACCTTTAATCTAAAAATATATACTTATATAGATACATATGCGAATCAAGCAAACTCAAGTCACTCAAGTCACTTAAGTATCTTGTTTCAAACCAGATTGAAAAGATTGGAATTCAATGGGATTGACTGGGACAATCGCATCTGACCCTCTTAGAAAAGGACAATTTTCTGTGAAATATGACCTGCCTTTAAAGAAAGGCACATATCTGTTGTATAACAGAAAAGCATCCGGACAATGATCTTCTGCCCCCAGCGTTGGATCTGATTTCTCATTGTGAATTTTGTGTAGTCAGCCGGTGCCATAACCAAGCCGAGCTCACACTAGTAGAAAATAGGCCTTTGGTTCGGGCCACTAGTCCCGGCCGTGGCTGGGACCGGGACTAATGGTCCAAACCAGACGGTCCAAGGACGCCGAGGTACTTTGTCCCGGCCCGTAAGAGACCATTAGTCCTGGTTTGAGATACAAACCGGGACTAATGGGTCTGGGCACGCCCGCGTGGTCCTGGCAGAACCATTAGTCCTGGTTTGTGTCTCAAACCGGGACTAATAGTCTGGTCCTATATATAATGCACCCAACCCTCCACTTTCTCCTGCGTTTTTTCCTATGTGAGGTGGGTATAACTTTGTGCTAATTGTTTTTCTTCATATGCACTAGAGGTGTTCGGCGAAATGCCTGTTAGTGCGATGCCACTTGAGTTCACATAAGGCAAAACATGATATGAGCTGCCAGAGCCACACTTAAGTTTTCTCATCTTTGTTTCCAGGTGTCCTAAAAGGTTAGCAAGTATTTTCTCGTTTAGACTGCGCGGTAGTAAATTTATCGTCGTGATTGCGTTTGATATATATGGTTCTATGATGCAGATGAGTCATCCATGGATATACGGTGATCGATGCTCTGACGCTTATAGAGAAGACGTGCGTTCTTTTCGCCTTGTGGCCGAGGCGAATAAGCGGCGGGATGGTTTTATGTGTTGTCAATGTGTTGAATGTCAGAATGAGCAGGCTCACACTTCCTCAAGAGTCATTCAGAGCCACCTGCTTCGGTTTGGCTTCATGTCCGGCTATAATGTTTGGACCAAGCACGGAAAAGGAGGTGTTATGATGGAAGACGACGATGAAGAAGAGAACGATGCTGACAACTACCGACCTATGTTCCCTGAATACGCTGATACCACAATGGAAGATAATGAAGAACGGGAACCAGATGAGCCTGCTGATGATCTTGGTCGGGTCATTTCTGATGCAAAGCGAGACCGCGACACAGAAAAAGAGAGGTTGCAGTTCGAGAAGATGTTACAGGACCATAAAAAACTATTGTTCCCAACTTGTAAAGATGGCCAGAAGAAGCTGGGTAGCACACTAGAATTACTGAAGTGGAAGGCAGAGACCGGTGTGACTGACTCGGGATTTGAAAAGTTGCTGGTAATAATGAAGAAGCTGCTTCCAAGAAATAACGAATTTCCCTCCAGTACGTACGAAGCAAAGAAGGTTGTCTGCCCTCTAGGATTAGACGTGCAGAAGATACATGCATACCCTAATGACTGCATCCTCTACCGCGGTGAGAAGTACGAGAATATGGATAAATGCATGGTATGCACTGCATTGCGGTATAAGATCAGAAAAGATGACCCTGGCGATGTTGAGGGCGAGCCACCTAGAAAGAGGGTTCATTCAAAGGTGATGTGGTATGCTCCTATAATACCACGGTTGAAACGTTTGTTCAGAAACAAAGATCATGCAAAGTTGTTGCGATGGCACATGGAAGACCGTAAGAAAGACGAGAAGTCGAGGCACCCTGCCGATGGTCGGCAGTGGAGAAAAATTGAGAGGTACTTCCCGGACTTTGCTGGTGATGCAAGGCACTTATGGTTTGGTCTAAGTACCCATGGCATGAATCCTTTTGGGGAGCAGAACTGCAGTCACAATACCTGGCCCATGACTCTATGTATCTACAACCTTCCTCCTTGATTGTGCATGAAGCGGAAGTTCATTATGATGTCAGTGCTCATCCAAGGCCCGAAGCAACCCCGCAACGACATTGATGTGTACCTAAGGCCATTAGTTGATGAACGTTTACAATTGTGGGCCAAACCAGGTGTACGTGTGTGGGATGAGCACAAACAGCACGAATTTGACCTACAAGCGTTGCTGTTCGTAATCATCAATGATTGGCCTGCTCTTAGTAACATTTCAGGACAGGCGAACAAAGGATACAATGCACGCACACACTATTTAGATGAGACTGAAAGTATATATCTGGATAAATGTAGGAAGAATGTGTACCCGTACAATCATCATTTTCTTCTGCCAAGTCATAAATTAAGGAAGAAAGTCAAGCATTTCAATGACAAGGGAGAAACCCGGACGAAGCCTGCCCCCATACTTGTGCTGATGTATTTGGTATGGTCAAGGATTTAGATGTAATCTTTGGAAAGGGTCTTGGAGGACAACCTGTTCCGAAAGACGCCGACGGACACGCACCCATGTGGAAGAAGAAATCTATATTTTGGGAGCTACCCTATTGGAAAGTGCACGAGGTCCACTCTGCAATCGACGTGATACACCTGACGAAGAATCTTTGCGTGAATATTCTAGGCTTCCTAGGCTTGTATGGGAAGTTAAAAGATACCCAGGCAGCACGGGAGGACCATCACATCATAAAGGACGAGATGGCAAGCATCCATGGTAGTTTCAAGGGTTTGCTAGCTACGCTCTTACCAAAGAAGAGAAGGAAATCTTTTTTGAAGTCCTTTTTAGTATCAAGGTCCCGTCTGGCTTCTCGTCGAATATAAAGGGAATAGTAAATATGAAAGAGAAAAAATTCAAAACCTAAAGTCTCATGACTACCACGTGCTTATGACGCAATTGCTTCCGGTTGCATTGATCGGAATTCTACCAGACAATGTTCGACTAGCCATTGTGAAGGTATGTGCATTCCTCAATGCAATTTCTCAGAAGGTAATCGATCAAGAAAGTCTATCAGGGTTACAAATTGATGTGGTCCAATGTCTGGTCAGCTTCGAGTTGTTGTTCCCGCCATCCTTCTTCAATATTATGACACACCTCCTAGTTCACGAGAGATCAGAATTCTCGGTCCTGTGTTTCTACACAATATGTTCCCCTTCGAGAGGTTCATGGGAGTCTTAACGAAATATGTTCATAACTATGCTAGGCCAGAAGGAAGCATCTCCAAGGGCTATGGAACAGAGGAGGTCATTGAGTTTTGTGTAGACATTCTTCCTGGCCTTAAGCCGATTGGTGTTCCTGAATCTCGGTATGAGGGGATGCTGACTGGAAAAGGCACACTAGGAAGGAAATCAATGGTATGTAGGGACGAGCATTCTTTCACTCAAGCACACTACACAGTTCTACACAATTCCACTATGGTGGCTCCGTTTATCGAGAAACACAAGAATATTCTACGCTCCGAAAACCCGAGGAAGCCTGACTCCTTGATTAAAGGGGAATAGGAGAAGAATTTCGGTAGTTGGTTGCAGACACATCTAATGAATAACACCACTGTTGGAGATCAGTTGTACTCGTTGGCCATGTTACCATCTTCGACTATATGTACTTTCCAAGGGTACGAGATAAATAGGAATACATTTTACATGATTGCCCAAGATAAAAAGAGCACCAACCAAAACAGTTTGGTTCGCTTTGATGCAACATATGACAATGGGCAGAAGGACACATATTATGGGTACATAGAGGATATATGGTAACTTGACTATGGACCTACTTTTAAGGTCCCTTTGTTTCGGTGCAAATGGGTCAAGCTAACAGGAGGAGGGGTACATGTAGACCAAAAGTACGGCATGACAACAGTGGATCTCAACAATCTTGCGTACATGGATGAACCATTCGTCCTAGCCAAAGATGTGGCTCAGGTTTTCTATGTGAAGCACATGTCTACCAAACCGAGAAAAAGGAAAGATAAGCAAAAGAATACAAAATACGATGAGCGAAAGCGCCACATAGTTCTTTCAGGGAAAAGAAACATTGCGGGAGTGGATGACAAGACAAACATGTCAGAAGATTACAATAAGTTTCATGAAATTCCGCCATTCAAAGTGAAAAATGACTCAAGCATCCTGTTAAATGATGAAGATTCTCCATGGCTACGGTGTAGAAGAAAACCACAACACTAGATGTTGGTGATGTGTAATAATGTATTAAACCTTATATTTGAGACATAAATCTAAGTAATGTATTAAACCTTTTATTTGAGACAGAAATCTAGGGAATGTGTGGATGTGTGGTGTTCATGACGGTCGCCGACCTATATATAGAGGGAAAGGGCGGGAAAACATGGCGAGAAAAACATATGGCGAGAAAACGTGGCAAAAAAACATGGCAGGAAAACATGGTAGGAAATATGTTTAGCCCCGGTTGGTGTTTCCAACCGGGACTAAAGATTCATCTTTAGTCCCGGTTGAAGAAACCAACCGGGACTTAAGGGGTGAGTGTCGACACTATGATAGGGGTCAGTGTCGACACTATGATAGGGGTCAGTGTCGACATTATGTCGTGAGTGTCGACACTATGTTGTGCTGTTTTAATCTATAAATAGGCATCCCTGTGAAGTTATCAACTACAAACAAGATGGTGTGAAAGAGCAGGGACAACACACTATGGCCAGCTTTGGGGAGATGCCTAAGGATCCAGTCCTCCGGCATCTCTCTGAAGCTGGCCAGAGAGGCACTCCCTAATATGTGAAATTAGATAGCTCCCCGACATATTTATCTAGCTAGATAAGTTATGAACTATAAGAGCAGGGACAACACTACGGCGAACTTGAGGGAGATGCCGCGTAGCCCAGTCCTCCAGCATCTCCAACAAGTTGGCCATAGATGTACTCCCTAATATGTGAAATTAGTTAGCTCCTCGGCACAAGAATATAACAACATCTTCATAGTTCGGGAAAGTTGTAGAGAGACCAATACTAGTAGGAAACGATCAATTAGTCCCGGTTTCTAACTGGGACTACGTAATCGGGACTAAAGTCCCTCCTTTAGTCCCGCCGGTCCAGCCACAAACTGGGACTAACACTCAAGACATTTATTATTATTAAAAAACTAGGACTAAGAAATCGGGAAAAAAGGCCCCCTTTAGTCATACTCATATCTAGCCCTATAGTACACAACTTCAGGGTCGTTTTCGTCTTCGTCATAATCGTTGTCGTCGTTGCTAGGCGCATGCGGCTGGATCGTAAGCCCAGACATGGCATATTCCAGGGGTACCTGCCACTCCGGTCTCGGATTCACGGCGCGCGAGGGAGGGGGCTCCTGGATGACGACGCCGCGTACCCCGCGACCTTCACCATCCCCACCCTTCTTGTGGCTATGTGGAGGGTCAAAGTGCGGGCACCGTAGGCGAGGATGATCTCCCTGGGCAATGTAGTGCATCACACTGACGATAGTCTGGTTTACCCACCACAGGCGGCGACCAATCTCGTTGTGGTTCAACGGGGGCGGATCGTCACCCTCGTACCTGGCGAGCTCCCTTTCCTACCGGTTAGCGAAGAAGGCATTCCAGGTGTCGTAGTTGTCGGGATCCCAATAGGGATCCATCCGCTGCTCCGGCGTGAGCTTGAGGTAGAAGTGGTTCGTGATGGCCGCCTGGTGGGCGGAACCTTGAGGCGCAGGAGGGACAGGAAGTCCTCCAGCGCTCAACATCCAGTCAACGGGCATCCGGTAGCCTGGCGGGCATGGGTAGCTAGAGGCCCACAACGCCATAGTCTCCTCGAGGGTCAGAATGGCCCAGTATGTGGTGTCCATTGTTGTGAGAGGGTAAGATCTGGATGTGTGGATGGCCATGGTGGCCGGCCTAGATATAGAGAGAAAAGGCAGGAAAATATGGCGGGAAGCGGAGGGAACTGGCGGGAAAGCACGACGCGTGGCTTGACGACTCTGAGAAGGGCAGGAAATATCTTAAGTCCCAGTTATTGACTCCAACCGGGATTAAAGGCCCCCAAAATATAATAGTTAACCCTAAACCTTAACCCTAACCCTAAACCCTAAACCCTAACACTAATCCAAAACCCTAAACCCTAAATCCTAACCCTAAACCCTAACCCAAAACCCTACACCCTAAACCCTAACCCTAACAGAAAATGGATTTGGATTACTTATTCAAATTCAAGCATTTTTTATGTTAAAAGTTTAGTGAGATTCAAAAATATGCAAAATATAATAGTTAATGCATTTTTAAATTGAAAATGGCAAAATAGTTAATAGTTTCACTAGTTAGAATAATTATTTTATAAAACACAAAATAGATTTGGATTACTTATTCAAATTCAATCATTTTTTATGTTAAAAGTTTAGTGAGATTCAAAAATATGTAAAATATAATAGTTAATGCATTTTTTAATTGAAAATGGCAAAATGGTTAATAGTTTCACTAGTTAGAATAATTATTTTATAAAAAAGAAAATAGATTTGGATTACTTATTCAAATTGAAGAACTTTTCATGTTGAAAATTTTCTCAAATTTATAAGTATGCAAAAACTGTATAATTCAAATGTTTAAAAAATATAATAGTTACAGATTGAAATATTTGAAAAAACAGACGCTAACTTAGACCCAGTGCGCCCAAATTTGCGCCTTTAGTCCCGGCCCAAAACATCGGCCGGGACTAAAGGCTCTGCAACCGAAAAGGCAGCCAAAGCCTTTAGTCCCGGTGCATGGTTGGAATCGGGATAAAGACCCCCTTTAGTCCCAGTTTGTGCCACGCACCGGGACTAAAGGGTGGGGGGTATTAGTACTCTTCTTCCCCCGGTCGAATCCATCGACCGGGAGCACATCGCGAGGAGCTAGCACTATGCCGAATTTGGAGCTAGCACTACGCCACCTCGTCGCCTCTCCGCCCGTTCATGCAGCCGCGCCGCCGCCTCTCCAGACGCGCACGTCCGTCCCACCGCTGGGAGGTAATAACCCCCTCCCCCAACCGCGCGCCGTTGCCTCTCTCCGTCTCGGCCCCGGCGAGCCCGGGCGGCCCCCCCCCGACTGCGCACGCTGCCTCTGTCCATCCCCGCCGGCCCCGGCCGGCGAACTCGGGCAGCACCCACCCCGGCCCGGCCACTTTTTTTTAATTTCTTGTATTTTTTATATGTTAATTAAGAATTATTACTAGTATATATATATGTTTATGTATATATAGTAATAGAGTATATAGATATAGTATATATATATATATGTGTGTTTTTTATTTCGTGTATTTTTTATATGTTAATAATTATTACTAGTATATATAAATATGTTTGTGTATAATAGTAATAGATCATATAGATATAGTATATATATGTTTTTTATTTCTTGTATATTTTTTATATGTTAGTAATTATTACTAGTATATAGTAATCGACACGAATTTGCTGGCTATGGTGATAGCTGTGCATAGGGTGCAGACCATTGGATAATGCTTGGTGATTCGTGCTTCTGTTAACGTCCGTCAGCCCATTCCTCGACGCCCGCACAGGTTCCTATCGGCAAAAAATAACTAGCATGTTCCAAGTCCAAGCAGCTCAAAAGAAAAACCTCCGCCAAAGTCTAATCGGATTTATTCACTTCAGAAGCACAAGATTCACAGATCCATCAATACTCAAACACAAAATCGAGGAGTCCATACATGTTTGTTTGGTTCATCCATGAAGTATCATGCAGAAAAAAAGGCAAAACAAAAAGTAAAGAAAAAAAAATAAAATTTTTCCGTTGTTGAGAAACCCGCGATCGAAATTCCCGCGACGCCATCGACCCGCAATTTTCCACCGCGACGCACTGCAGACGGATCAGCCCAACCTCCAAATAATAAATGGTGCTTGGGTAAGAGCAAGACATATCTAAAATCATCCGTGAAGAATCAATGGAACACTTCAATACACTGCAGAAAATTGAACGGCAGGAAAACAATGGAATGATTGGATTGGAAAATCCTCTCCTCAATTTCTCATACGGAGTACATGAGACAAAACTGTCTTAAATATGCACTAAAAAAGGTAACGAAAGAGAATCAGATGAGAGACGGGCCGTGACGCCGGCAAGGAGGTTCTCTATCACGGCCGGCCGCATATAGCTTGAGGGCGTTGACCACGATCTGCTCCAAGCCTCCAACCTGCCATGGCAGAGACGGGTCCATCGCTGCGGAAGAGCTGCTCCTCCCTTGCGCAACTAGCTGTGATGCGGAGAGACGGTACATCCAGGCGGAGGAGGGACGTTGTCGGCCGGGATCCAGTCCACCTTGCCGCTATCCACCGCCACGCACAAGTCACCGATTCAGCCTCCACATTGTGCCCGGCATCAAAATTTCTTGTGCGTGGCCGCATATATTGCTAATGTCCCTCCTCCACCTGGATGTACCTGGAAGTATATGCATCAAAATTTCTGCTTCATCAACGTTGTGTTTGTCATATAATTAATCTTATTGCTAAAAGTGCTTTAGATGATCTAGAACCATACATTGAAAGATTGCGTATGGGAATATCATGGTTGAATGCTTCTAATACTAGACTTGGAAGCTATAGAAATTATTGTGCTGTTATTAATGTACCATGTCATGGTCTTCATCTAGACATGCCAGTTAGATGGAACTCTACATATCTAATGCTTCAGTTAGTTTTACGTGACAAGACTCAATTTTCCGCATTTGTTAATGCACATTTTCCGCAAGAAGATGGGTATCATCTACTTGGTGATGATACTTGGCACATTGCTGAATCGATCTATAAGTTTCTGGCTACATTTAATGAATCAATTATTACTTTATCTGGGGTTTATTATCCTACATCTCATATGATTGTGCATCATATTTTAGAAATTGCCCAACACCTGAAAGAGTATGAAAATGATACCACTTTATTAGTAGCTGTCCATCACATGAAGGAAAAATTTCTCAAATATTGGAAAACTATACCTTTGCTCTATGCTATCGCATTTATTTTGGATCCTAGGGCTAAAATGGAAGGGTTTAGTGGTGTTCTATCGCTCTTAAGTTATACCGTAAATGTTAGCTATGATCAATATTCACTTGATATAAAGGATAAGCTGCAGGAAGTTTATAGTAAGTATGAGCTTAAGTATGGCGCAGCTTTGCTACACAGACCTCCGGCGGTACCAACAGCCGGTAGGGGTAAGAAAAAAGTGTGGGGAAAAATATTTGGTACTTCCACGACCACGCCGAGCTCTTCCACTGGAAGTTCCACACAAACTCCCATGGTTCAAGGTGGCGGGGAGTTAGCAAAATATCTCAACAGTCCAGTAGTTGCTACTAATGATGATGATGATGACGACTTCGATATACTACAGTGGTGGCAGGATAAAAGGTCAACATATCCGGTGCTTTCCATATTAGCACGGGATGTGCTATCGGTGCCCGTCTCAACGGTCTCATCGGAGTCTGCTTTTAGTCTAGCTGGCCGGATAATTGATGATAGAAGAACTAGTCTCACCCCAGAGATGGTGAAAACACTGATGTCTGTCAAAGATAGAGAGCTAGCCAGACGAAGAGCCCAGCACACCACCGAGAACCCAGAACTGATAGCCTCGTTTGAAGCTATGCGGTGGACTGAAGACCAAGAAGAAACTTGATATAGGATTTTTTAATCTCTTTGTAATTTTTAATCTCTTCTGTAATTTTTTCTTCTTTTTAGAGCCAGCTGTACTCTTTTCCCTTCCCAGGGATGGAAGGTTTTGATGAGGCAGCTAATAATAAAGGCCAATTTTTATCCCCATACAAACTTGTCTCCATATTGCCCTTTGCCCCAATGCCCCTTGGTCTCACTTCTTTTCCTTTAAATAGAGCAACCCACCCTCTCATTCTCCACACCACCCACCCCTCTCGTTCTTCACACCACACTCTTATTCTTCACACCACCACTCTCATTCTTCACAGTTCACACCACATGGCTGCTGACCCAAATCTCAACCAGTGGAACTTTGGAGCAAATCCACCAAGACCCCAAGCACCAAGAAGAATAAGCCGCATTTGGGAGCACTTCGATGAAGAAGTGTGTGAGGTAGATGGTGAACAAGTGAATAGAGCTAGGTGCAGAAGATGCGTCCATTTGTTCATATTGCGCCGCGGAGGTGGAACTGGTCACTTGCATAGGCATGTTTTGTCTCACCAGAGGCAAGACGGAGGAAACTAATTAGTCGATGTAATTTTTTTATTTTCGAGCGGGTTGTACTCTTTTTCCTTACTAGGGATGTAAGGTTTTTTAATGAGACAACATTAATAAAGCTCACTTTTTATCCCATATGAAAATTTATGTCATTTCACTATTTTTCTGCAATTTTTAGACATTTTTTAGCATTTTTTCGGACATAGATTAAAGAAAAACAGGAAAACAGGAAAAACGGGCCGTTTTCGGCCCCGCGGGCCACACGTGCTGCGGGCCAGCCCGCCAGACGCCGAGGCCGGGCTGGGGCCGCACAGCCGGGCACGCGGGCCGGCCCGGCACGGCACGCGAGCTTGGCGGGCCGACAGGGGCCGTGCCGTGCCAGGCCCGTGTAGGCGGTGCCGGGCCTGGGCCGTGCCGGGCCGGCCCGTTGGCCAGATTTGGCTCTCGGTGTGGGCGAAACAAGGGATGGTTGGTCCGTTAACGGTGTTTAGATGGCGTAGCACTATACATTGATCCAACGGCGGGACGAGGGTGCACTGCTACCACTCTAGGTAGCCCACTATTTTGCATATAGATACAGAATATATATATATATATATATATATATATATATATAAATACTTCCGTAAAGTCGTATATGAGACATGGGTGTAGTTACACCCGGGAGTAAGAAGTATTTTTCCTATAGGACATATTCATACTACACCCGGGTGTAGTTACACCCACACGTGTTTCACACTATCTAGGCAGTATCTATCATACTGGAGATTATATATGGGTAGTATGAAGTATATAAGAATATTTGGGGAGTATATATCCTACTTTTTTGGTAGTATGTAATTTTTATTCACATACTCCTTTTGTACGTATAAATATGATGGTATCTTACATATATAGTGCAAACTATGGGTGTATTCGCAATTTTTTCATCTAACTTGTTTGAAAGTATCTTAGATATAGTATATGAACATACTCTAATAGATAAAGTATTATAAATACTTCCATAAAGTCGTATATGAGACATGGGTGTAGTTACACCCGGGAGTAAGAAGTATTTTTCCTATATATATATATATGTTTGTGTATAGTAATAGAGTATATAGATATAGTATAGATATAGTATATTGTATATGTTATTAATATGTGTATATAGTATATAGTATATACTATTATTTATTTATACAGGATATTGCATATACTATTAATATGTGTATATAGTATATGTTATTAATATGTGCTCGGTGGCCCCCGTACTTAGGGTTAGAGTGGTGGTGCTCGCGGGCCCCCTGACTTAGGGTTAGAGTGGTGGTGCTCGCGGGCCGCCCGGACTTAGGGTTAGGGTTAGGGTTAGGACGGTGCTCGCGGGCCCCGGACTTAGGGTTAGAGTGGTGGTGCTCGCAGGCCCCCGGACTTAGGGTTAGAGTGGTGGTGCCCGCGGGCCGCCCAGACTTAGGTTCGCAGGAATGTGACTTAGGATATGGAAGAAGCTACGACGCTTGTGGTCGCTATGAATGTGACTATTCAGGAACTGCTAGGTTCGCAGGACGAGAAGTTATCCAAGACTGATGTAGTCCCTCAATATGTCCCAGAGATGCCGTTGGTCATCCAAGAGAGGTTGCAACAACTGCCAACACAAATGCGGAGTTTATATAACTGGTACTTGAAAGTCGCAAAGGAGAAGAGAATAATGATCGTGGCGAAAGTACCACATGACTACTACTTCCGAGAAGAAGAGGTCCATGTTGAGTTTCCAGAACTCTTCCAGTTATATGCTTTCGATGCCCTCGACAAATCTATCATGAGTTGCTATTGTCTGTAAGTTATTGAATTCATTATCTACATATAAGTTTTTCAGTTATTCAGTTCATTGCATGTAATTATCCTTATTATACCCTTTTGTACTCTATTATTATGCAGAATGAAGATCTAGGAATATAAAAGAAGGTCACTCTTTAGTTTATTGACCCAGATAAAATACATATAAAGACGCTAACGGATAAACCCGAGGAGACGGAGGAAAACCTTCTAAGGTTTCTAACGGAGCAAAATTTATGTGACCACATACTGTTTTCTTACAATTTCAAGTTAGGGTCTTACTCTGGTGTACATATTCACTTTTTCTTACTCAATTTAAGTGTTATTGATGAGTTACTGATGTATATATAAACGTGTGTGCAGATTCCACTAGATTCTGCTAAACATTCAACTTGATAAGAGAACAGTTGAAGTCATGGACCCATTAAAAACACCCCTGAAACAGTTTAGGGACATGCAGGACACGCTCAAGAGGTAATTTTCGCGCTACATCGGTCTCTTTTGTTGATTTTCTGAGATATCACGTAATAAATAACTCATTCATTTTCTTTACTGGGCAGGGTTTGGAACCAGTTCAAGAGTGCGGTTACGGGCCACTTTAGTGAGAAGCTGATGTTTAAGCCAGTCTCGGTAAGTAGTACACACATCTCTTTACTTCTATAGTTTCAATACAATTATGCTGCTAGAATATTATTTTGATTGAATTCTATTCTCGTAAAGTGCGCTAGGCGGCCACCAGGACGAATCTATGTGGATTCTACGTTTGCGAGTTCATTCGCACATTTACCGCTGAGCACAAAAATTATAAAGTCGGTGTAAGAAATACATTCACAATATTATTTTTAGTACCGTCACTGTTTGTTATCATGATTGGTATTAATATATTGATCTCCTTTTTTATATAGTTCGATAGAATGCGTGATCAGCTCCTACCAGAGCAACACGTACTAGGAATTGCTGAATAAACTAGCAGGATTCTTGATGAACGAGATGATAGATGACGCCGAAGAATTTAGTATGAATAGGCGCTACCGATGATCACCCGACCGTGTAATTGAATAGACGGGCTCTAGTCTCGGTAACTGTGATGTCTCCATGTAAGTATCATGTATATATTTGTGTATGCTCGATCCTAATGGTTCTCCATGTAACTATCATGTATATATTTGTATGTTCTAGTCCTGGTAACGTGTACGGTATGTGATAGCATAGAAATCTATTTTGAAATGAAAAAGAAATAAATATAAACAAAATGAATTCTCTATCGCGGCAAAGAAAGGAGCCAAAACCCTGCCACGGCAGAGAATAGTAACCGGGACTAATGGGGGGACCTAGTGCACGCCGGGGGCAGCCACGTGGATGCCCATTGATCCCGGCTAGTAAGCGGGCCGGGACTAGTGGGTAGGCCTTTAGTCCTGCCTCTCTAGTCCCGGTACCACAACCGGGACTAAAGGCTCTTACAGGCGGGGACTAAAGGCCCATTCTCCACTAGTGTCAGGTCTATTGTGGACAGAAGGTTGCAACACTGAGAGCAGCATTAATGCGGACAAAGCTGCTCCGGTTACTGATAAAGTAATATTTTTTTGGGGACTGAGAGCGGTATTTTTTTTCGGGGACTGATAAAAGCAATATGTGTGTGTTTCAAATATGTGTGTGTTTATTGATAAACATGAGATTAGGAACTTAAAATGTTGTAAACATTGTCTCGGCCAGCAATATAAGACTATCTGGATAAGAGCATATCTAACAGATACTGAAAAAGGGGTCGGAACCGAAAATTTTCGTCGAGTTTACGGGTTTAGGCCAAAATAGGCCCAGAACAGGGCCCGAACTCGCGGCCTGGCCCGTAAATAGAGTTCGGGGGCCCGAGAAACTTGGCAGCTGCCCCGTATTAAAACGGGTCATGGAGGGGAGTTCGGTTTCCGAACCCTACTCCCCTCCGCTGCTACCTCTCGCTCCGCTGCCACCAACCTACTTGATACGTCCAAAACGTATCTACTTTCCCAAACACTTTTTCTATTGTTTCTCCTCTATACTTGTGTGATTTGGATGCAACTAATGTGAACTGACGCTGTTTTCAGCAGAATTGCCTTGGTGTCTACTTTTTGTGCAGAAAATCAACTATCGGGAAAAATCTGGGAAAATATGCCAAAAATCCTATTTCACCCGAAGACTCTAGGAGCCAGAATACGAGACGGAGAAGAGCCCTGGGGTGGCCACACCACCTGGTGGTGCGGGCCAGGCCAGGCCACGCCAGGGGGTGGTGTGGGCCCCCCAGGCACCCCCTCGGCCTCTCTCTTCGCCTATAAGGAGCCTTCTGACCTAAAAACTATGGGGGGTTCGACGTTTTTCCACGAAAAGTTCCGCTGCACCGCCGCCACCGAAGGGGAGATTCGGGGGACAAAAAGTCTCTGTTCCGGCACCCTGCCGGGACGAGGAAGTGCCCCCGAAGCCATCTCCATCGATCTCCACTATCATCTCCGTCGACCATCCATGTTTCCTCCATCTATGAGTGACTAATCCCCCACTGTAGGCTATGGGGATGGTAGGGTTTGGATGAGATCATTCATGTAATAGCATCAGATTGTTAGGGCATGGTGCCTAGTATCTTTTATTAGTGCTTTATGACTTTGTTGCTACTTGTTGTGCTTAATGCTTGTCACTAGGGCCCGAGTGCCATGATTTCAGATCTGAACTTATTATTGATTCATTATGATAGTATTGTTTTGGGTCTTATCTGCAAGTTGTATACACACGTTGTTGTCCAGAACCTATGGCCCCGAAGTGACAGAAATCGGGATAACCGGAAGGGAAAGGCTTTGATGTGAGGATCACATGTGTTTACGGAGTGTTAATGCTTTGCTCCGGTGCTCTATTAAAAGGAGCACCTTAATTGCCAGTAGTTCCCTAGAGGCCCCGCTGCAAACGGGTTGGCAGGACAAAAGATGTTGTGCAAGTTCTCATTGCGAGGACGTATGACTATATATGGAACACATGCCTAGGATTGACTAGTACTTGGATGCTTTATCTTATTTATCTGCAATTGGCCTATGTTCTGATTGCTATGTGAATTGTCTTATCCATGCAACGCCCATCCATCCATCCCTATGCCTACCGCACTCGAATCCCACTGTTTACTGCTTTTGTTACTACTGTCCTTGCTTTATTGCTGCTGTTACTTTACTATTCCTACTACAAAACTATTGCTACTGATAAACTGCTGTGAGCAAGATTGTTTCCAGGTGCAGCTGAATTGACAACTCAGTTGTTAAGGCTGATAAATACTCTTTGGCTCCCCTTGTGTCGAATCAATAAATTGGGTTTCACTTCCCTCGAAAATACTGTGATACTCCCCCTATACTTGTGGGTCATCAAGACTATTTTCTAGCGCCGTTGCCGGGGACCATAGCTTTATTTATGAAGTTCACTTGGATTCTATATTGTTCGCTGCTATCCATCCATCATGGGTAAGTCTCGTGATGGCAAGGTTCCTATTTTACCATCCACTACAAGAAGAGGTATGGTTCTAAACACCTTTGCTGCTCTTGATTCACCATATGTTATAAGTAAGCTCGTTACACCACCACATACACATGCTACACACACTGCTACTACTGCTAAATCTGAAACTTCTGATGCTTATGATGCTGCTTCTACTGTGCTTGATAAGAGTGGTTCATTAGGTCCTTTCCTAGATGCTACGATTTCTAGAACTATAGCTGGAAATACCGAAACTCCTAATGAAGACACTACCACACCTGTTAGCTCACCTGAGTCTAGTGAGAGTTATGATATTGAAGAAGATTATGTTGAGATGACCGATGAGTTTATTAAAGAATGTAAGAACACCCATGATAGGAGCGCTGCTAAGAGTCTCCTTGAGAGGCGTACTGTTAGACCCATATTGTCTCCTGATGCTAAGTTTGCTGCTTCTCCCATAAAAATTATAGATGAAGATTATGATTTCTCTCTCGATCTATCCTACATAGCTATTGTCGGGAAAGAACCTCTTTGTGAGACTAAGAATGAAAGTGTGGTAGCACATATGAATGAACTTTCTACCATGAGTGGCTTGTTTTCTGATGATATTAAGATGCGTACTTACTTTGTTGCTAAGATTTTTCCCTTTTCACTGCAAGGAGAAACTAAAACTTGGTTTAGTAATTTACTTCCTAGATCTATTGATAGCCCTGAGTGCTTGATTAGTAGAAATATTTTCCTCCCAGTGCTAGACATGCTATTTTGCAGGAACTTTTTGATTTCAAACAGGGAGAAAAAGAGGTATTGCCCGAATCTTGGGCGATGTTTTGTGCTCTGATTCATGCACAGGCTAGAAGTCCATTACCTAAGAATGAGCTTCTTGATATATTTTATAATGGACTAACCAAAGAATCTAGGACATACCTGGATACTTGTGCTGTGTTTTCAGGAATAGGACTCCTAAGGAAGCTGAGGAATTAATGGCTAAAATAAGCAAGAATTATGAAGATTGGACTCCTCCTAAACAAGTTATACCTGAAGTAATTGTACCTGGACCATCTATTCCTGTGCCTATTCCAACATCAAAGAAGAGGGGAGTTATTGAATTAAATGATGAAGTGATGAAGGAAGCTAGGAAATGTCTTAAGGAGAAGGGAATTAAAGCTGCAGATGTCAAGAATTTACCTCCAATAGAAGAATTATGTAAGCCTATTCCCTACTCATCCACTATTGAGGTACACTCTCTCCAACACTTTGATGAAGGTGATATCCCTTACTCTAAACCTCCCGATCAATGCTTAGAAGAATTTGATATCTTTATTGTTAAGCAAGATAACTTTAATAAAAGGGTGCAAAATCATCTAATGGAAAACACTAGAGCTATTGTTGAGTTGAAATATATTGTGGAAAGAACCTCTAATGATGTTAAAATGATTGTTAAACACTTTCAAATGGTTCAAACTCAAATAGATCAACTCGTTAAAGTGCAAAACGACTTGCTAGTTAATGCTGCTAAAGAAAAACATGCTTATGAAATTAAAACTAGAAGTGGTGCTGCTACCCAGGATCCTCTATATCCTGAGGGGCATCCCAAAAGAATTGAACAGGATTCTCAACAAGCTGAAAATGGTGGTTCTACTCGTAAGAAAAGGAAAAAGAAACATAAAACTATTGTAGAACCCTCTGAACCTGCTATAGATCCTAATAGTATATCTATCTCTGATGCTGAAACTGAAAGTGGTAATGAAGAAAATGTAGTTCCTAATGAAGAAAAAGTTGAAGAAGAACCTGAAAACCACACTAAGAATACTAAATACACCAAAGAAGATTTTATTGCTACGAAACATGGTAGTGAAAGAGAACCTTGGGTCCAAAAACCTATGCCTTTCCCTGATAAGAAACACAAGTCAAAGGAAGACGAACACTATAATAAGTTTTGTGAGTGGATGAAGCCTTTATTCTTGCAAATTCCTTTGACTGATGCTATTAAATTGCCTCCTTACTCAAAGTATATGAAGGACATTGTCTCGAATAAAAGGAAGTTCCCTAATGAAGAAATTTCTACTTTGCTTGCTAATTATTCCTTCAATGGTAAGGTTCCTAAGAAACTTGGAGACCCAGGGATTCCAACTATCCCTTGCTCTATTAAGAACAGTTATGTTAGAACTGCTTTGTGTGATTTGGGAGCTGGAGTTAGTGTTATGCCTTTCTCTCTCTATAAGAGGCTTCAACTTGAAAAATTAATAATGACTGATATATCTTTGCAAATGGCTGATAAATCTACCACTATCCTTGTGGGTATATGTGAGGATGTACCTGTTCAAGTGGCTCACAATTGCTTGATACTAACTGATTTTGTTGTGCTTGAAATGCCTGAAGATGATAATATGTCTATTATTCTTGGGAGACCTTTTCTTAATACTGCAGGAGCTGTTATTAATTGTAATCAAGGAAAGATGACCTTCAATTTTAATGACAAGGAACATACTGTCTATTTCCCCAAGAAGATTGAATGGACTTATGGTTTGAATTCAATTGAACATGTTGAAGGCATTCAAGTTGGAGAAATATATTGTCCCATACCAAGAGAAAAATTTGAAACCATTATGATTGGGACCATTGCTATCAAGGTTAAGGTAACATAATCATTAGTGGAGTACAAAGTTTTGTCTCATATGCAATTGTTTTGGTAGCAAGACTTGATCAACCTTGCTAACAAAAGGATTCCATTGAACAAAACAATGTTTTCATTATGATTATCTCCGTTTATTTCTATCTTTTGCTTTTTAGTTTTTGCTCTCGTTTAGTTTTCTTTGTGTTGTTAGTTTGCTTGCATGCTAGAACTTCTGTAGTTCTAGCCTTGTTTTTTCTTTGCGTCATGTTTCCAAAAGAAAAAAATCTGTCTGTCAGAAAAATCATTCTTCTATTTCTGAAAATTGCACAAAAATAAAGTGTCTCGAAAAATTCCAGAAAATTCAAATTAAATTTTTACATGAAAAAAGTTGGAGAGGAGTACCTGGTAGGTACTAGGGGGGACCACCAGGCAGGCACACCATGTGGTGGCGCGGCCAGCCCTGGGTGGTGCCATGCCTTGGTGTGGGCCACCCCTGCCCCCCACTACCTCTCTCACCTGCCACTTTCTTCTCTGTCCCGAGTAAGCTCTAGTTCATAGCTCAAAATCGCATTCTTTCTGTGCTTGCTCTCGATTTCTTCGATCTGCTTGCTCAGCCCATCTTTCTTGCTGAAATTTGGAGCATTTGTTCCCTGGTATGTGACTCCTCCCCTTGTCCAAGTAGATTTGTGTTTAGTGGATTATATGTTGAGTATTTTGCTGCTGTAGGTGACTGGTTATGAGAGCTTGTAAGCTTGTTTGATGCTTAGAGATATAGTTTTGATGCATGTTTAGGCCTCTTGCAAGTCCCTATGAGTGGAATCCTTCATTATATTTACTCTGCAATCACTTGTTTAATAGGTGTTTAAATTTCAGAATAGAAGATGAGTGAACACGACCTAAACCAACATGAGCTTTGGGTGCCTGAGGTCATGAAGGTCCATCGGGAGGAGGAAGTTTTTCCCTCCATTTATCCATGCCCTGAGTTCATGAGAGCTGCAAGAATTCTACAAGATTTCCACACTTTGGTTTCTAATGCAGGGTTAGAGCGCTTCTTGGAAGATGAACCTTGTCAATTTGTGAAGCTAACCATGTCTATGGTGCAGGATTTCCAATTTAGTCACTCTTTGCCTAACCCCATGGTCCATTACAAAATTTACAATATTGCTGTCTATCTTTCTCTTGATGATTTTTGTGCAGCTATTAAGGTACCTCAATGGGGATCATGTAAGAAGATTAAAGAGAGACCGGAACCACTCATGTATTTATACGCAGAAATTTGTCAAGGGAGTAGCTTCTCGAAAGAGAATGGAAAAATCCGTAACATTCATCTTCCCTCCATTCTCTACTTTACCTACTTTATTGCCAAGTGTGTTCTTGCTAGGAAAAATGCCAATAAGTTATCTTCGTTTGATCTAGCATTTATCTCTGCTGCTCTTAGACGAGATAGGTCTTACAACTTGGGTGCTTTAATAGCTTTCCGTCTTGCTGCTAACCGTGAGAAAGGTGGAATTTGTGGAGGGCTCATTGCTTCTCATTTACTAGCATTACATGGTTTAGTGCCTCATCATCTAGACCTACAGTTTCCCATAGAGAGGCTTGATTTTAATTCCATGATACAACATAAATTTATTTCCTCGTGGGCTAGTTTGAGTGAGTTGTCTTATGAAATAACCTTTCTCAAAGCTGGTTGGAGAAAGAGCAAGTCCGAGCGTGTTGTTCTTTTGCCTGCACCTATTTTGTTTAACCTTGATAACAGGGAAGGATGGTCCCTCACTGAGGAGGAGCTTAACACGTACTTGGGATAGCTTTCCCAACAGGAGCAGGACACTAGAAGGGAGGTCACGGATGATTCGGTCCAGCCCTCGAATGAGGGAGAGTCTTCATATCAGCAGCCCGCTTATGATTGGGGAGCTTCTTCTTCCTCTCATGGGCCCAGTTACGACTATTCTTACCAAGATCCGCCCGCTTGGAACCCCTATTCGTACATGGATTGATTCCTACTTAGGCCAAAAGCCTAAGCTTGGGGGGAGGTACGCCGACACCACACTCATCTCCATATCATGTTGCGCCGGTACTTTGTATATTCATGTTTTCGTTCTCTTTTTAGTTTTCGTTCTTCTTTGCTTTTGCTTTCTAGAAACACAAAAAGACAAAAAATATTTTTGTTGTTTCTCTTTGGTTTGCTTCTTCTTTTTGCCTTAGTTTGTTTTTCCCTTTTTGCTTTGTTTGAACTATTCGAAAAACCCAAAAAGATTTTGCTTTGCTTGTTTTTCTCTTTTGCTTCTTATTTAAAAATCGAAAACACCAAAAATATTTGTCGTTCTTCTTTGGTTTTTGCGAGTTTGCTACAGGGTTCGGCTGTTCTCAGTGGATTATTGGTTTCATATTATTATTCAAGCCACACAAGTGAAGAGCAATAATGAGGATTAATGACAACTTGAGGCGTGGTAAGAGGCTGGTAACGAACTCTATTTGTCTTCATTTTTGTACATATACTCATCATTGTGAGCTTGCTTAGTCCGTTCATGTAGAGTGTATGTTTTCTTTGGATGCTTAGTAGTTCTTGCTTTCTTGTGATTAGCTCTAGCCCGCTAATAGTTTGTAGCATGTCTCATGAATGTTTGCTTGCATTACTCTATTCATAAATTGGTATGACACCGTTATATCCTCCTCTGAATGTTTCATTTGAATTGACTTGGCACATGCTCATGCATGCACATGACTGTAATAATCAGTTAAGCCTCGATGAATTATTTTCCCTTAAGGATCTTGAATCACTTTCATGCCATGAGTAGTCCTATTTTGTTGCAAGCATGATAATGACAGCTATTGCTCTCTCGTTTGTCGCTCCCTTACTATTGCTAGCCTTCACTTCCACTGAGTGTTTTACTCAAGTTTCCAACTCCCTAAACCAAATATTTCCAAAGTGTCCACCATACCTACCCATTAGAATCATTTGCTACCTCCGTGCATAATCAATATGCTTTGTTTTCTTCCGAATAAAATGTTTGCTTGTTATCAGAAAGTTAGTTAGTAAAGCTCTCACGAACTTGATGGCACACTTTATTTTCTTGCACTTAATAAACCTAAACCATTGCGTCCTTCTTTGTTGTGCATATGCTTGCACTTTATGAGTTGAAGTTAGCAGAACCATGTATCATGTGGACCGCTTTCAACGCTTCATAGGTACTCTGTACCTAGTTGATATCATGTTCTTTTGCTTATGGATCCCGACGGTGTGAAATAAAAGTGGAACTTGTAAGATCATGGAGTTTGTATGTATGTTAGAGAAACGCCTGGGCCGCTAGCCTAAGCCATGCCTAATTATGGTGGAAACTTACAGCATAACCATAATGAGCATTCTATGAAGCATCCTCAATAAAAATCTATGCACATAGTAAATAAAAAGATCGCCGAGATGCTCATTGTTTGCTTGCCTTGTATTTTGATCAGGGGATAGCTCTCGTGTCATGTGCAAGGGGTACCCCGTTGGCAGTTCTCTATGATACGTATGTACTTACAATGACAAGAGCTTACTTGTGACTGAAGTTGAGTAGCATGAGGATCGGTCTTCGTAAGTAAGGGGCATGAGACTTCGATTTATAACTTGTCAAGCATATCCTCTTAGTTGTGTCACTTTCACCTTAACCACATTCAAGATGCTTATGATAGGGGCAATGAGAGCTCAAAGCTAACGAGTACCATACTTTCAGCATTTGGAAGTCTTTCAAAATTATTCAAAACCTTTTTCTTCTACTTGTTGAGTCTCCATATATTCTTTGAGCACCTTCTTGAGAGCATAGTTGTCATTCTTTGTGTTTGTTCCATTACTTGAATTATTTGTGTTATGACTTTGATGCTTGTATCCTTGATATCTTTACTTCTAGTCATCACTTGAACTTCAGAGGTGCCTTGACATTCATAACCAAAGGCAAGCGAGATACCACTCTATCATACCTTTCTATGAGCATTGTAATGTTGCTTTTGTTCGTGCTTCGTGCTACTTATTATTCTTGAGTTGGAATCTCTTCATAGCTTGCAATGACTGTTAAGTAGATTCAGTTGCATACTCTTTATTATGAATTGTCTAAGTAGTTGATCACATTGCTGAGAATATTTACATCATATAAAGCAAATGTGTTCGTGAAAGTTCTTTTATCGCACTCAGTTTTCAACTGAATTGCTTGAGGACAAGCAATAAGCTAAGCTTGGGGGGAGTTGATACGTCCAAAACGTATCTACTTTTCCGAACACTTTTGCTATTGTTTCTCCTCTATACTTGTGTGATTTGGATGCAACTAATGTAAACTGACGCTGTTTTCAGCAGAATTGCCTTGGTGTCTACTTTTTGTGTGCAGAAAATCAACTAACAGGAAAAATCCAGGAAAATATGCCAAAAATCCTATTTCACCCGAAGACTCTAGGAGCCAGAATACGAGACGGAGAAGAGCCCTGGGTGGCCACACCACCTGGTGGCGCGGGCCAGGCCAGGTCACGCCAAGGGGTGGTGTGGGCCCCCTAGGCACCCCCTCGGCCTCTCTCGTCGCCTATAAGGAGCCTTCTGACCTAAAAACTACGGGGGGTTCGACGTTTTTCCACGAAAAGTTCCGCTGCACCGCCGCCACCGAAGGGGAGATTCGGGGGACAGAAAGTCTCTATTCCGGCACCCTGCCGGGACAGGGAAGTGCCCCCGGAGCCATCTCCATCGATCTCCACCATCATCTCCATCGACCATCCATGTTTCCTCCATCTATGAGTGAGTAATCCCCCGCTGTAGGCTATGGGGATGGTAGGGCTTGGATGAGATCGTTCATGTAATAGCATCAGATTGTTAGGGCATGGCGCCTAGTATCTTTTATTAGTGCTTTATGACTTTGTTGCTACTTGTTGTGCTTAATGCTTGTCACTAGGGACCGAGTGCCATGATTTCAGATTTGAAATCATTATTGATTCATTATGATAGTATTGTTTTGGGTCTTATCTGCAAGTTGTATACACACGTTGTTGTCCGGAACCTATGGCCCCGAAGTTACAGAAATCGGGATAACCGGAAGGGAAAGGCTTTGATGTGAGGATCACATGTGTTCACGGAGTGTTAATCCTTTGCTCGGGTGCTCTATTAAAAGGAGCACCTTAATTGCCAGTAGTTCCCTAGACGCCCCGCTGCAAACGGGATGGCAGGACAAAAGATGTTGTGCAAGTTCTCATTGCGAGCACGTATGACTATATATGGAACACATGTCTAGGATTGTCTAGTACTTGGATGCTTTATCTTATTTATCTGCAATTTCCCTATGTTCTGATTGTTATGTGAATTGTCTTGTCCATGCAACGCCCATCCATCCATCCCTATGCCTACCGCACTCGAATCCCACTGTTTACTGCTTTTGTTACTACTGTCCTTGCTTTACTACTGCTATTACTTTACTATTCCTACTACAAAACTGTTGCTACTGATAAACTGTTGTGAGCAAGATTGTTTCCAGGTGCAGCTGAATTGACAACTCAGTTGTTAAGGCTGATAAATATTCTTTGTCTCCCCTTGTGTCCAATCAATAAATTGGGTTTCACTTCCCTCGAAAATACTGCGATACACCCCCTATACTTGTGGGTCATCACTGCTCTTCGGTGAGCGCTTAGAAACTTAGCTTCGCCTCCGCTCCACGACGCCATGGCCTCGTGTGGTGGCTCTGCACGGGGTAGCACGGGATTGGGCGGCGAGGACTCGCCGCCGTGGCCCCCCGTGTTCTGCACGGAGGCGGAACGCCGGAAGTTCAACCGGTCGGAGGGCACGCGCAAGCGCAGCGCCCACCGGTGGACTAACTGGGGGCTCCGGCAACGGCGGTGAGGGCTCCTCGTCCGGCGGTTCGAGCCGCCCACCGCGCCCGCCCGTGTACGACAGCTCTGACGAGGAGGAGCTCATCCCCACGCGGGAGCCCACGTTCTCCGCGGGAGACTACGTGCACGGCTCCGACGAGTTAGACGCCGTGGTCACACAGGTGGAGGCGATTTCGGAGGCGGAGGCCCACGCTCGCTTCCGCCGGGAGAGCACGTCTGCCGCGTCAAGCTCGAGATAGTCGACCTTGACTCCGACGAATGAAGCTCTTCACCGGCCTCCGCGTCGACGCCGTCCTCCGCCTCGATGCTCGAGCTCCGCCACCACCGTCACCGCCACGCGCAGAGGCCAATCGGGCCTCCTTTTGCTCGGAATTATTCTGCGCGGTTAGGCTACTAGCTAATTTAGGTTTTCAGTAACGATTATGTAACTTTTGATGCTCCATCGGAGCATCAAACTACCATCTATTTATATGATCATCGACGAATTTCCCCGTGACATTTGAATTTGTTTTTTTTGCACCAGCTGCAAAATCTACCTTCCTCACGTTTTTGAAAGACTGAATACACGTTTTTCGGTTCCAAAGTTTTTAGTTACTGGCTCTAACACAACTTCTTTCGGCCTATACAAATGGGAAACGATACATGAGTATACCGCATCGCGATCCCCCGGGTCGCTGCCTCTGGCTCGTGCGGTCGCGCCTCACCCTCACGTGGTGACAAGATGGCTAGGACCCAGCCCTTCTCTTCCTTATCTCTTGCTCTATTTTTCCTCGTGGTATCTGTCTGCAAACCATCCGCCATGGCCAGGCATTGCACGCAGCCCGCCACAGCTCACCACGCGTTGCCTGCTCGTCGCGCGCCGCCAGACCTCGCCGTTGCTGCTCCTTGCCCCGCATCGTCTCCCACCGTGCAGACCACTTTGCGCCTACTCCTTGTCCCGCATCGCCGCGCACCGCTGGAGCTCGTCACACCTTCTCCTTGCCCTGCATTGCCGCGCGCCGCTGGACCTCGCGGCGTCCGCTCCTTGCCCCGCATCGCCCGCCGCCGGAGCTCGAAGTGAAAGAAAATCTAAATTTAGGAGAAAACACGAGCCTTGCATGCAGCTCGTGCATGCGAGCTAGAAGTCCAGATCGATGTTGAAGGCGGCGTTCAAATGTTGTCGGACACGAACTGCATCAGCTCCTCCTGCAGATGAAGTTAGGTCTGCTCTTGTTTGGTGGTCATGGCATATAGCCTAATTAAGTGCATCACTAACCAAACTCTTAAAAGGGCAAACCCTTATTTTTCCGGCAAGAATATGGCCCGTGGGCCAACTCGACGAGCTAACCGAGCCCGTAAGTAGCCCAACCCGTAAGACAAATTCACGGGCCCCCGTGAATAGCCCATCGCCACCTCCACTAGTAGAGTGCGAGCGAGCGGTGATGGGCTGAAACCCGCCGCTCGCAAAACCTATTATGCCGCCGCCACTGCACTGCTCCTACTACTCCGGCGAGCGATTCTGTCCGCGATGCGCACATATCTGCGCAATAGAAGGCCGGATGGCCATCCTACATGGAGGATACGGACGGGGGTGGCCGTAGCGGTGGAGGTGGGGGTGGAAGGTGGCCGCCCGCTCGGCCATCGCAGCATCCGTGCGCCAATGAGGTGGAGGAGGAGAGGTAGAGGCTTGTCCGGTCCATCAGGGAGAAGCGGCGCGTGACACGGAAGTGGACCAACCATGGTCTACGCCGCCACCTTCGCTTGCCCTCTACGTGCACTGTCCCGAGCTGGCTGCGGCCGCTCCGTTCGCGCTGCGCATGTCGGACTACGCGGAGTCGCCCCACCCGCGCGGGCATCAGCGCCTCTTCTGGGCGCACGACGACGTCGAGGAGCGTGACGCGCTCATCGACGCCATCCGTGCCTCGGAGGAGGATCTCACGGAGGAGCTCCGCCGCGAGCGCGAGGACATATAGGCGGCCATCGCTGCGGTGGCTGTGGCCGAACGCGCGGAGAGGGAGGCGGCTGTCGTGGCGGTTCTTCACACGGAGGAGGGCTCCAGATCCGGCGCTGCCGCCGGCGAGCGCTAGGTGATCGTCCTCGACGACTAGGCGAGCTCTACCTACCTCCGGTGAGCGACTCCGAGCTCGATTTTGGTCCAACTGCGGACGTGTCGGCGTCCCTGGCAAGCTCTCCCCCTAATATGTTGTTCTTCTCTGTAATTTGTGTGTAATATGTATGAACTATGCTACCTACGATCAGCGGGTGTTGCTATTTCCCGCGATTTTTGAATATAAGGGTTGAAATTGTGGGTTCCGATCTGCCGACGAGTACCAACCTAAAAATTGTGAGTATAGGGCCTATTTAAAGGATTACCTATTTAAGGGTTCCATTAGAGATGCTCTAGACCGCAGCATCTCGAATACATCGTCTTCATCTAGACCAGAGAACATGTATACCACACGTCTCCATATACTCTGACGGCTGTCGGATCGGACGTCTATCTTCGCCAGGATCGCGTTGATCAAACAGATCTTGCGCTCACTAGGGCGTTCGCCAGACCGGCGCATGGACCGAACTAGGGTAGGTGCTGCTTCGAGACGCCGTGGTCAGTAGGTACAGGTACAGGTACAAAACGGCCGCCATCCAGGGACTGTCGGTCTATAGGAATTGTTGTGGATACGGTGGGTGTGAACACGATGGTAGGCACGGAGGAATTGTTGCATCGGCCTAAGTTTTGATGAATCACTGTACCGTCATGTTTGTTTGCCGGTCCAAGAAAATGGATCGCCGTCTGCACCATCTGGATAGCGAGGGCATCTAGGCAACAAGCACATTTATTTCTCCACAAACGTGGGCCAGGCATGGAACCATATACTGTACCAAAGCGCATGCAGTATGTAAAATACAGCAGAGAATACATAGACTTGTGCGAATGCCATTGGCCCAACTTTAGGGAGCATCTACACCCAGGAGCCAAACTGAATATCCGTCAATTAGCCTTCTAAGTAGGAGTATCTAAAACCGGGCAAATTACCCCCCAGTGGTGATGGGCTGTTTTTTAAACAGGTTTTGCCACGTGTGATTCTGGTTTTGTCCATGTTGACAGATATGGTCTTAAAAAAACAAGTCACGATCAGGGATCACGTTCGGCACGTGGTGGAGGCACGATTAGGATGGTTGGCGACTCCCCTAATCACGCTCCCAGGTGGTGATGGGCTGAGGCACGATCAGGACGGCTCACATCTCTCCTAATCACACTCGCGACGGCTCCACCTGTTCACACTCGCGACTCCTCCACCTGATCACGCTCAAGATGGTGGCGACGGCAGGTGCTTGTCGATCTCCTCTTCTCTTCCTCTCTGCCGTGCCCTCCTCCTCCCGGTATTACTCCTCCTTCCCTGACAGCGGCGGTGGCGTGCTCCTGATCACCAGGCTCGCGACGATGGAGGATATATAGCATGATCTGTTGATTGCAGTGCATCGTCGAAAAGTAGGTCAGGTCCCCGACTCATAGCTCTGTACCTGAATTGAAAGAGTGAGTTTTAAGAGTGGGTTTTAGAATTCAGAAATTTCTGCAGGAAACCATGTGCATGTATTGTCAGTTTCAACACAAATCAATCTGCTTCAGTGGTTGCCCTAGTTAACACTTAACTAATTATCAGTAATACTCAAATAGATACATATCACAGTAGATAAGTTCTACTCAAATTGCAATATCAAAGTAGTAAGTAGCACTGTGGAAAGTACATATATGCAAGTAGTATAGCCAGAAAATGCAATGCTCTGCAACAAGCCTAGCACTGGACACGCGGAAGCAAAGCAATTAAAATGGCGTGGCCATATGTAAATGTCTGAACAAATAAATACATGTGCAAAGCTCATAGTAAGCAGCGGTTCACCTTCAGTGTACAAGGAATTGATTGCTCACAGCCTGGTTCAGAAGCCAGCTAAAAATGTCAACCTAATGATTAAACAAGGCTAACTAACCCCAGACTGACAGACTAGATAGCTAGTTCTCATTAGTAGTCAGAACTTAAAAAGAAGCAAAAGTAGTCATCAGTAGTCACAACTTACAAACCAGCTCAATCACAAAATTCGTTGGAGTCCCAAGAGAGGAAGAGAATAAAGAAAAAAAGGCCCAATGCAAGTTTGGTTTTGCAAACTTATGTCTGGTCCAAAACATGAAAGATATGGGGGGTATGTATACTTGTTTCTTTCTAAATTGAATGAAGCAGGCAAGACTAGCAAGAACTATGCCCACAATGCTTATCTGAATGTTGCTTAAACTGTAATTTGTAAACTTGTCCTTCTGTAATTATCATTTATAGTATGCTAAAATTTCAATTTTTCTTGTTCCTTTCTGTAGGATGGATTCGTTGTGTGTTCGTTCCCATTATCGTGGGAGGTTAGAATACATTGATAAGGAATGGAAGTATGTCAGGGGAAGGAGTGCCATGTCAACTGTTCCCATTACAAAGCTGACTCTGGCAGATTTGAAGAGGCACTTGTCTGATTAGATGGTGCTTTCCGATGAAGATTTTCTAGAGATAAGTCTGAGTTGGATACTAATTGGGAAGGAGAAAAAATCCATGTGCAGTCTTGTTGACAATACAACTATGAGCAGCATGGCTAGTTATGTGACAAGAGAATGTGATGGTTTTGTTGAGATATTTGCAAGGCACCCACATGTATCCAATTCAGATGAAGGAGAGGTAGAATTTGCAGCTGATTATCAAGCTGAGCATGAGCAGCAGCAGCAACATCAACTTCAGCATGAGCATCATCCATTATGGCACCAAGAGTAGAGGCAACTTGAGCACGAGAAGCATCAAGAGCAGCAACAACTTCAGCATGAGGAGAACACAATTTGGCACCAAGAGAAGCACCACGAGTAGTAGCAACTTGAGCATGAGAAGTACCAAGAGAAAGAGCTAGTTCAGCCAAATGGAGCAAGCAAATTGCCAGTTGTTAGGGCAACAATGCAAATTGGACATGAGCAACACCAAGTAGAGCATGGGCAGCAGCAAATAGGACATGGGAAGCACCAAACCGAGCAAGAGCAATAACAAGCGCAACACCAAGTAGAGCATGAGCAGCACCTAATTTGGCACCAAGAGCAGCACCCTTTATGGCACCAAGAGTAGCACCATGAACAACACCAAGAGCAGCACCAAGTTGAGCATGAGCAGCACCAAGAGTAGCATCAAGTGGAGGAGAAAGTTGAGTATGACTAGCACCAGGAGCAGCACCAAGAGCAGCCAAATGTAGCAAGTAAATTGCCAGTTGTTAGGGTAGCAAAGTAGGATAATGGCAAGGAGATACAAGAGAAACATGAAGAAGATGTTGGTGAAGATAGCTTAGACAATAATTATGAGGATGTCCATGAATTAGATAGTGCTGATAGTAGTGGTGAAGATGAAAAGGCCATTTGTTACAGAAAACAACCACAAGAACTAAAGAAGAGAGTGAAGATACAAATGCTTGGAGAGGATGAGCAGAAAGCAACCAGAGAACCAGAAGAATTCATTGTTCCAGAAAATCTTAAGGAAGAGCAAGAAGATGGAAGTGATTGCTTTGATAGTGAAGATGAACTATCCTATGACAAAGACAGTGATGGAAATGTGAGAACAAGGAAGACAAAACATAGAGTGTATGATGAGAGTGCTGAGGTGCAAGAGTTTGAGGTTGGGCAGGCTTTCCATGATAGCAGACAATTCAAACAAGCACTAGCATGGATTTCGAGTCGAAAGACTAGTCGAAGAGTCGCATTTGCAAGGTCGACTCGGCCAGTCGACTCGACTCATTTGATGAGTCGATCGACTAGTCTAGGTTTGTGAGTCGCTCGACTTAAAAAATGACCCCACATGTCATAATTTTTTCCATTCTCCCCCTACCTATTTTCCCCCGTGAAACCTAGATCGAGAGACAGTTTCCCCCGCTTGACCCCAAAAGCCAAAACGAATCTGGGGCTTCTCTCCCTTGGTCGTCGCCTCTACAAGAACCGGCGCCAGCGCCACCTCCTCCACGAGCTCCTCCTCCGCCACAAGATCCCTGTCCACCACGAGTTCCTCCACCGTCAGCTACTGCTGGTGGTCTTCTACTCCTCCACCGGCTCCTGCCGGACTTCTCCTCTAGCGGCTGCTGCTGGTCTACTGCTCCACAGCTACTGCTGGTCTTCTCCTCCACCGGCTGCTACTGGTCTGCTCCTCCACAGCTGCTACTGATTTGCTCCTCCACGGCTACTGCAAGTAACAATCCCTCTACTTCCCTTTTCCTCTGATTTTCTCTAGTTCTTCTGCTTGGGGGTTTAGGGATCGATTAGAAAAACAACTTATATGATCCATTCACCATGGCATTCAGGAAGCACCATGTCCCAGCCAGAGATATCACAAGTGATTTGTTCAGCTCAAGTTGCAGCATGGAGTTTTTATATATGTTAGAGAAACACCTGGGCGGCTAGCCTAAGCCATGCCTAATCATGGTGGAAACTTGCAGCATAACCATAGTGGCATTCTATGAAGCATCTTCAAAAAAAACCTATGCAAATAGCAAATAAAAAGATTGATGAGATGCTCACTGTTTGTTGCCCTTGTCATTTTGATATGGGATAGCTCCTGTGTCATGGGGCAAGGGGTACCCCCGTTGGCGGTTCTCTATGATACACATACACTTACAATGACAAGAACTTACCGAAAACCAAAGTTGAGTAGCATGAGGTCTGGTACTCGTACTCAAGGGGCATGAGACTTTAACTTATAATTTGCCAAGCATATAACTCATATTTTATTCACATTAACCTTAATCACCTCAAGATGCTTATGATAGGGGCAATAAGAGCTGAAAGCTAGTAAGTACCATAATTTTTGGAAGCTCTTTATGAGACTTGAACTCCCTGATTTCCTCTGCGAAGGGCCTTTCTTTTACTTTTTAGTTGAGTCTGTAAACCTATTCCTTTCTATCTTAAGCAAGCATTTGAGTTGTTGTGATTCAATCACCCATATGATGATTTATTTAATCATGTTTCTTATGTCCCTTGTTTTGCACACTGCTCTTATCTGAGTGAATATTACTTTAAAAACTATCATTGAAAACTGTACGTTGTAAACGTATCTATAATTTTTGATCTTCCATGCTTGTTTTATATCCACTTTCTTATGTTTTGTCCACCTTTGGAGTATTTTTACACATTTTATAGAACTAACCTATTAACAAGATGCCATAGTGCCAGTTGCCTGTTTTCTGCTGTTTTTGGTTTTAGAAAAGCTAGTAAGGAAATATTCTCGGAATTGGACCGGACAAAAGCCCAAGTCAATATTTTACATGAAGCAATACGGAGTCCGGAGGGGAGACGAAGAGGGGAACTAGGGCGGCCACACCCTAGGGTGGCGCGGCCAGCCCTAGCCGCGCCGCCACCCTAGGGTGTGGTCGCCCTGGTACTCCACCAACCTTGCCCCTTCGCCTATAAAAGTCTCCCGGGACGAAAACCATAAGTACCCCGATCAAAATTCCACGAAAGAGTCTGTAGCCGTCGCCATCTCCATCCCTAGATCGGGAGGGATCTGAAGCTCTTCCCAGAACCCTGCCGGAGGGGAGAGGTCACCCTGGAGGCCTTCTTCATCACCATGACTGCCTCCAGTGTGATGCGTGAGTAGTTAATCCCTAGACTACGGGTCCATGTAGTAGCTAGATGGTTGGTTCTTCTCCTTTGTGCTACCATGTTTAGATCTTGTGAGCTCCGCTCATGATCAAGATCATCTATTTGTAATTTTACATGTTGTGTTTGTGGGGATCCGATGGATATTGAGATGCTATTTCAGATTGATTATTGATTCTATCATGTCTATGTTATTTGTGATCTTGCATGCTTTTCGTTGTTAGTAGCTATCTTGGCCGAGTAGATGCTAGCAACTCCAAGAGGGAGTATTTATGCTCGATAGTGGGTTCATGCCTCTAGGAATCTAGGGAAGTGACATAAATCTCTAAGGTACTAGATATGATGTTGCTACTAGGGAGAAAACATCAATCCTTTGTTCATAGAACAATCGTATTGTTTACTTTACATGCTTTGCTTAATGCAGTTATCTGTTTCTTGCAACTTAATACTGGAGGGGGTTCGGATGATAACCTGAACGTGGATTATTAGTCATAGATGCAATTGGATTATGGTCTATGTATAATGTTATAATGATCAATCAAATATCGTAGGAGTCAAGATGATTAGTATATGCATGTATGCTTTCTCGGTGTCTGTCAATTGCCCCGCTGTAATTTGTTCACCCAAGATGTCATCTATCTTAAGGAAAATCAGCTCTAGTGAACTATGACCCCTGTCCATTCTTTTACCATCAATCTACAAGCTATTTACTATTTTCTTTTTACTTTCTGCAAGCAATTACTATCTTCCACACGATACGTTTAATCCTTTGTTTTCAGCAAAACTGGTGAGATTGACAACCTCACTGTAAGTTGGGGGCAAAGTTCTGTGGTTGTGTTGTGTAGGATTCCAAGTTGGAAACAACACCTTGGAGGTGTTTCCTTGCTCCTACTGGTTCGATAACCTTGGTTTCATAACTGAGGGAAAACTTGCTATTGTGCTCATCATACCTTCCTCCTGAGGTTCCCCAACAAGCTCGATATATATTTTGAGCCATCAAGCAACTTTTTCGGGCGCCATTGCCGGGGAGTCAAGGACATCTTCACAAGGGGAGTCCCTCATAACCAATCTCTTTACTTTGTTTATGTTTTTCTTAGTTTATTTCTACTTTGTTTTCTTGTTTCTTTTATCAAAACCACAAAAAAATTAGTTGTACTAGTTTGCTTCTTTATATCAAAAACACACACCAATTTTTTTTATCCTAAGTTGCTATTATGTCTAGCATTGCTCCAATCACTATGTCACGAGAGGAAATTATTTTTACTTTCAAACAAGGAATTGAAGAGAGTTTCAAAGAAGCTTGGTCTAGAATCTCTGATTTACGTGCAAAAACTGAACCTAAAATGACGCTAAGCTTATTTCTTAGCAGTTTTTACTTTGGAACTGCCCTTTGCTATAGATATGCTTTGGATGCTATCGTTGGAGGAGATTTCCTCCAATGCAATGAGGGGGAAGATTTTAATGCCATAAAAAAGTTGGTTGCAACATATGACTTGCCTAGCAAATCTGATTCCTCCATTATAAACATTATGGCTAGATTGAACACCCTTGAAACCCACACAGCTAGTTTAAAAGAATGCTATAACCTGCTTAGAGAGAATCATGAATATGTTCCAATAAATTCTGAATCATAAAAATGGCTTCCTATAGTAAAAATTGTTATAAATAATGAAACTTTTTATGCTCATTGTGATATCATGTTTGAATTCTGTCTTATGCCTAAAGATATCTATGAATCTTTGATCTTTGGGGACTTTCTGAAGGGGGAGAAGAAATAAGTCTTGCTAATAATACCACAATATTACCCATTGGAATAACTGAAGGAGTGTTTAGAAAGATTCTAGGGAAAGTGATGTCTACTGATTATCTTGTTATTGAATGTGTAGGAAAAGGAGAAATTACACTTGGAAGATCCCTACTTAAACTCCTTGGAGCAATAATAGATGTGGAAAAGGGCATAATACATTTTGCTTCTCCACCAAACAATCATACGTTCCCCAAGGATAAGAATAAAAGTAAGAGAGGTAAGGGAAAGAAATTTGGTTTTAATGCTTTTTCATTTGAGAATACTTGATTCTTTTCTTGCCTCTTATGCCTAGCTCAAAGGCTTTAAAGAAAAGCACTTATTGGGAGATAACCCAAATTTCGTTAGGAATCTTTTGTTGAGTCTTGGAAGTTATTTCTTCAGTAATAACCTCTACTTATCCTTTTTGTGTGGTTCTTGTGCCAAGAGTAACCTCTAATGAGAGAGAAGTAAGACTTGGGAAAGTTGTGGTCCCGAAACAGATTTTTGTGCTTCGTTGTAAAAATTCGTGAAAAATCTATGTACATCGGTTTGGGCTGTAATGTTTTGTTCTTTTGCCCCAGGTTGTTATCTAACTTTCATTAGTTCAATACTTTTCGATTTGAGCAACAAAAGGTCTTCGAAAAAATTGGTTTTTACCTGCTGGTCTGTTTTGACAGATTTCTGCCATTATTTGTATTTGCCTTTTAGTCTCTTTCTCTTTGAGTTCTCTTTGATCACTTGAACTTTTTAAAGAAGTGCTACAGTAGCTTGTGTTTTAATGGAAGTTTTACTTGTGTTGAAACTGAACCAAAAGACTTATTATCTTGAGTACACTAATGTTGCTAATGAAGATTGTGTGAAGTTTTCTATGAAGGAAATTCTAAAGTGTAGGGAAGACTAATGTGATAAGATGAAGTAAGGACAAAAGCTCAAGCTTGGGGATGCCACCCGTGTCACCCCAAGAAATATTCAAGAAGTACAAGCGTCAAAGCTTGGTGATGCCCAAGGCATCCCCTTCTTCATCAATAAAAATTTGAGATTTCTTCCAAACACTTCATTTTTATTGTTTCATGCACAATTGTGTTGTTCTTGGAGCATCTTCGTTTTCGTTCTTAGTTTTCATTTGCTTGGTTTGCTTAAATAAAGTTGGCTGGACCCCCGCATTCATATATAGTTTCAAATAGGTTGATTTGGATTGGAAAAGAGTAGGAAAGTTCATGCTTATAAGTGGTATAAATGGAGCTTATTTTTGACTATGGCTTAGACTTTATCATGTCATGCTTGATATTGTTTTGACTCTATGCTTAGTGGTTATTTCTGTAGCATGATTTGTTACAAACAATTGAGATTGCTTAATGTGCCTTGAAAGAAGCATGCGTTGTTTTAGCATATAAAAGCATAATATTGTGGTATTCTCCTTTGGCGCTTTATTTGGGTTGACTTGGCGCATGCTCGCACCATGTTAAGACTATACCAAGTCACCATAGCCTCTATGATCATTTAGTTTTTGACTTGTAATATCACTTTATGCTTTAATTAATAATGTTTTGTCGCTTTGCATGATTATGACCATTATTGCTCTCTTAGTTGGTTGCTCCAAGTATTTTGCTAGCCTCCATACCAAGTATGAGTTCCACTCATGCATCCAACTCCAAATAAAACCAAGTTATTCCAAAGAGTCCACCATACCTACCTATTAGCATTTGCTATTCCAAATATATCCATGTTTTTATCTGCCTTCCGAATTGAACTTGGTATGTGAAAACTAGTGATTAAAGCTCTCACAAACTTGATGGCACACTTTACTTTTCTTGCACTTAATAAACTTGAACCATTGTGTCCATCTATGTTGCGTATATGCTTGCGTTTTGTAAGTTGTGAGTTAGCAGAACCATGCTATCATGGGGAATGCTTTCAACATTGCACTTTATTTAGTTGATATCATGTTCTTTTTCTTATGGATCCCGGTGGTGTGAAATGAAAGGGGAGCTTGTAAGGCTCATCGAGTTCGTATATGTGTTAGAGAAACGCCTGGGCGGCTAGTCTAACCCATGCCTAATCATGGTGGAAACCTGCAGCATAACCATAGTGAGCATCTATGAAGCATCCTCTACAAAAAACCTATGCAAATAGGAAAGAAAAAAACAGAAAGAAAGAAAAAAGAAAAAAGGTGCCTGTGCAAATAGGAAATAAAAGAATGCTAAGATTCTCATTGTCTGCTTGCCTTGTCATTTTGATATGGGGAATCTTCCGAATCATCGGGCAAGGGGTACCCCCTTGGCGGTTCTCTATGATACACGTGTACGCAACATAGATGGGTTCATGCCTCTAGGAATCTAGGAAGTGACAGAAATATCTCTGGTACTAGACGTGCTATTGCTACTAGGGACAAAACAACAATCCTTTGTTCATAGAACAATCGTATTGTTTACTTTACACGCTTTACTTAATGCAATTATCTATTGCTTGAAACTTAATACTAGAGGGGGTTCGGATGATAACCTGAAGGTGGATTATTAGTCATAGATGCAGTTGGATTACGGTCTATGTATAATGTTGTAATGTCCAATCAAATCTCGTAGGAGTCAAGATGATTACTATATGCATGTATGCTTTCTCGTTGTCTGTCAATTGCCCCGCTGTAATTTGTTAACCCAACATGTCATCTATCTTAAGGAGAATCACCTCTAGTGAACTATGGACCCCGGTCCATTCTTTTACCATCAATCTACAAGTTATTTACTGTTTTCTGTTTACTTTCTGCAAGGAATTACTATCTTCCACACAATACGTTTAATCCTTTGTTTTCAGCAAAACCGGTGAGATTGACAACCTCATCGCAAGTTGGGGGCAAAGTTCAGTGGTTGTGTTGTGTAGGATTCCAAGTTGGAAACAACACCTTGGAGGTGTTTCCTTGCTCCTACTGGTTCGATAACCTTGGTTTCATAACTGAGGGAAAACTTGCTATTGTGCTCATCATACCTTCCTCATGGGGTTCCCCAACGAGCTCGATATATATTTTGAGCCATCAAGCAACTTTTTCGGGCACCATTGCCGGTGAGTCAAGGACATCTTCACAAGGGGAGTCCCTCATAATCAATCTCTTTACTTTGTTTTTTGTTTTTCTTAGTTTATTTCTACTTTATTTGCTCGTTTCTTTTATCAAAACCACAAATAATTTAGTTGTACTAGTTTGCTTCTTTATATCAAAAACACACACCAAATTTTTTATCTTAAGTTGCTATTATGTCTAGCATTCCTCCAATCACTATGTCACCAAGGAAATGATTTTTACTTTCAAACAAGAAATTGAAGAGAGTTTCAAAGAAGCTTGATCTAGAATCTCTGATTTACGTGCAAAAACTGAACCTAAAATGACTCTAAGCTTGTTTCTTAGCAGTTTTTACTTTGGATCTGCCATTTGATATAGATATGCTTTGGATGCTGTAGTTGGAGGAGATTGCCTCCAATGCAATGAGGGGGAAGCTTTTAATGCCATAAAAAGTTGGTTGCAACATATGACTTGCCTAGCAAATCTGATTCCTCCATTATAAACATTATGGCTAGATTGAACACCCTTGAAACCCACACAGCTAGTTTAAAAGAATGCTATAACCTGCTTAGAGAGAATCATGAATATGTTCCAATAAATTCTGAATCATCAAAATGGCTTCCTACAGTAAAAATGTTATAAATAATGAACTTTTTATGCTTGTTGTGATATCATGTTTGAATTCTGTCTTATGCCTAAAGATATCTATGAATCTTTGAATCTTTGGGACTTTCTAAAGGGGGAGAAGAAATATCTCTTGCTAATAATACCACAATATTACCCATTGGAATAACTGAAGGAGTGTTTACAAATATTCTAGGAAAAGTGGTGTCTACTGATTATCTTGTTATTGAATGTGTAGGAAAAAGACAAATTACACTTGGAAGATCCCTACTTAAACTCCTTGGAGCAATAATAGATGTGGAAAAGGGCATAATGCATTTTGCTTCTCCACCAAACAATCATACGTTCCCCAAGGATAAGAATAAAAGTAAGAGGGGTAACGGCAAGAAATTTGGTTTTAATGTTTTTTCATTTGAGAATACTTGATTCTTTTCTTGCCTCTTATGCCTAGCTCAAAGGCGTTAAAGAAAAGCACTTATTGAGAGATAACCCAAATTTCATTAGGAATCTTTTGTTGAGTCTTGGAAGTTATTTTTTCAGTAATAACCTCTACTTATCCTTTTTGTGTGGTTTTTGTGCCAAGAGTAACCTCTAATGAGAGAGAAGTAAGACTTGGGAAAGTTGTGGTCCCGAAACAGATTTTTGTGCTTCGTTGTAAAAATTCGGGAAAAATCTGTGTACATCGGTTTGTGCTGTAAATTTTTGTTCTTCTGCCCCAGGTTGTTATCTAACTTTCGTTAGTTCAATACTTTTCGATTTGAGCAATAGAAGGTCTGCGAAAAAATTGGTTTTTACCTGCTGCTCTGTTTTGACAGATTTCTGCCATTATTTGCATTTGCCTTTTAATATCTTTCTCTTTGAGTTCTCTTTGATCACTTGAACTTTTTAAAGAAGTGCTACATTAGCTTGTGTTTTAATGGAAGTTTTACTTGTGTTGAAACTGAACCAAAAGACTTATTATCTTGAGTACACTAATGTTGCTAATGAAGATTGTGTGAAGTTTTCTATGAAGGAAATTCTAAAGTGTAGGGAAGAGTAATGTGATAAGATGAAGTATGGACAAAAGCTCAAGCTTTGGGATGCCACCCGTGTCACCCCAAGAAATATTCAAGAAGTACAAGCGTCAAAGCTTGGGGATGCCCAAGGCATCCCCTTCTTCATCAATACAAATTTGAGGTTTCTTCCAAACACTTCATTTTTATTGTTTCATGCACAATTGTGTTGTTCTTGGAGCGTCTTCATTTTCGTTCTTAGTTTTAGTTTGCTTGGTTTGCTTAAATAAAGTTGGTTGGACCCCTGCATTCATACATAGTTTCAAATAGGTTGATTTGGATTGGAAAATAGTAGGAAAGTTCATGCTTATAAGTGGTATAAAAGGAGCTAATTTTTGACTGTGACTTAGACTTTATCATGTCATGCTTGATATTGTTTTGACTCTATGCTTTATGATTATTGCTGTAGCATGATTTGTTACAAACAATTGAGATTGCTTAATGTGCCTTAAAAGAAGCATGCGTTGTTTTAGCATATAAAAGCATAATATTGTGGTATTCTCCTTTGGCGTTTTATTTGGGTTGACTTGGCGCATGCTCGCACCATGTTAAGACTATACCAAATCACCATAGCCTATATGATCATTTAAAATTTGACTTGTAATACCACTTTATACTTTGATTAATAATGTTTTGTCGCTTTGCATGATTATGGCCATTATTGCTCTCTTAGTTGGTCGCTCCAAGTCTTTTGCTAGCCTCCATACAAAGTATGAGTTTCAGTCATGCATCCAACTCCAAATAAAACCAAGTTATTTCAAAGAGTCCATACCTACCTATTAGCATTTTCTATTCCAAATATATTCATGTTTTTATCTACCTTCCGAATTAAACTTGGTATGTGAAAACTAGTGATTAAAGCTCTCACGAAATTGATGGCACACTTTACTTTTTTTGCACTTAATAAACTTGAACCAGTGTGTCCATCTATGTTGCGTATATGCTTGCGTTTTGTAAGTTGTGAATTAGCCGAACCATGCTATCATGGGGAATGCTTTCAACATTGCACTTTATTTAGTTGATATCATGTTCTTTTGCTTATGGATCCCGGCGGTGTGAAATGAAAGGGGAGCTTGTAAGTGATGAGATACTCTCTACTTCTACTGATAATTCCACTAAGGCCGCAAGTTACATGGTACCAGCTCGACGACGCATTATTGCCCGCGCCAACAATGGTGGAAAGTTGGATCAAGGCGCAAGCAATATTTCAGCTGCGATCGGTGATACTACTATACAAATTGTACCGAAGCAGGAAGTAAAGCCCACGTTCAGAACTCCATGCCAATATTTGATGATTGGTGCAATTAAAATCAAAGTATGAACTATCCGATTGATTATTTCAAAGAAGAATTGTGGACATGTTAGTAGTTTATCACCAAGTACTAGTACTAGTATAATATGTTTTCTTATTGCCTACGTGTATTAGGAAAGGCCAAACTGAAGTTTGTAAAAGGAGAGGGACATGCAAGCTATAAGCACGTTTGGACCTGGCCTGGTTCTTTTATTATTCGAGTCGGGCTTAGCCTAATTTTTGTTTACTATATAATAAGGTGTGATCGTTTTGTATTAGGGCAGATAAGTATTATTCGTGACTAAAGATATAGAAAACGCCACGATGGTTTTGGCGACCAATTTTGTGCGTGTGAGTTAAAATCCCATCTAGGGTTTGTGCCGTGCGTGTGGATTGGAGAGCTGCTCCAGTTTGTACGTGATTCCACTTTGGATCGGTCAGTCATTCGCAGGTTTGGGGTTTGCTTGTTGTTTGGATTGGTTTGTACTTTCCTCTTGCAAACCAATCTGCTATTTCACGTGAAGATTAGAACAGAAGGGAGCGATTAGTATCTCTGGGAGTCAGTCTTGAGATTGGATATTTTATGTTGCTTCGTATTCAGTATGCAAGATTATATTCTGATCATCGCACCGTTAAAGATTGGGTCTCACAGCAAGGCATCCATCTTACGCCGTATCATCTTGGTACTCAGAGCAGGGTTGTTCAGGGGCAGATTTTTTTCCTCGGCTATTGCTAATTTGATCTTGTGTTTGTCAAGATGTCGCTGCATGAGGATTCTGATCTGGACAGAGGATAAATTCCTTTGGGTCCGGAAGTAACTGAAGATCTACGTATCCACCTGATGTCGATCAAAAGTGCCAATACAAAACTTCGCACCAAAGTTGAAGATTTGTCTACAAATATTACAGGTGTCGAGGACAGACTTAATGTGCGCTTGACTACTAGTGATCGCCAATGGGATGATAGTTTGTGAGTGGTGACAGAGAGCCTTAATCGGTTACCCGCAGTTGTTCGGCGCCTAGAGGCAAGGGATGCGGCACCCCGATAGTCCCGGTCACCAGCACGCAACCAAGGCCACTCTAATGATGATCTTTCTGATCTGTCTGATGCTCGTGGAGGCCATCGACGCCGACCACGACGAGGTGATGAGGCTCGCCATGGTGCTGGCCAGCGGCGCAACCTAGATGGTGAAGCTGCTCGAGATAACGACGGTCTTGGTCGAATAAAGCTAACCATACTAGAATTCTCAGGATGTTCTGATCCAGAGAAGTACTTGGAGTGGGAGATGCGCATTAATCAGATTTTTGATGGCCACAATTATTCTAAAGAAAAGAAGGTCCATGTTGCATCTATGGAGTTTACTGAATATGCTCTCGTATGGTGGGATAATAAAAACCGTACAGGGGAGAGACCGGCAACATGGGTTGACATGACGCGTGTCATGAGGGAGATGTTTGTGCCTACTTGCTAGACTCGACAACTTCATAGCAAACTACGTCGTCTTGTGCAAGGTACAAAATCAGTTGGTGAGTATTACAAAAATATGCAAGTATTGATGATCCGGACAGCAATACGTGAGTCGCCCAAGGCGACCATGGTTCGGTTCTTTGAGAGGCTGGAGGAAAAGATCCGCGACCGTGTTCATTTGATGTAGTATAATGATATACATGAGTTACTTCATCAAGAGGAACGTGCTGAACATTGGGTCTTGGAGAAGCAAGTTGCTGAGGGTCGTCCGACTTACAACAATGGACGACGTGGCGCTTCTCATGATGGTGTGTTTAGTGCTAAACCGACTGCTTCTTACAAGTCGACTAGCATTGAAAGTACAACTGCTGCACTAAAGGAGGCTTCACAAGCTTTATCAAGCACGTTTCATCACAGCAATATTACATGCCATAAGTGCAGGGGGCGAGGCCACATAATGCGCCTTTGTCCGAATCAGAAACATATTTTGCTTGTTGATGGTGCATATGTTTCGGAATCTGAAGATGAGATGCCTCCACTAGAGAATGCTAATGATGGTAATGCTTTGGATTGTTGGCCTGCACTTAACGTGCCGAGTTTGATGGCGCATAAGGTCCAACGAGATGATGAGGTTATTGTTGAACCGGGCCAACGATGTAACATTTTCCAAACTGCATGTACTATCAAAGGAGAAGTGTGCAAACTGATTATTGATGGTGGTAGTGCAAGCAACATGATTGGTAAGTATGTGGTAGAGTCTCTTTCTTTGCCTACATGGGAGCATGCGAAGCCTTACTATATGCAATGGATCAATGGTGTGGGCAAGTCGAAGGTCACCCATAGAGTGAAAGTTCCTTTTTTTGGATGGATATGTTGATAAAGTGGAGTGCGACGTTCTACCACTGCATGTTTGTCATATTTTATTGGGACGTCCGTGGCAACACGATGTCAACGCACTTCACCATGGACACATAAACAGGTACACATTTATGCATAAGGGTGAGTTCTGTACTCTTCTCCCTAAAGAACCAAAGAATATCAAGTGTACCGTCGAGGTGTTTAAGAAAAAGGCTGCAAGGCATAGGTCGAAACCGAGGACGGTTTCCCTTCAAGGGAGGGAGGATGATGAGGTACTCTCTACTATTACTGATAATTCCACTAAGGCCGAAGTTACGTGGTACCAGCTCGATGACGCATTATTGCGCGCACCAACAATGGTGGAAAGTTGGATCAGCGCAAGCAATATTTCAGCTATGATCGGTGATACTACTATACAAATTGTACCGAAGCAGGAAGTAAAGCCCACGTTCAGAACTCCATGCCAATATTTGATGATTGGTGCAATTAAAATCAAAGTATGAACTATCCGATTGATTATTTCAAAGAAGAATTGTGGACATGTTGGTAGTTTATCACCAAGTACTAGTACTAGTATAATATGTTTTCTTATTGCCTACGTGTATTAGGAAAGGCCAAACTGAAGTTTGTAAAAGGAGAGGGACGTGCAAGCTATAAGCACGTTTGGACCTGGCCTGGTTCTTTTATTATTCGGGTCGGGCTTAGCCCAGTTTTTGTTTACTATATAATAAGGTGTGATCGTTTTGTATTAGGGCAGATAAGTATTATTCGTGACTAAAGATATAGAAAACGCCACGATGGTTTTGGCGACCAATTTTGTGCGTGTGAGTTAAAATCCCATCTAGGGTTTGTGCCGTGCGTGTGGATTGGAGAGCTGCTCCAGTTTGTACGTGATTCCACTTTGGATTGTCCAAGTCATTCCTAGGTTTGGGTTTTGCTTGTTGTTTGGATCGGTTTGTACCTTCCTCTTGTAAACCCTATTTCACGTGAATATTATAACAGAAGGGAGCGATTAGTACCTCTAGGAGTTAGTCTTGAGATTGGATATTTTATGTTTGGTTCGTATTCAGCTGTGCAAGATTATATTCTGATCATTGCACCGTGAAAGATTGGGTCTCACAGCAAGACATCCATCTTACGCCGTATCAGTAAGGCTCATGGAGTTTGTATATGTGTTAGAGAAACGCCTGGGCGGCTGGTCTAACCCATGCCTAATCATGGTGGAAACTGCAGCGTAACCATAGTGAGCAATCTATGAAGCATCCTCTATAAAAAAAACCTATGCAAATAGGAAAGAAAAAATAGAAAGAAAGAAAAAAGAAAAAAAGATGCCTGTGCAAATAGGACATGAAAGGATGCTGAGATGCTCATTGTCTGCTTGCCTTGTCATTTTGATATGGGGAATCTTCCGTATCATCGGGCAAGGGGTTCCCCGTTGGCGGTTCTCTATGATACACGTGTACGCAACATAGATGGGTTCATGCCTCTAGAAATCTGGAGAAGTGACAGAAAAATCTAAGGTACTAGATGTGATGTTGCTACTAGGGAGAAAACAACAATCCTTTGTTCATAGAATAATCGTATTGTTTACTTTACACGCTTTTCTTAATGCAATTATCTATTGTTTGCAACTTAATACTGGAGGGGGTTCGGATGATAACCTGAAGGTGGATTATTAGTTGGATTACGGTCTATGTATAATGTTATAATGCCCAATCAAATCTCGTAGGAGTCAAGATGATTAGTATATGCATGTATGCTTTCTTGGTGTCTATGAATTTCCCCGCTCTAATGTTTTCACCCAACATGTCATCTATCTTAAGGAGAATCACCTCTAGTGAACTATGGACCCCGGTCCATTCTTTTACCATCAATCTACAAGTTATTTACTGTTTTCTGTTTACTTTTTGCAAGAATTACTATCTTCCACACAATACGTTTAATCCTTTGTTTTCAGCAAAACCCGTGAGATTGATAACCTCACTATAAGTTGGGGGCAAAGTTCAGTGGTTGTGTTGTGTAGGATTCCAAGTTGGAAACAACACCTTGGAGGTGTTTCCTTGCTCCTACTGGTTCGATAACCTTTGTTTCACAACTGAGGGAAAACTTGCTACTGTGCTCATCATACCTTCCTCTTGGGGTTCCCGAACGAGCTCGATATATATTTTGAGCCATCAAAAACCCCATTAAATTTGACTCCTGCAATTTGTTAACCTTTCTATCACCAAGAACAAAGTTTGCCATTACCAATTATGATTTACTTTGTGTATCTTTATTGTGTTTCCCTTACTCATTGCAAGTTAAGTTATATAATAGTGAGTTGTTTTCTATTATAATTTGTGTATTGTTGAATGTGATGCTTCTTGTCCGTATTATCTTTATCGACACTTCACTCCATAAACCTGTGGTCAGTTTATCGAGCTCAGTTTTTGCTTGGGGACAAGCGAGGTCCTAGCTTGGGGGGAGTTGATACGTCCATTTTGCATCACTATTCTATTTCATAATTCACTATTATCCATTGGTATATTTCATATTAAGAGCGGACACTTATGTTATTTCATCTATTTTTGCATGATTGATGATTTTTGGAGGATGAACCACCGGAGTCAGGATTCGGATGGAAAAAAGCACTGTATGGATGCAAAATTCGCGAAGATCAAAAAATCCCAGAAAATATATGGAAAATCCTATTTTTCTAGAATACGAAGGAAGCCAGAAGGAGGAGTGGAGATGGGCCATAGGGTGGTGTGGCCACCCTGGCCCACTGATATGTTGCAAACGCATCTATAATTTTTGATGATCCATGCTTGTTTTATATCATTTGTCCTATGCTTTGTCCACACTTTGGAGTACTTTTACACAATTTCTGGAACTAACCTATTAACAAGATGCCACAGTACTAGTTGCCTGTTTTCTTTTGTTTTTGGTTCCAGAAAAGCCAGAAAATGAATATTCTCGGAATTGGACCGGACAAAAACCAAAGTCGATATTTTACCGGAAGACTCACGGAGCCAGAAGATGAGACGGAGAGGGGCCAGGGGCTGGCCACACCATGTGGTGGCGCGGGTCCCCTGGCCACACCACCAGGTGGTGTGGGCCCCTGGTCCACCCTCTGACATCGCCCTTTCGCCTATAAGAAGCCTCTGATGCAGAAACCCAAAAGAATCCAGCCTCCAGCCATGAAAAGTTCCGCAGCGCTGCCGCCACCGAAGGGGAGATTCGGGGGACAGAAAGTCTCTGTTCCAGCACCCTACCGGGACGGGGAAGTGCCCCCAGAGCCATCTCCATCGATCTCCACCGCCATCTCCATCATTGTTGATGATTCCCATGATGAGGAGGGAGTAGTTCTCTCGAGGCTAAGGGTTCTACCGGTAGCTATGTGTTCATCTCTCTATCTATGCATGATCTTATTGAGATCATGAGCTTTGTAATCTATAGATCTATTCTTCTACTCAAGTGCTTTAATGAATCTCTGCTTATCCCCACGTGTGTGAAGTTGATAGTGTGCACACTGTGTGGCACTTTGGCTAAGGTTACATAAATACTTGTTATAAGTTATATTTGGAGTTGGATGTCTCTATGAAATTGTGGTGTTTGTTGGAACCATCTAGTGCTCAAGGTGACAGTGTGGGGTTATCTAGATGGGGAAATCGAACTTTGAGGTGTGCTGTTATAGCCCTACCATGGATTAGAGTGTCCAACTAGAGAGTAGTTCAGAGTAGTATCATGAAGAGAAGATATTTATATGAGAGTGTTCATAGTGAAATTATGATTCCTAGGCCTTGTTTCTAAACATTGAAACACCATTTGCAACTAGATCTGTTACATATTTGCTTGCTTCCATCTTTTTTCCTTTAGTCTTTTCCTCCCATCAAGCTCTTTTCTGGCACCGTTGTCTTATATCCATACCACTTGTACTTCACTATCTCTTCGCCGAACTAGTGCACCTATACACCTGCCAAGTGTATTGGGTGTGTTGGGGACACAAGAGACTACTTGTATCTTGATTGCAGGGTTGCTTGAGAGGGATACCTTTGACCACTTCATCCCTGAGTTCGATAAACCTTGGGTGATCCACTCAAGGGAAAACTTGCTGCTGTTCTACAAACCTCTGCACTTGGAGGCCTGATACATTGCAAATGTATCTATAATTTTTGATGTTCCATGCTTGGTTTTATCTACTTTCTTGTGTTTTGTTCAAACTTTGGAGTACTTTTCATATGATTTCTTGGACTAACCTATTAACAAGATGCCACAGTGCCAGTTGCCTGTTTTCTGCTGTTTTTGGTTCTAGGAAAGTCAGAAAATCAATATTCTCGGAATTGGACCGGACAAAAGCCAAAGTTGATATTTTCCTTGAAGACTCACGGAGCCAGAAGGAGAGTCGGAGAGGGGCCACAGGGTGGCCACACCACCCCATGGCGCGGGTCCCCCCAGGCCGCACCAGGGCATGCTGTGGTCCCCCTGGCCACCCACCGACCTTGTCCTCTGGCTTATAAGAAGCCTCTCGATACGCAAAACCCTAAATCGTCAAGCCTCCAGCCACGGAAAGTTCCGCAGCGCCGCCACCGAAGGGGAGTTTCAGGGGACAGAAATTCTCTATTCTGGCACCCTACCGGGACGGGGAAGTGCCCCCGGAGCCATCTCCATCGATCTCCACCACCATCTCCATCACCATTGCTGATTCCCATCATGAGGAGGGAGTAGTTCTTCCTCGAGGCTAAGGGTTCTACCGGTAGCTATGTGTTCATCTATCTCTCTATGCATGATCTTATTGAGATCATGAGCTTGTAATCTATAGATCTACCTTGCTACTCAAGTGCTTTAATAGATCTCTGCTCTCCCCATGTGTGTGAAAGTGACAACGTGCACACCATGGTGGCACTTAGGCTAGAGATTACAAATATGTTATGAGTTATATTTGGATTTGGATGTCTCTATGAAATTGTGGTGTTTGTTTGAACCATCTAGTGCTCAAGGTGACAGTGTGGGGTTATCTAGATGCGGAAAGCGAACTTTGAGGAGTGTTGTTATAGCCCTACCATTGATTAGAGTATTCAACCGGAGAGTAGTTAAGAGTAATATCATAAAGAGAATATATTTATATGAGAGTGTTCACTAGTGAAAGTATGATCCCTAGGCCTTGTTTCTAAGCATTGATACACCGTTTGCAATTAGATCTATTACATGTTTGCTTGCTTCCATCTTTATTTCAGTTTGCCTTTAGTCTTTTCCCACGTCAACCACACGCCTGCAAGCTATTTTCTAGCACCGTTATCTTATATCCATACCACTTGTATTTCACTATCTCTTCGCTGAACTAGTGCACCTATACACCTGACAAGTGTATTAGGTGTGTTGGGGACACATGAGACTTCTTGTATCTTGATTGCAGGATTGCTTGAGAGGGGATACCTTTGACCACTTCCTCCCTGAGTTCGATAAACCTTGGGTGATCCACTTAAGGGAAAACTTGCTGCTGTTCTACAAACCTCTGCACTTGGAGGCCCAACAACTGTCTACAAGAATAGAAGTGTGTAGACATCAAGCTATTTTCTGGAGCCGTTGCCAGGGAGGAAAGGTAAAAGGTATTCACACCGGAGGATTAAAGAAGAAGAACCTCCAACGGCAAACACCTATTTTCTGGTGCCGTTGCCGGGGAGGAAAGATAAAAGGTATTCACACCGGAGGATTAAAGAAGAAGAACCTCCCACGGAAAACGCCTATTTTCTGGCGCCGTTGCCGGGGAGGTAAGGTAAAAGGTACTCACATCCTCCGGTGTGAGTGCTCGAAGTTATTTCCTTTAGATTCTGCAATTTTATATTTTTGTTTCTTGTTTTCACTAGTTAGGCTTAATGGAAAACAACAAAAAAATTAGAGAGCTTTATAGTATTTACTTGAGTTAGGACATGAAGTGTTTGAAGAGAAAATTAAAAAACCTATGGAACTTTATTTGCATGCTAATAGAAATGTTGTTAGTATGAATTCTTTGGACACCATTATTGCTAATGCTATGGAAAAGTCTAAGCTTGGGGAAGCTAGTTTTTATGAAAATAATCTTTTTAGTTCCCCGGCTTTGGAAGATAGCTATTCTATTGCTTATGATGATACAAAACCTCCAATATATGATGATTACAATGATGAATATTATATTTTCAGTCCACCTACTATTGAGGAGAAAATTAATTATGATTACAATATACCTCCTATATTTGATGATTATGGTGATGAGAATAATAATGATAGCTATTTCATTGAATTTGCTCCCACTACAATTAATAAGAATGACTATGCTTATGTGGAGAGTAATAATTATTATATGCATGTGGCTCATGATAAGAATGTTTTATGTGATAGTTATATTGTTAATTTTATTCATGATGCTACTGAAAGTTATTATGAGAGAGGAAAACATGGTTCTATGCATCTGAATAATATTAAGTTTCCCCTCTTTATGTTGAAAATTTTGAAGTTGCACTTGTTTTGCTTTCCTATGCTTGTTGCTTTGTGCTTTCATGAGTTGTTTCTTTACAAGATTCCTATGCATAGGAAGTGGGTTAGACTTAAATGTGCTTTGAATTTGCTTCTTGATGCTCTCTTTTACTCCAATTCATATTTCTTATGTGAGCATCTTTTCAAACTATCATGCCTAACTTAAAGGCGTTAAATAAAAGTACTTATTGGGACATAACCCAAAAGTTTAGATGAGTCTTGGAAGTTATTACTTCTGTAATAATCGCTCCTTATCCTTTTTATTTGCTTTTAGTGCCAAGAGTAACCTCTAATGAGAGAGAAGTAATGCTTGGGAAAGTTGCTGTCCCGAAACAGATTTCTGTGCTTCACCGTAAACATTCGTGTAAAATCTCTGTACGTCATTTTGAGGCGTGAATTTTTTTTCTTCTGACCCAGGTTGTTATCTAACTTTCGTTAGTTCAACACTTTTTGATTTGAGCAACAGAAGGTCTTCGAAAAAATTCGTCTTTACCTGCTGGTCTGTTTTGACAGATTTCTGCAATTTTCTGCATTTGCTTCTTGTTGGTTCCTTTTTGCGGGAAGTGCTACAATAGCTAGTGTTTTAATGGAAGTTTATTGGTGTTAGAACTGAACCTAAAGACTTATTATCTTGAGTGCACTAATGTTGCTAATAAAGATTGTGTGAAGTTTTGTATGAAGGAAAAATTTCAGGTGTATGGAAGGATCGAGGAATGAGATGAAGGATGTACTAAAGATTAAGCTTGGGGATGCCACACGTGTCACCCCAAGAAATATCCAAGAAGTACAAGCGTCAAAGCTTAGGGATGCCCAAGGAATCCCCTTCTTCATCAATAAAATTCCCAGGTTTCTTCCAAACACTTCATTTTTATTGTTTCATGCACAGTTGTGTTGTTCTTGGAGCTTCTTCTTTTTCGTTTTCGTTTTGGTTTTTCGTTTGCTTGGTTTGCTTAGTTTTCTGAATAAATTGGTTGGACCCCCTATTTCATACATTGGTTTGCAAATAGTTTGGTTTGGATTGGAAAAGAGTAGGAAAGTTCATACTTATGTGGTAAAAAGAGCTTGTTTTTGACTGTGGCCTATGCTTTGTCATGCCATGCTTGATATTGTTTTGGCTTTATGCTTAGTATTCTTTGCTGTAGCATGACTTGTTATAAAAAATTGAGATTGCTTAATGTGCCTTGGATGAATCATGCGTTGTTTTAGCATATTAAAGCATAGTATAGTGGTATTCTCCTTTGATGCTCACACCATGTTATGACTATCCCAAGTCACCATAGCCTTTATGATCCTTTAGTTTTCAATTTGTATTATCACTTTATGCTTTGATCAATGATGGTTTGTTGCTCTGCATGATTATGGCCATTATTGCTCTCTTAGTTTGTCGCTCCCAGTCTTTTGCTAGCCTCCACAACCAAGTATGAGTTCCACTCATGCATCCAACTCCCTAAACCAAGTTATTCCAGAGAGTCCACCATACCTACCTACTAGCATATTCTATTCCAAGTATATTCATGTTTTTGTTTATCTTCCAAATTAAACTTGTTATGAGAAAACTAGTGATTAAAGCTCTCACGAACTTGATGGGACACTTTACTTTTCTTGCCCTTAATAAACTTGAACCATTGTGTCGTCTATGTTGTATATGCTTACACTTATTTGTTGGGAATTAGCAGAACCATGCTGTCATGGGGAACGCTTTCAACAATGCACTTGGTACTTGTACCTAGTTGATATCATGATCTTTTGTATATGGATGTCGTCGGTGTGAAATGAAAGGGGAGCTTGTAAGTCCATGGAGTTATGTATATGTGTTAGAGAAATGCCTGGGCCGTTGGTTTAATCCATGCTGACATGGTGGAAACCTGCCGCGTAACCATAATGAGCTATCTATGAAGCATTCTTCTTATAAAAAAAGAGTTCTATATTGAGAAAAAAAAGAAAAAAAAGAGATTATGAAAAGAGGAAAGAGAGAAAAAGCACCATATTCCCATGGAAAATAAGAAGATTGCTGAGATGCTCGTTGTCTGCTTTCCTTGTCATTTTGATATGGGGATTCTTCCGTATAATTGGGCAAGGGGTACCCCGTTGGCGGTTCTCTATGATACACATGTACTTACGATGACAAGAACTTACCGGTGACTAAACTTGAGTAGCATGAGGAGCGACCCTCGTATTCAAGGGACATGAGATTTCTAACTTATACTTCGTCAAGCATGTACACCATAGTTTTTTGACTTTGACCTTAATCACTTCACAATTCTTATGATAGGGGCAATGAGAGCTGAAAGATAATAAGTACCATAATGTTTGGAAGCTCTTTATGAAACTTGAATCTCTGCTTCCTTCTATGAAGGCCTTTCTTCCACCATTATATTGAGTCTCCACCTTCTACCTTTATGCACCTACTTTGAGAGCATAGTGGCCATTCTTAGTTCTATGTGCATTGTCCCAAGACTAGTTGATTGATGCATACCTTGATATTGCTTGTTTTAAACTATTTGTATCTAGTCCCTCTTATGAACTTTGAAGGTGTCCTATGCATTTATGTTTGCTACTCTCTGAGGGACAAGCTGAATGCTATTATGCTATGTTTTCTTTATGTGAAACAAACAAACGTCTTGCAATGGATTGTTATTCATGAATCGTTTGTTTGTGCCTTTTCATGTTGCATACATAGTTGCTTTGTCTTATTGCTAGAACTTTATCTTTCATGTTATGATTGAAGTACTATGATCCCAGATTTCAATGTTTTACAAATACTTTGATCAAGTTTATGATGGTGCATGTCACCTCAAAAATTATTCTCTGTTTTTATCACTTACCTACTCGAGGACGAGCAGGAGTTAAGCTTGGGGATGTTGATACATTGCAAATGTATCTATAATTTTTGATGTTCCATACTTGGTTTTATCTACTCTCTTGTGTTTTGTTCCAACTTTGGAGTACTTTTCATATGATTTCTTGGACTAACCTATCAAAAAGATGCCACAATGTTAGTTGCCTGTTTTCTGCTGTTTTTGGTTCCAGGAAAGTCAGAAAATCAATATTCTTGGAATTGGACCGGACAAAAACCAAAGTTGATATTTTCTCGGAAGACTCACGGAGCCAGAAGGAGAGTCAGAGAGGGGCCACAGGGTGGCCACAACACCCCATGGCGCGGGTCCCCCCAGGCCACGCCAGGGCATGGTGTGGGCCCCTTGGCCGCCCACCGACCTTGCCCTCTGGCCTATAAGAAGCCTCCTGATACCAAAACCCTAAATCGTCAAGCCTCCAGCCACGAAAAGTTACGCCGCGCCGCCGCCACCGAAGGGGAGTTTCGGGGGACAGAAAGTCTTTGTTCCGGCACCCTGCCGGGACAGGGAATTGCCCCCGGAGCCATCTCCATCGATCTCCACCACCATCTCCATCACCATTGCTGATTCCCATGATGAGGAGGGAGTATTTCTTCCTCGAGGCTAAGGGTTCTACCGGTAGCTATGTGTTCATCTATCTCTCTATGCATGATATTATTGAGATCATGAGCTTGTAATCTATAGATCTACCTTGGTACTCAAGTGCTTTAATAGATTCTGCTCTCCCCATGTGTGTGAAAGTGACAGCGTGCACACCATGGTGGCACTTAGGCTAGAGATTACAAATACTGGTTATGAGTTATATTTGGAGTTGTATGTCTCTATGAAATTGTGGTGTTTGTTTGAACCATCTAGTGCTCAAGGTGACAGTGTGGGGTTATCTAGATGCGGAAAGCGAACTTTGAGGAGTGCTGTTATAGCCCTACCATTGATTAAATTGTTCAACCAGAGAGTAGTTAAGAGTAGTATCATAAAGAGAAGATATTTATATGAGAGTGTTCACTAGTGAAAGTATGATCCCTAGGCCTTGTTTCTAAGCATTGATACACCGTTTACAATTAGATCTATTACATGTTTGCTTGATTCCATCTTTATTTCAGTTTGCCTTTAGTCTTTTCCCACGTCAACCACACACCAGCAAGCTATTTTCTAGCACCGTTATCTTATATCCATACCACTTGTATTTCACTATATCTTCGCCGAACTAGTGCACCTATACACCTGACAACTGTATTAGGTATGTTGGGGACACAAGAGACTTCTTGTATCTTGATTGCAGTATTGCTTGAGAGGGGATACCTTTGACCACTTCCTCCCTGAGTTTGATAAACATTGGGTGATCCACTTAAGGGAAAACTTGCTGCTGTTCTACAAACTTCTACACTTGGAGGCCCAACAACTATCTACAAGAATATAAGTGCGTAGACATCAAGGCCCAACAACTTTCTACAAGAATAGAAGTGCATAGACATCAAGCTATTTTCTGGCGCCGTTACCGGGGAGGTAAGGTAAAAGGTACTCACATCTTCTGGCTACTAAGCTATCTTCTAGTATTGTTGCTGGTGTGTGAATGCTCGAAGTTATTTCCTTTAGATTCGGCAATTATATCTTTTTGTTTCTTGTTTTTATTTTCACTAGTTAGGCTTAATGGAAAACAACAACAAAATTAGAGAGCTTTTTAGTATTTTTCCTAAGATAGAACATGAATAGTCTGAAAAGAAAATTAAAAAACCCATGGAACTTTTTTACATGCAAATAGTAATGTTATTAGTATGAATTTTTTGAACACCTTTGTTACTAATGCTATGGAAACGTCTAAGCTTGGGCAAGTTAGTTTTTATGAAAATGATCTTTTTAATTCCCCAGCTTTAAAGAAGAAAATTTGCTCTGATGATACTTTATCTCCCATATGTGGTAATTCTAATGATACTTGTGATATTTTAAATCCACATACTAAAAGCATCCCTTTTAAAATACCTATAAAAATTGTTGAACGTGTTATGAATAACTACTATTTTGGAGATGGAACTATCCATCTTGGTGATCATTTACTCTTTATACATGAATTATGCGGGTTGTTCAAGTGTGCATGTATTTCAATGAACCAAGTTAAGAGGAAGTTATTCTCTTTATCACTTAAGGGCAAAGCAAGGGAGTGGTATGAGCTACTAGATGATCCTCATCATTTGGAGTGGAAGGAACTTGAATCTCTCTTTTACTCTAAATTTTATCCTCCTCATGAAATTCATAAAGATAGGAATTATATTTATAATTTTCATCCTCATGACAGAGAAAGTATTGCCCAAGCATGGGGGAGATTGAAGTCACTAATGCTCAAATGTCCCATTCATGAGCTCCCCAGTAATATTGTTATTAATAATTTCTATGCAAGGCTTTCCGGACATTACAAGGACTATCTAGATACTTGTTTAGAGAGATCCTTCACAAGTAAGGAGGTCAAAGGTAAGTGGGATCTTCTTGAAACAATTCAAAGCAATACCGAAGATTGGGGTAACGACAAAGGTAAAGAACCAGGTATAAACTATGAGTATGATTGCATTAAGTCTTTCACTAAAACTGCTGAATTTCAAGAGTTTAGTGCCTAAAATGGTCTTGATCCTCAAATTATTATTGATTGTTTTAGTGACTTTGCTTCTCATATTAATGCTCATAAAGAAAAATGGGACATGTATCATGAGCCTTTTAAAGTCACTTGCATGGATAATGAAACTGTTATTAATGATAGAAATAAACATGCTCAAACCTCTGAAACTACTATTTCTTATAAGCATGTTAATGTTTGTGGAATACATAGACCTTGTGAGAATAATCAAATTGAAGAAGAATATTGTATCACCCACAGGAATGAAAAAACTAGAACGTGGTATAGGGCTCTAAATGATCTTGGTAAAAAAGTTTGTTCCCTTTATCTTTTTATTTGTGAACTTTGCTTTGAAGTGGGTCATTTCAATTTTCAATGCTCAGGCCATAATAATATCCCTTCTAATCCAATGAGTACTGCAAGTTTGTATTGTGATGACATGATCACTCCTAATCAGCATGATGAACTTACATTATTTTTGGGGTGTGAAGAATTATCAAGAAAAACTTCTTTGGTAGATATGAGTGCTTTTGGTATGAATAGTGTCATGCATGGTTGTCATCTTTATTGTGTTGATAATTGTCACACAAATACTTACATAAAAAATATTATAAATGATGAGATTTTACCAAAATATGACATGACTAATATGTGTTTTGGTCTTATTAATGAAAAGGAGGAATCCTCCAAAGTTTCTTCTATTGTCTCTAACAATGAACAAGGGTATATGGAGAACCTTCCTTTCAAGCCTCTCCCTCCTAAAGAGAAGAAGAAAAAGAATAAGAGGAGAAGTAAAAGGAGGGAGGAAATGGTATTTCCCCTAAGCATGTTGCTCCTATTATAGTTTTTGATGAGTCTGAACTCGATGATGTTCCTATGCCTATTACCTATAGTAGTGATCATGATTGGAAAAAGGACACTACTTTTGATATTGAAAATCTCTTCGGTACCAATTCTAAAAATGATGACGTTAATAATTGCTGCACTATTAGTACTATCCATGGTCCTTCTAGTGATGATATGTTTACAAATAAACACACTTTGGAAGATAACTATTCGATTGCTTATAATGATACTTTACCTCTAATATATGATGATTACAATAATGAATATGATATTTTCAGTCCACCTACTATTGAGGAGAAAATTAATTATGATTACAATATGCCTCCTATATTTGATGATTATGGTGATGAGAATAATAATGATAGCTATTTTATTGAATTCGCTCCCACTATAAATAATAAGAATGATCATGTTTATGTGGAGAGTATTAATTCTTTTATGCATGTGGCTCATGATAAGAATATTTTATGTGATAGTTATATTGTTAATTTTATTCATGATGCTACCAATAGTTACTATGAGAGAGGGAAACATGGTCTTATGTGTCTCAACAATATTAAGTTTCCCCTCTTTATGTTAATTTTTTTGAAGTTGCACTTGTTTTGCTTTCCTATGCTTGTTGCTTTGTGCTTCCATGACTTGTTTCTTTACAAGATTCCTATGCATAGGAAGTGGGTTAGACTTAAATGTGTTTTGAATTTGCTTCTTGATTCTCTCTTTTACTTCAATTCATATTTCTTATGTGAGCATCTTCTCAAACTATCAAGCCTAACTTAAAGGCGTTAAAGAAAAGCACTTATTGGGAGATAGCCCAAACGTTTTAGTTGAGTCTTGGAAGTTATTACCTCTGTAATAACATCTCCTTATCCTTTTTGTTTGATTTTCGTGTCAAGAATAACCTCTAATAAGAGGGAAGTAAGACTTGGGGAAGTGCTGTCCCGAAACAGATTTTTGTACTCCATTGTAAAAATTTGTGAAAAATTTCTGAACGTCGGATTGATCTGTAATTTTCTGAATAATTCCCCCAAGTTGTTAGCTAACTTTCGTTAGTTCAACACTTTTCGATTTGAGCAACAGAAGGTCTTTGAAAAAATAGGTTTTCACCTGGTGGTATGTTTTGACAGATTTCTGCAATTATTTGCATTTGCCTCTTTGTCGATTTCTTTTTCGGTTCTTTTTGGTGAACTGAGCTTTTTTAGGGAATTTCTACAGTAGCTTATGTTTTTAATGAAAGTATTACTGTTTTAAAACTAAACCCAAAGGTTTATTATCTTTTGAATGCACTAATCTTCTTATATTTACTAATTAGAGGCACCGTAGGAGACACCACGTTAATCCTAGAAAAGTGTTAAAAAGTAACCTTCGGATCTATATTGTGCGGTCAACATCAAGCGATGTAACGAAGAGTTATGTCCTAATACATTTTACTCTTACGGGTTACAAACAGCTTTCAAGTCGTATATTTTCCCACGTTAAAAAAGGTCACGCATCTTCGTACATCTTCGCATCCCAAAGAGTCAGCTAATAAAAAAAGTGAGAAATAAAGATAAATCTATAATCCTGAAGCATACATAATTATCCTATCATCCTACGTCAAGCGGCAAAGTTGTAATTCTTCCAATGTTTCACAACGATGTAAGACGTTTGAGCATACACCATGTTAATCCTAGAAAAGTGTTAAAAAGTAACCTTCGGATCTATATTATGCTGTTAAGATCAAGCGATGTAACGAAGAGTTATGTCCCAATACGTTTTACTCTTACAGGTTACAAACAGCTTTCAAGTCGTATATCTTCCCACGTTAAAAAAGGTCGTGCATCTTCGTACATCTTCCCAGCCCAAAAAGTCAGCTAATAAAAAAAGTGAGAAATAAAGATAGATCTAAAATCCTGAAGCATACATAATTATCCTATCATCCTACGTCAAGCGGCAGCGTGTAATTCTTCCGACGCTTCACAACATGTATGACGTTTGAGCATACATGCATAACGACCGAGCCGATGCATGTAAAAAAAACCGATGAAGCCGATGGGGCGTTTTGTCCGGAAGTATCAGTATTTTCTATGGTTCTACCGGCCGTGTGATTCAGAAATTTTCTTATTGCCATCTTCCATGATCATTGGCAGAGCGAGGACCTGAAACTCCATGCAAGTCTGCATGTACCAGGCACCAACTCCCAACACACGGAAACCTACATAAAACGACATCATCCTCTTCGTCCCCTGTGATTCCTGCGTCGACTCTGGACGGCAACAACAACGATTCCTGCGCCATGATGCCGGAGCTACAGGCTGCGCCGCAGCAAGGCTGGAGGTCAACTGTCGAGTACGATCTAGTGAGTACATGCAGAAGATCTGATGGGAAGTACCTGCAGTCCATGTTACTGGAAGATCATGTGCGCATTGCTCTTGAGTCCTAATGTCCTATCACCAACGTCTTTATCAATTTTGCCAGGTCCCTTTCTCTTCTCATTAACATAGCTAAGCTACTACAAATTCAGTTTAAAAAATTAGCATCTATGCATCTATCTCACGTATGTCTCTTTCCAATCTCATAGGGTAGAATTTTCTGTGCCAGTCTTGATTAGATGTATATTGATATGTATCATATACTCCCTCTGTTTCAAAACATAACATGTTTTAGTTTCAAAGAGTGAACCTACACACTAAAACGAGTGTAGATATATTTGTTTCGTAAAAACTAAGACATCTTATATTTTGAAACGGAGGTAGTATATGCAGATTAGTTACTCATGCATTGATGGTTTGCTTATATTATATCACGTATATCTTTGGTACATCTAAGGGTTTCCTATCATGTATGTTATAAGGTTCATGTTATAATGGATTTTACAATAATTACATAAATTAAGAAATGAGTAGCCCGTGTAGATGCACGGGTTGATGACTAGTGTTGCTAATGAAGATTGTGTGAAGTTTTGTATAAAGGAAATTTTCAGGTGTAGGAAAAGAATGATGTAATGAGATGAAGAATGGACAAAAGCTCAAGCTTGGGGATGCCACCCCGTGTCACCCCAAGAAATATTCAAGAGGTACAAGCGTCAAAGCTTGGGGATGCCCAAGGCATCCCCTTATTTATCAATAAAAATCTCAGGTCTTTCTAGACACTTCGTTTTTATTGTTTCATGCACTTTGTGTTGTTCTTGGAGCGTCTTTGTTTTTGTTTTTAGTTTTCTTTTTCTTGGTTTGCTGCAATAAGTTGGTTGGATCCCAGCACTTCTTTTGGAGAGAGACACACTTGGCTTTCATTGTTTAGAACACTCTAGTTTTCATTCTTATTGTTTTGTGAGTGTTCTCTTTTGCTAGCATTGGGTTTAGCCTTAGTTTTCTTGTGCTTTCAGCTTAGAACTTTTTAGTTCTTCTTTGTGGATTTGTGAGACAAGCCCACTGATCTTTAATTATTATTATCTTTGTGAGTTCTTTCAAATAAGTCGATTGGTGTTGGAAGAGAGTAGAAAGCTTCATGCTTTAGTGGTACAAAAGGGAGCTTGTTTTGACTACGGCTTAGACTTTATCATGTCATGCTAGATGTTGCTTTGACCTTAAGCTTAGTGATTATTGTTGTAGCATGACTTGTTCCAAACATTTGAGATTCCTTAATGTGCCTTGAAAGAATCATGCGTTGTTTTAGCATATTAAAATCATAATATTGTGGTATTCTCCTTTAAACGCTTTATTTGGGTTGACTTGGCGCATGCTCACACCATGTTAAGACTATACCAAGTCACCATAGCCTCTATGATCATTTAGTTTTCGACTTATAATATCACTTTATGCTTTAATTAATAATGTTTTGTCGCTTTGCATGATTATGACCATTATTGCTCTCTTAGTTAGTCGCTCCTAGTCTTTTGCTAGCCTCCATACCAAGTATGAGTTCCACTCATGCATCCAACTCCAAATAAAACCAAGTTATTCCAAAGAGTCCATCATACTTACCTATTAGCATTTGTTATTCCAAGTATATTCATGATTTTATCTACCTTCCAAATTAAACTTGTTATGTGAAAACTAGTGATTAAAGCTCTCACGAACTTGATGGCACACTTTACTTTTGTTGCCCCTAATAAACTTGAACCACTGTGTCATCTATGTTGTATATGCTTACACTTATACGTTGGGGATTAGCAGGACCATGCTATCATGGGGAACGCTTTCAACATTGCACTTGTACATTGTACCTAGTTGATATCATGCTCTTTCGTTTATGGATGTCGTCGGTGTGAAATGAAAGGGGAGCTTGTAAGTCCATGGAGTTATGTATGTGTGTTAGAGAAACGCCTGGGCCGCTGGTCTAATCCATGCCTAATCATGGTGGAAACCTGCAGCGTAACCATAATGAGCAATCTATAAAGCATTCTTTTTATAAAAAAAGAGATAGAGATTGAGAAAAGAGAAAAAAAGAGACGAGAAAAGAGGAAAGAGAGAAAAAAGCACAATTTTCCCATGGTAAATAAGAAGATTGCTGAGATGCTCATTGTCTGCTTGCCTTGTCATTTTGATATGGGGATTCTTCCGTATCATCGGGCAAGGGGTACCCCGTTGGTTGTTCTCGATGATACACATGTACTTACTATGACAAGAACTTACTGATAACTAAACTTGAGTAGCATGAGGAGCGACCCTCGTATTCAAGGGACATGAGATTGCTAACTTATACTTTGTCAAGCATATACTCCATAGTTTGTTCACTTTAACCTTAATCACTTCAAGATGCTTATGATAGGGGCAATGAGAGCTGAAATCTAATAAGTACCATAATTTTTGGAAGCTCTTTATGAGACTTGAATCCCTGCTTCCTTCTATGAAGGCATTTCTTTTACTTTTATGTTGAGTCTCCATCTTCTATCTTTATGCACCTATTGAGAGAGCATAGTGGTCATTCTTAGTTTAATGTGCATTGTCCCAAGACTTATTGATTGATTCATAATGTGGATATTGCTTGTTCTTGAACTATTTGTATCTAGTCACCCTTATGAACTTTGAAGGTCTCCTATGCATTTATGTTTTGCTACTCTATGAGGGACAAGCTGAATACCATTCTCATTATGTTTTCTTTATGTGAAACAAACAAACGTCTTGCAAAGCATTGTTATTCATGAATCTTTTGTTTGTACCTTTTCATGTTGTAACATAGTTGCTATGTCTTATTGTTAGAACTATATCTTTCATGCTATGTTAAAGTACTATGATCCCAGCTATCAATGTTTTATAAATGCCTTGATCAAGATTGTGATGGTGCATGTTACCTCAAAAATTATTCTTTTTTATCACTTACCTACTCAAGGACGAGCAGGATTTAAGCTTGGGGATGTTGATACGTTACAAATGTATCTATAATTTTTGATGCTCCATGCTTGTTTTATATCATCTGTCCTATGCTTTGTCCACACTTTCGAGTACTTTTACACATTTTCTGGAACTAACTTATTAACAAGATACCATAGTGCTAGTTGCCTGTTTTCTTCTGTTTTTGGTTCCAGAAAAGCCAGAAAATGAATATTCTTGGAATTGGACCGGACAAAAACCAAAGTCGATATTTTACCGGAAGACTTATAGAGCCAGACGACGAGACGGAGAGGGACTAGGGGCTGGCCACACCATGTGGTGGCGTGGGTCCCTTGGCTGCGCCACCAAGTGGTGTGGGCCCCTGGTCCACCCTCTGGCATCGCCCTTTTGCCTATAAGAAGCCTCCGATGCAGAAACACAAAAGAATCCAGCCTCCAGCCATGAAAAGTTCCGCAGTGCCGCCTCCACCGAAGGGAGATTCGGGGGACAGAAAGTCTCTATTCCGGCACCCTGCCGAGACGGGAAAGTGCCCCCGGAGCCTTCTCCACTGCCATCTCCATCGCCTTTGCTGATTCCCATGATGTGGAGGGAGTAGTTCTCTCTCGAGGCTAAGGGTTCTACCGGTAGCTCTGTGTTCATCTGTCTCTCTATGCATGATCTTATTGAGATCATGAGCTTTGTAATCTATAGATCTATTCTTCTACTCAAGTGCTTTAATGAATCTCTGCTTATCCCCACGTGTGTGAAGTTGACAGTGTGCACACTGTGTGGCACTTTGTCTAAGGTAACATAAATACTTGTTATGAGATAATTGGAGTTGGATGTCTCTATGAAATTGTGGTGTTTGTTGGAACCATCTAGCACTCAAGGTGACAGTGTGGGGTTATCTAGATGGGGAAAGTGAACTTTGAGGTGTGCTGTTATATCCCTACCATGGATTAGAGTGTCCAACCGGAGAGTAGTTCAGAGTAGTATCATGAAGAGAAGATATTTATATGAGAGTGTTCACTAGTGAAAGTATGATTCCCAGGCCTTGTTTCTAAACATTGAAACACTGTTTGCAACTAGATCTATTACATGTTTGCTTGCTTCCATCTTTTTGCCTTTAGTCTTTTCCTCCTGTCAAGCTCTTTTCTAGCACCGTTGTCTTATATCCATACCACTTGTATTTCACTATCTCTTCGCCGAACTAGTGCACCTATACACATGACAAGTGTATTGGGTGTGTTGGGGACACAAGAGACTTCTTGTATCTTGATTGCAGGGTTGCTTGAGAGGGATACCTTTGACCACTTCCTCCCTGAGTTCGATAAACCTTGGGTGATCCACTTAAGGGAAACTTGCTGCTGTTCTACAAACCTCTACACTTGGAGGCCCAACAACTATCTACAAGAATAGACGTGCGTAGACATCACCCACTTCCAGCATCGCCCTTTGGCGTATATAATCCCCTCGAAACCCTTAAATTCGGGGAGCGACCACAAAAAGATTCTGCCGCCTCTACAAGGCGGAAAACAATAGAGAGAGAAAGAGCTCTCCTGCAGGCAGAAATCTGCCGGGGAAATTCCTTCACGGAGAGGGGAGATCGTCGCCATCAACACCATCATCAAGCTAGACTTCATCGGGATCATCATCATCATCATCATCTCCACCATCATCTCCACCATCATCTCCACCAGCACCATCATCACCACTCCATACCGCTGTAACAATTGGGTTAAATCTTGCATAGTTTTTAGGGCAAACTTTCCCGGTGTTGATTACTTGTTGTAGTTGATGCTATTGAGTGGAACCATTGAATTATTGTTCATGTTCAGATTGTTACTTATCATTATTTCATCTCTGATCTTGATCCATATGATGTCTCATGAGTAGTTTGTTTAGTTCTTGAGGACATGGGAGTGCCAAACGTGGTGGAACGGTGCGTACCCGTAGTGAAGAATGTAATACCAAGTTGAGATGTATCCTTAACATAGTGAAGAATGCGTTTAACAACAGTCCAGTGAGATGTAGTAAGAGCATGAAGATATTGGCAGACTTTATTAACAGAAAATGCCAAGTCTGGCCGTGTGAGGGTGAGATACTGAAGACCACTAACAATACTGTGATACTGAGAGCTATCATCGGGACCAGGAAGAGTACCTTCATGCAAAGAAAAGGGCTCAGAGGCTGACAGGGGAGTAGGAGCCGACTTGAAGTCCATCATTCCAACTCGGTTAAGAATATCATCAGCATATTTGTCGTGGAAATGGCCACGGCAGTCGCTGCCACTGGCAGCGATTGAGTGTTTCGTGAGGAAGAGTTGGCGGCCATCTGCTGTGCGAGATGGGGGCGGATGCACATGGGTTTACCCAGGTTCATCTCCCTAGAGGGTAAAGACCTACTCCTGCTAGGTTAGAAGGGAGAGCGATTTACAGGGGTGACGAGCTTGGCGGCTAGGCAGCGAGTCGCTTGAGGGGGTGTATGATGGAACGTAAGTCTCTAGGATACCCTAGGGAGGTTTATATATGAGGCACCTCGCTAGGGTTTACAAGTTATCACCGAACAAGATAAGGATCCAAAGGCTTTGACCTAATCCGACTGGGCTTCTGTTACGCTCCTAGGCCTCCAGTTGCCAGTCGCTGGGCCTTTCCTTCCTTCGTAGTCCAGTTGCCGTCTTTCGGATGCACTCGCAGGCCCTTCGGCCCAATTGGAATGTCCTGCTGGGCATACCCCCTTCGGCATATCCCCATCAGTAGTCCCCGAGGCCATCATTGATGCAGGCGTAGGCTTCCTTTTGGCGTTCGCAGTAGGCGAGCCCAATTTGGGCGTCCAGTCGAGTCGGCGATGGACTCTATTAGAACCAATGAGAATTTTCCCATGTTTCCATTCGCCGTCTCAATGAATGTTATTGCCGCCAAGTCGTCTCCTTGGCGAATGGAAGAGACCGGCGGGTAGCGGGTGAAATAGAGGAGTTGGAGCGTCAAATCTGGTCAAACTATCCGTTGGAATTTCCAACGGTAACTTCGGCGCAATTACCGTGAGTAACGCCTATCCCGACTTTGGCGGGTGGCGTTTCCCATATAAGGGGAGTGATGGTTCAGCTCTGCAGACGTTCTTCGCATTCTTCATTCTTCCTCATTCGTTCTTCCTACCTCCAATCTCCCTGCCTACGTCCTTCTGACTCGTCCTTTCCACGTCGTGTGATTCCACATCCTACCCGATGGCGCCTCCCAAAGGCTCATGGGGAAAATCCAAGTGTACCACGGCCCAACTTAAATCTTTCGAGCACGCCGGAGTGCTCCGCAGGGGGAACTGGCGGGTTCCCCCTCCTCCGAGACCGAGCCGAAGCCGCGACCCGGCGAGTTCATCTGCTTCCCCAGTCATCTTGAGAGGTGTTTGGGATTCCCCACCTCACTCTTTTTCCGCCGTTTCTGCGCGTATTACGCGATCAAGCCATCGGATCTTGGTACGCATAGCATCGAGCATCTGGTGATCTTCGTCGCCTTCTTCGAATGTTACCTCGGCTGTAGGCCGTATTTCCCGCTATGGCTGGAGCTCTTCCACGGCCGCATCGGGCGTGAGGCGCCTAGTGGCTTGATGCTGGCCGTAGGTGGAGTCACATTCCAACTAAAGCCGAAGGCCAATTTCGTCAAGCTCCTCCTGCCGAAGAAGGCCACCAGCGAGTGGAAGAAGAGCTGGTTCTACGTCAAGGAAGCCACTCCCTCAGGCGAGGTGGCTCTTCCCGAGTTCGTCGCCGAGAGGAGCGAGCCCTGTTGGTTGGCGCCGAAGAAGCTTCCCAAAGACCAGCGGATGGCCGTCGCGGAAATGATGGATCAGATCTAGAAGCTGAAGGTCTAGGGGTTGATTCTGATCAACCTCTACAACTGCTGTCTCAGGCGGCGCCTGGTTCCGCTGGCAGCTCGGCCGGACTGGATGTATGAATACAGTGGGAAGCATGACCCATTCCGAACCAACAAGGAATCATGGGAGGCCAAGGACTACAAGGCCGCCCTGAAGAAGATCACTGACGCATAGTGTGGTGGTCGGGGTCGCCCCGTACACTCCTATGAAGAATGAAGCCCCCACAGTAAGTTCTCTTCCCAATCGCTACGTCCGTGTTTCAGTTTTCAGTCTCCTCGTTTGGTGTTTTACTCGTGGTGGTTCTCGCCTTTTTCAGGTGTTGGAGGGCTAGCTCCCTCCGCTCGATGAAGAGGTTCCCAGGAACTGGAGGAAGACTCCGAGGGGGACCCTTCCGACATCGACGGGGAGGAGGAAGAGGTTCCTCCCCTAGCGCATGTGGCTCGCAAGACCCGCATGCAGAAACAACGTGAAGTCGAGGCGAGCCGCAGCCTGGACGAGCACGACGGGGGTGACGAGGTCGCACAGGAGCACACGTCCTGGCATACTGCTACACCGTCGAAGCCCACATGCAGGCCCAAGTCGCCAGTGAAGAGGCCCACATCGCCGTCCAAGTCGTCAATGGTGTTCGAGTCGGATGACGATTCTGATGATGAAGGTTCTCCCGAAGTCTCGCACAAGGCCCCGAAGGATGTAGTCCCGACAAAGGTCTTGGAGGGCGAGGACACCAAGGTAGTGGTAGAGGTTCCCCTGGCGGCAATTGCGCCGACGGCCTCGGGGGTTCCAAGGCAAGAAGCTGCTGAGGCGATGACGTCCAAGTCGCCACAGTCGTCAAGGGCGGCCGTGTCGGAGCCGGAGATCCTGGCGACTGCAGCTTCATCGTCGAGGAAGCCCGCGGTTTCGTGGGCTTCTGACATCTTCGAGAGGGGGCTCACCCGCAAGTTGGTTCCCGAGTTGGACAAGCCCGCCCACATCAGCACCGGGCTTCGCGTCCTCCAGTCGCTAAGTAAGTACTGCTCCCTCGTCCCGATTCGCCTTGCTCTTTTGTATTGTCGTTATATTGATTGTGGGGACTCGTGTAGGTCGGTGGCCAAGAAGATTGGCCGTCCTTCAGTGGCCAAGATTCTGCCGGCCAACCCCACGGGAGAGGGCGACCTCCCCAAGAAGAGAAAGGCCACCGGAGATGTGGTGACCGCCGAAGTCGCGAAGAAGCAGAAGGGGGTGCCGACGACGCTGCAGCCAAGGACAGCGCCGCGGAGCCAGATGTTGCGCCAGTCACCGAAGAGGTGGTGGCGACGTGATCAGAACCAGTCTTGGCTGCCTCCGTGCCGGAAGCGCCGGTCTCGACAACCAGTGCCCCCGCCAAAGCGTCGGCGACGTTTCCACGTTTCATGGCGAGGAGGTTTCCAGGTGTGGCGGACACGCAGTCTTCGCAAAGTCCAGAGATCGTGGATGCGGACATTGGGTCCCGTCGCGGGCGTACTTCGTTCACGATCCCGTCGACTGACGCCGGAGAACTTCACAGGATGCTCGGTGCTACTATTCAGGTATCCAGTCCCCGAGTTCCTGGTCGCTGAATTTCAGCGGCTGGGAACTGAACCTCTTGCTCCTCTCCAGTCCCCGAATTCCTAGTCGCTGAATTTCGGCCGCTAGGAATTTAGTTTCTTTCTCCTTCTCCAGTCCCCGAGTTCCTGGTTGCTGAATTTTAGTGGCTGGGAACTGGGTTTTGTTTTGTCAAATGCTGAGGTGAATTATTTGTTTGCAGGGATTGCAAAGGGAGTCGATCGATTGGCAGGCCGCGAGAGAGCACTTGGAGCATCACTTGCGTGAAGCACAAGAGGCGAACCAGCGGCTTCAGGAAACTATTGGTGAGTATCTGTTTGTCTTTATTCTCCTCTTTCGGGTGTGAGCTGGTCGTGTACAGTATGCTGATGGCTTATCTTGTAGATGGTTTCCCGGCTGAGATGTCCAAGGCCCGTGAGGGGTATGTTCTAGTCGCCGAGCTAGACGCGGCGAATGGACGAATAGCCTCCCTGGTCAAGGACTTGGAGGAGGCGAAAGCGGCCTCAATTTCTTCGGAGGAGCGAGCGAAGGCTGCCGTCGCTGCGGCTGAGGAAGAATGCAACGCCACGGATTCCATCATCGTGGGGCTGCACAACGAGAAAACCTCCTTGGAGAATCACGTCAAGGAGAACTACCGCAAACTCCTTGGTGAGTCTCTGTCTTCGCCTGACCCGTTTGTCGAGTCCCCGATTTGGGGGTTTCATAGTTTCACTGACACCTGATTTTGCAGCTATGGTAGGCCAAAGCGACCCGGTGGTGCAAACTTACAATGCCTCGCAGTGCGTGACTGCTGTGGTGAACACGGCCACGGCCTTGGCGTTGTGCGTCCAAGCGGCTCTTCAGGGCATGTCCCCCACCGAAGTTATTCCTGGGGGGCTTACGGAGGTTGGCGCTATCTAGAGGAGGTGCCTGCCGTCGTGGAATGGATGACGCGGTCAGCGTTCAGGCGCGGGGCCACCACAGTGTTGAGCTTGGGTCTCGCCCACTTCCCCGACGACTTGGACCTTGACGATGTGACGAGTGGCTACCCATCGGCGACCGGAACGGTGGAGATGTCAGAGGTGCTGAAGCTGACCGCGAAGGCCACCCCTTACGCCGATCATGTCTTAGCGATGGGGGATCTGCTGCCGTACCAAGAGACGGTGTTGGCGCCTGGCGACCCCGAGCCGGAGCATCGCGACATGAAGTCAGAGCAGCCCTTCCGGTCGTCATTGTCGAAGTCACTGACGACGTACCCGACGGACCCGTGGCAGCCTTTTCTTCGCGTCAAGGGAGGTGGCGCTGCTTCTTCATCAGGGCCTGTGGAGTAAACAATGTAATTGTCCAAGTTGTGATGTATGCCACGTGGCGAATGCTGTAGGATATTTTTGCAATATATGCCAAGGGGAGTCGATCGACTCGTATTGCGACTAGGGATGTGTGGTGTGTTTTGTTTATGCATTTTTTTGATTGAGCGAGTCCCCGAGCGCGTCCGCCCTTTAATGGGGTATAACTCGATTATATACTTTTGTGTATTGTTTTGTTTATGCATTGTTTTTATCCCTCGCTTCTTCTGAGTGGCGAGTCCCTAAGCGCGGGTAGGACTGACTTATAAGCGAGTCCCCGAGCATGGTGCTCGACCATATTGTTCATGCTCCTATTGCAGGTTGTTAGTTCGTTGTTTGTAACACATCTCCTCCCCTGGCCCGGAGAGCCAGTCGCTTGGTGAGTCCTAGGCAGCTCTCTTACTTGGTGTGTTCCCGAGCCGCGTGGTGGTTCCCGTTTTACGGAGTCCCCGTGCGTGGTACTTAACCATTCGAGTCGCTTTGCACGAGGGTGGGAGGGACATGTCGCTGTGAGAAGCGTGTACCGGTTGTCTTGGCTCGGTGGGCCAGTCGGGCTAGGCGACTCCAATGGCAGCCCCGAGTTGGCGTTTTTCATGGACGACCCAAGGCCCGAATATTTCTGGTGCCCTTGTGCCGCACTACTTAGCCGTGCCGGTCGCTCGACCAGAGGTTGACTTCCGTAAGTAGCGTATTGCTAGTATGTACGAGTGCGAGTGGCACAAGGATATGTCGAGTGGACACAATTTGTGCGATCCGGATGAATTTCATTATATATTCCGATGAAGTACAATGTGAGGTTCTAAGTATAGAACTTTCTGAGGAGGTTTACATTCCATGGCCTCCCGACCTCCAGTTGGCCGTCACCCCGTATGTCGATGAGGTAGTAGGCATCATTACCAAGGACTCGACCTATGGCGAACGGCACCTCCCATGGGGGAGAGAGTTTGTGCATGCCCTTCTTGTCTTGGGCCAGTTGTAGGACCATGTCGCCTTCCTAGAAGGTGCGAGTTCGCACTTGGCGGCTGTGGTAGCGGTGGAGTCCTTGCTGGTATATGGTGGTGCGGGAGCGAGCCAGGTCGCGTGCCTCGTCAAGTTGATCGATGCTGTCTTGGTAAGCAACCTCGTTGGCCGCCTCGACGTAGTTGGCGACTCGAGGTGAGTCATGCTCTAGGTCGGTTGGCATTACGGCCTCGGCGCCATACACCATGAAGAAGGGCGTGAACCCGGTTGAGCGGTTGACGGATGTGCGAATCCCCCATATCACAGAGGGGAGCTCGTCGACCCAGCATCCTGGGGTGCGCTCGAGGGGAACTTGGAGTCACGGCTTGAGCCCATGGAGGACGCTCTGGTTGGCGCGTTCTTCTTGGTTGTTTGACTCCGGGTGAGCGACTGATGCAAGGTCGAGTCGGATGCCATGTTCTTCACAGAATTCCGCCATGGCCCCCTTGGCAAAGTTGGTGCCGTTGTCTGTTATGATGCTGTGCGGGTAGCCATACCGGTAGATGAGTTCGCGTAGGAACTTGGTGGCCGTCTTGCTGTCACACTTTTTTATCGGCTTGGCCTCGACCCATTTGGTGAACTTGTCGACTGCGACCAGGAGGTGAGTGAAGCCAGACGGGGCCTTCTTGAATGGGCCTACCATGTCCATGCCCCATACGGCGAATGGCCATGTGATGGGGATGGTCTTGAGTGCCGAGCCAGGGAGGTGCGTCTGGTTGGCGTACTTCTGGCACCCGACGCATTGTTGGACGATGTTGGTGGCGTCGGCGTGTGCGGTGAGCCAGTAGAAACCGTGTCGCATGGCCTTGGCGACTAGCGACTTGGCGCCGGCGTGATGGCCGCAGTCGCCGGCGTGATGGCCGCAGTCGCCGGCGTGAATGTCTTGGAGGATCTTGCGGCCTTCTTCTGGTTGTACGCAGCGCTGGAACATGCCGGTCACGCTGCGCTTGTGGAGCTCGCCGTTGATGATGACGAAGGATTTGCAGCGGCGCACGATCATTCACGCCTCTGTCCCATTGCTCGCTAGGAGTTTGTGCTCCAGGAAGGCGACGTATGGTGCTGTCCAGTCGCTAGGTTCCACAACCATGGCGACTAAGGCCGGTTCTGGTTGCAATGGGATCCCGACATCGATGTCTTTTGGTGGACTGATCGATGGTTTGTGGATGATGTCGAGGAAGCCGCCTACTGGTGGAGCTTGTCGGGTCGATCCGATGCTGGAGAGGGCGTCTTCCTCCTCGTTTTTGTGCTTGTCGATCCATTCGACGGAGTAGCCATCGAGGTGTCCCCCCAACTGGTCGACAACTTGGTGGTACGTGATCATTGTTGGGGAGACGGCTTCGCACGTCCTGGCGACTTGGCCGGCGACTAGGTCGGAGTCGCCGTAGCATCGTAGGCGGTTGACATTCATCTCCTTAGCGGCTCTCATGCCGTGAAGGAGGGCCTCATATTCTGCCATGGTGTTGGTGAAGGGCTTGAAGTTTAGGTGGAGCACGTAGCAGAGCTTCTCTCCTTTCGTGGAGGTTAGGATGACCCCAGCCCCTGCGCCGTCAGCGTTCTTGGAGCCGTCGAAATGGAGCGACCAGTAGTGGAGGTACGGGAGCTTCTCTGGCTGATGTGCTTCTTCCCAGTCTGCAAGGAAATCAGCCAGGGCTTGTGACTTGATCGCTTTGCGGGGCTCGTATTTGATGTGGTGGACGCCGATTTTGACGGCCCACTTGGCGACTCGCTGGGTCGCCTCGCGATTGCGTATGATGTCCTGCACGGGCGCGGAGGAGACCACCGTGATTGGGTGCTCCTGGAAGTAGTGTGGGAGTCGCCGCTGTGCTCTGAATACCGCGTACACCAGTTTATGAAGGAAAATTTTCAGGTGTATGGAAGGAATGCGTAACGAGATGAAGGATGGACTAAAGCTCAAGCTTGGGGATGCCACGCGTGTCACCCCAAGAAATCTCCAAGAAGTACAAGCGTCAAAGCTTGGGGATGCCCAAGGCATCCCCTTCTTCATTAATAAAAATCCCAGGTTTCTTCCAAACGCTTCATTTTTATTGTTTCATGCACAGTTGTGTTGTTCTTGGAGCGTCTTCTTTTTCTTTTTCGTTTTGGTTTTTCATTTGCTTTTGTTTGCTTAGTTTTCTGAATAAATTGGTTGGACCCCCTCTTTCATACATTGGTTTGCAAATAGTTTGGTTTGGTTTGGTTTGGAAAATAGTAGGAAAGTTCATGCTTATGTGGTAAAAAGAGCTCGTTTTTGACTGTGGCCTAGGCTTTGTCATGCCATGCTTGATATTGTTTTGGCTTTATGCTTAGTATTGTTTTTTTAGCATGACTTGTTATAAACAATTGAGATTGCTTAATGTGCCTTGGATGAATCATTCATTGTTTTAGCATATTAAAGCATAGTATAGTGGTATTCTCCTTTGATGCTTTATTTGGATTGACTTGGCACATGCTCACACAATGTTATGACTATCTCAAGTCACCATAGCCTTTATGATCCTTTAGTATTCAAATTGTAGTATCACTTTATGCTTTGATCAATGATGTTTTGTCGCTCTGCATGATTATGGCCATTATTGCTCTCTTAGTTTGTTGCTCCCAGTCTTTTGCTAGCCTCCACAACCAATTATGAGTTCCACTCATGCATCCAACTCCCTAAACCAAGTTATTCGAAAGAGTCCACCATACCTACCTACTAGCTTATGCTATTCCAAGTATATTCTTGCTTTTGTTTACCTTCCAAATTAAACTTGTTATGAGAAAACTAGTGATTAAAGCTCTCACGAACTTGATGGCACACTTTACTTTTCTTGCCCTTAAAAAACTTGAACCATTGTATCGTCTATGTTGTATATGCTTGCACTTATTTGTTGGGAATTATTAGAACCATGCTTTCATGGGGAACGCTTTCAACATTGCACTTGGTACTTGTACCTAGTTGATATCATGCTCTTTTGTATATGGATGTCGTCGGTGTGAAATGAAAGGGGAGCTTGTAAGTCCATGGAGTTATGTATATGTGTTAGAGAAACGCCTGGGCCGCTGGTCTAATCCATGCTGACATGGTGGAAACCTGCAACGTAACCATAATGAGTTGTCTATGAAGCATTCTTCTTATAAAAAAAGAGTCCTATATTGAGAAAAAAGAGAAGAGAAAAAAAGAGAGATTATGAAAAGAGGAAAGAGAGAAAAAAGCACCATATTCCCATGGTAAATAAGAAGATTGCTGAGATGCTCGTTATCTGCTTGCCTTGTCATTTTGATGTGGGGATTCTTCCGTATCATCGGGCAAGGGGTACCCCGTTGGTGGTTCTCTATGATACACATGTACTTACAATGACAAGAACTTACCGGTGGCTAAACTTGAGTAGCATGAGGAGCAGCCCTCGTATACAAGGGACATGAGATTTCTAACTTATACTTCGTCAAGCATGTACACCATAGTTTGTTCACTTTAACCTTAATCACTTCAAGATCCTTATGATAGGGGAATGAGAGCTGAAAGCTATAAGTACCATAATTTTTGGAAGCTCTTTATGAGACTTGAATCCCTACTTCCTTTTATAAAAAGGCCTTTTTTCCACCATTATATTGAGTATCCATCTTCTACCTTTATGCACCTACTTTGAGAGCATAGTGGCCATTCTTAGTTCTATGTGCATTGTCCCAAGACTAGTTGATTGATGCATAACTTGATATTGCTTGTTTTAAACTATTGTATCTAGTCACTCTTATGAACTTTGAAGGTGTCCTATGCATTTATATTTGCTACTCTATGAGGGACAAGCTGGATACTATTATGCTATGTTTTCTTTATGTGAAACAAACAAACGTCTTGCAAAGCATTGATATTCATGAATCTTTTGTTTGTGCCTTTTCATGTTGCATCATAGTTTCTTTGTCTTATTGCTAGAACTTTGTCTTTCATGTTATGATTGAAGTACTTTAATCCCAGCTTTGAATGTTTTACAAATACTTTGATCAAGTCTTTGATGGTGCATGTCACCTCAAAAATTATTCTTTCTTTTTATCACTTACCTACTCGAGGATGAGCAGGAGTTAAGCTTGGGGATGTTGATACATTGCAAATGTATCTATAATTTTTGATGTTCCTTGCTTGGATTTATCCAGCATCAAAACTATATCTCTAAGCATCAAACAAGCTTAGAAGCTGTAATAACCTGTCACCTACAGCAGCAAATTACTCAAGATATAATCCACTAAACACAAATCTACTTGAGGAGTCACATACCAGAGAATAAATGCTCCAAATTTCAGCACCAAAGATGGGCTGAGCAAGGAGATCAAAGAAATCGAGAGCAAGCACAACAAGAACGCGATTTTGAGCAATGAACTGAAGCTTACTCGGGAGAGAGAATAAAGTGGCAGGTGAGAGAGTTAGTGGAGGGCTAGGGTGGCCCACACCATGGCATGGTGCCACCTAGGGTAGGCCGCGCGACCAGGTGGTGTGCCTGCCTGGTGGGTCGCCCTGGTACCTTCCAGGCACTCTTCTGCCCCTTTTTCACGTAAAATTTTAATATGAGTTTTCTGGAATTTTTCGAGACAATTTATTTTTGGGCAATTTTCAGGCATAGATGAATGATTTTTCTGCAGAAAAATGATTTTGAAAAGATGCAATGTAAAACAGGGCAAAAGCTACAGAAGTTCTAAGACACTAAAAATGCAAGCAACTAGCACAAGAAAGGTCAACTAAATGAAAGCAAAAACTAAAATGGATAGAATAAAAATAAATGGATATAATCACGGTGAAAACATTGTTTTGTTCAATGAAATACTTTTGTTAACAAGGTTGATCAGGTCTTTTTACCAAAACAATTCCATATGAGGCAAAACTTTGTATTCCACTAATGATTATGTTACCTCAACCTTGATAGCAATGGTCCCAATCATAATAGTTTCAAATTTTTCTCTTGGTATGGGACAATATATTTCTCCAACTTGAATGCCCTCAACATGTTCAATTAAATTCAAACCATAAGTCCTTTCAATCTTCTTGGGGAAATAGACAGTATGTTCCTTGTTATTAACATTGAAATTCACCTTTCCTTGATTACAATTAATAACAGCTCCTGCAGTATTAAGAAAAGGTCTCCCAATAATAATAGACATATTATCATCTTCAGGCATTTCAAGCACAACAAAATCAGTTAATATCAAGCAATTATGAGCCACTTGAACAGGTACATCCTCACATATACCAATAGGAATAGTGGTAGATTTATCAGCCATTTGCAAAGATATATCAGTTGGTATTAATTTTTCTAGTTGAAGCCTCTTATAGAGAGAGAAAGGCATAACACTAACTCCAGCTCCCAAATCACACAAAGCAGTTCTAACATAACTATTCTTAGTAGAGCAAGGGATAGTTGGAATCCCTGGATCTCCAAGTTTTTTAGGAACCTTACATTAAGGGAATAATTAGCAAGCAAAGTAGAAATTTCTTCATTAGGGATCTTCCTTTTATTCGAGACAATATCCTTCATATACTTTGAGTAAGGAGGCAATTTAATAGCATCAGTCAAAGGGATTTGCAAGAATAAAGGTTTCATCCACTCACAAAACTTATTATAGTGTTCATCTTCCTTTGACTTGTGTTTCTTATCAGGGAAAGGCATAAGTTTTTGGACCCAAGGCTCTCTTTCACTACCATGTTTTTGAGCAATGAAATCTTATTTAGTGTATTTACTATTCTTAGTGTGGTTTTCAGGTTCTTCTTCAACTTTTTCTTCATTAGGAACTTCATTTTCTTCATTACCACTTTTAGTTTCAGCATATGGTATTAGGATCTATAGCAGGTTCTGAGGGTTCTACAACAGTTTTATGTTTCTTTTTCCTTTTCTTACAAGGAGAGCCACTATTTTCAGCTTGTTGAGGATCCTTCTCAATTCTTTTGGGATGCCCCTCATGATATAGAGGATCCTTGGTAGCAGCACCACTTCTGGTTCTAATTTCATAAGCATGGTTTTCTTTAGTAGCATCAACTAGCAAGTCTTTTTGCACTTTGTTGAGTTGATCTATTTGAGTATGAACTATTTGAAAGTGTTTAACAATCATTTTAACATCATTAGAGGTTATTTCCACAATATCTTTCAACTCAACAATAGCTCTAGTGTTTTCCATGAGATGATTTTGCACCCTTTTATTAAAATTATCCTGCTTAACAATAAAGATATCGAATTCTTCTAAGCATTGATCGGGAGGTTTAGAGTAAGGGATATCACCTTCATCAAAGTGTTGGAGAGAGTGCACGTCAAGAGTGGGTGAGTGGGGAATTGGCTTACATAATTCTTCTATAGGAAGTAAATTATTGACATCTGCAGCTTTAATTCCCTTCTCTTTAAGACATTTCTTAGCTTCCTTCACCACTTCATCATTTAATTCAATAACTCCCCTCTTCTTTGATGTTGGAATAGGCACTGGAATAGTTGGTTCAGGTATAGCTGGTTCAAGAGGATTCCAATCCTCATAGTTCTTGCTTATTTTAGCCATTAATTCCTCAGCTTTCTTGGGAGTCCTATTCCTGAAAACACAATCAGCACAACTATCTAGGTATGTCCTAGATCCTTCAGTTAGTCCATTATAAAATATATCAAGAAGCTCATTCTTAGGCAATGGACTTCCAGCCTGTGCATGAATCAAAGCACAAAACCTTGCCCATTATTCAGGCAATATCTCTTTTTCTCCCTGTTTAAAATCAAAAAGTTCCTGCAAAATAGCATGCCTAGCACTTGGAGGAAAATATTTCTGCAGGAAAGTAATAATCAAGCAATCACGGCTATCAATAGATCCAGGAGGTAAATTACTAAACTAAGCTTTAGCTTCTCCTTTCAGTGAAAAGGGGAAAATCTTAGCAACAAAGTAAGTATGCATCTTAATATCATCATAAAACAACCCACTCATGGTAGAAAGTTCATTCATATGTGCTACCACACTTTCATTCTTAGTCCCACAAAAAGGTTCTTTCTCAACAATATCTATGTAAGATAGATCAAGAGAGAAATCATAATCTTTATCTTTAATGTTTACGGGAGAAGTAGCAAACTTAGCAATAGGAGATAATTTGGCTCTAATAGTACGCCTCTCAAGGAGACTCTTAGCAGCGCTCCTATCATGGGTGTTTTTGCATTCTTTAATAAATTCATCGGTCATCTCAACATAACCATCTTCAATATCATAACTCTCACTAGACTCAGGTGAACTAACAGGTGTAGTAGTGTCTTCATTAGGAGTTTCAGTATTTCCAGCTATAGTTCTAGCAATCATAGCATCTAGGAAAGGACTTAATGAACCACTCTTATCAAGCATAGTAGAAGCAGCATCATAAGTATCAGAAGTTTCAGATTCCGTAGTAGTAGCAGTGTGTGTAGCATGTGTATGTGGTGGTGTAACGAGCTTACTTATAACAGATGGTGAATCAAGAGCAACAGAGGTATTTAGAATCGTACCTCTTCTTGTAGTGGATGGTAAAATAGGAACCTTGCCATCACGAGACTTACCCATGATGGATGGATAGCAGCGAACAATAGAGAATCCAAGTGAACTTAATAAATAAAGCTATGCTCCCCGGCAATGGCACCAGAAATAGTCTTGATGACCCACAAGTATAGGGGGTGTATCACAGTATTTTCGAGGGAAGTGAAACCTAATTTATTGATTCGACACAAGGGGAGCCAAAGGATATTTATAAGCCTTAACAACTGAGTTGTCAATTCAGCTGCACCTGGAAACAATCTTACTCACAGCAGTTCAATAGTAGGAACAGTTTTGTAGTAGCAATAGTAAAGTAGCAGAAGTAGAAAAGTAAAGACAGCAGTATGACAATTGCATTAAACAGTAGGATTCGAGTGCGGTAGGCAGAGGGATGGATGGACGAGCGTTGCATGGACAAGACAATTCACATAGCAATTAGAACATAGGGCAATTGAAGATAAATAAGATAAAGCATCCAAGTACTAGATAATCCTAGGCATGTGTTCCATATATAGTCACACGTGCTCGCAATGAGAACTTGCATAACATCTTTTGTCCTGCTAGCCCGTTTGCAGCGGGGCCTCAAGGGAACTACTGGCAATTAAGGTGCTCATTTTAATAGAGCACCAGAGCAAAGCATTAACACTCCGTGAACACATGTGATCCTCGCATCAAAGCCATTCCCTTCGGTTATCCCGATTTCTATCACTTCGGGGCCATTGGTTCCGGACAACAACATGTGTATACAACTTGCAGGTAACACCATAAACAATACTATCATAATGAATGAATAACATGTTCAGATCTGAAATCATGGCACTCGGGCCCTAGTGACAAGCATTAAGCACAACAAGTTGCAACAAAGTCATAAAGCACTAATAAAAGATACTAGGCACCATGCCCTAACAATCCGATGCCATTGCATGAACGATCTCATCCAATCCCTATCATCCCCATAGCCTACAGCGGGGGATTACTCACTCATAGATGGGGAAACATGGATGGTCGATGGAGAAGCGATGGTGATGATGATGGCGATTATCTCCTCCAATTCCCCGTCCCGGCAGGGTGCTAGAATGGAGTTTCTGGTGCTGTTTCATGGAATCTGGTGGTGGCGGCGGAGCGGAACTCCTTCTGGAAAAACGTCGAACCCCCATGAGTTTTTAGGTCAGAAGGCAACTTATAGGCGAAGAGGGAGACCGAGGGGGTGTCTGGGGCGGCCAGACCACCCCCTGGCGTGGCCTGGGCTAGCCTACACGGCCAGGTGGTGTAGCCTGGGCCCAACTCTCCTCCGTATCGTATTCTGGCTCCGGGAGTCTTCTGGTGAAATAGGATTTTTGGCATATTTTCCGGGATTTTTCCTGATAATTGATTTTCTGCACAAAAAGTAGACACCAAGGCAATTCTGCTGAAAACGGCGTCAGTCCATGTTAGTTGTATCCAAATCACACAAGTTTAGAGGAGAACCAATAGCAAAAGTATTCGGGAAAGTAGATACGTTTTGGACGTATCAGGCGGCGGCGGCGCCGGCAGCGCCGCGGGGGACTCCTTTCCCGCCGCCGGTATCATGGGGTAGCATCGCCCCTTAGCCCCCTTCCTTCATGGCTTCTTGGGGTATCCATGGGGGAGGCAAAAACGTGGCTTTGGTGGCTGCAAATTTGTGGGTGGAGATGCCCTAGGCGAATTAGGTTTCCTCCCTCTATATAGCTTCTCGGATTCCCGTCACCCCATCTTGGGCTGCAGTAAATCGAGCCTAGCGGACCCGTCTGGACTCGCAATCAGCTAAATTTTATGTCCAGAACGGTTGTCGCAAAATTTCCAACAACGTTGTAGTTGAAGAGTTTTCCGTTTGACGCTGTCTTCGACCCGAAACGTCACCATCTTCAAAAAGAGTTCTGAGACAGATTTCTGGAAAAATCCCAATTTGACTCCAACAAGGTTTCCACTTGTATTCTTGGTAATTCCTACACATTAAAGTGTAAAACAAGAACATTGTGCACTTTTGCAACTATTAGTAGGTTAGTCCAAATAAATCATAAACTTTATACAAAAAGGAGGGTCAAAAGCATATTATTAGCATAGAACCATCAAAAATTATAGATACGTTATGGACTTATCATCGGCCTAGGAGTAGGTTTTGCCAGGTTGCTGGTCTCCTCTACCTTGGACTATTGATGTCCCATGACCACGTCCGCGGCCACCAGGCAAGCCTTGTTCAAGACAGTATAATCAACACATATCCTTAAATCAGTTGTGTAATTTTTAGGGACCATTACAGGATTGGCCAACCACTCAGTGTGGATGACCTCCTATATGAATCTGGCTAACTCGAGCCGTGCTAGTTCCTTAGCTATTGCCTTAGGCTTTTCATCTCCGGAACGTCGTAAGGACAGTTTGACGGGTTTAGCGTTCAGGTTCACATTTAGAGAGTGCTCGGCAAGTTCCCTAGGTACTCCGGTCATGTCAGATGGCTGCCATGCGAAGATATCTTGATTTGCTTTGAGGAACTTGACGAGCGCGCTTTCCTATGCACTATCTAGGCCTACGTCTATCTGGGTCACCTTGGAGGGGTCATCATCCTTCAACGGCGTCTTCTTCGTCTCTTCTGATGTCTTGAACTCCGGATTCGGCTTTGTCACCTCCTTCTTTATTGCGGGCATCTCGGATGGATCTATGCTCTTCTTGATCTCTTGGTATGCCTGGGCATGTAGCACGGCTTCAACAAAGGCGGCATTTCCATCCTCACACACTCGCGCTTTCTTCTGGTCTCCCCTGATGGTGATCACGCTGTTGGGACCTGGAATTTTCATCATATTGTAAATGTAACACGGACGAGCCATAAAAGCCCAGTAAGCCGGACGTCCGAATATAGCGTGGTACGCGCTCTTGAATGGGACCACTTCGAAGGAAAGTGCCTCCGTCCGATAGTTCTTTGGAGTTCCAAAGGTAACATCCAAAGTGATTTCTCCCAGGGAATTTTCTTGTCTTCCTAGGACAACCCCGTGAAAAATCACAGAGTTGTGGTTCACTTGGGTCTCCGAGATCTTCATACGGTGTAGCGTTTTGACATACAGAATATTAATACTGCTGCCACTGTCCATGAGAGTCTTGGAGAAACCATAACCGTCAATAAGTGGATTGACGATTAAGGCGTATTTTCCTTGCCTGTGTAACTTAGGCGGGTGATCAGCACGGTCAAATGTGATTGCCACTTCCGACCAGTCCAAGAATTGAGGGACAGCTAGAACTGTTGCATTGAGCTCATGTAGAACTTCTTTCTTGACCTTTGCTGGTTGAGATCCGAGGAAGGTGACGTATGTGTCTTTCTTGGTCGGAAATTTTTTCTTCCCTTCCGGCTTGGGATTTGAAGCATCATCTTCATCCATGTCGGAATCTTTCTTGGTCTCTTTATCTTTTTCAGGATTCTTCTTTCCCTTCTTCTGCTTAGCCTTGTAGCCAGCGGTATCATCTCTTTTAATGTCGTCATTGAAACGACATTCGGTGTTTGTGTGGGACGAGCCCCCATTGGCGTCTAGGTGATGCACACATGGGTTATTGGTAATGTCAGCCCAAGAGTAGGTTTTGCCAGGCTGCTGGTATCCTCTACCTTGAACTCTTGACGTCCCAGGACCGCGTCCGTGGCCACCGCAACGTCCTCCTCGTCCTATAGACCCGAAAGTAGCAGTGACCACTGCCGTTTCCGTGTTGGGTTTTTCCTCCGAGGTATCCTTGCGCTTCTGAGCTTGTTGCTTTGGTTGTTTTGCCGACTGTGGCACAGCCAGGGCGTTCAGTAATCCATCTGCATCGTCGTCGGTGTCTGCATACTTGCTCGCTGTTTCTATCATCTCTCCCAAATTAGTGACTTTGGCACACTTCAGGCGATGTCGTAGTAAACCAATTGGGAGACCTGCAATGAAAGCTTCAATCGCAGTTTGGTCATTCACTCCTTCACAGGAGTTCTTGGTGTCGATCCATCGTCCGAGATAATCCTGGTAAGTTTCTCCGGCTTTCTGGGTGCAACGATGTAGGTCTCTGACTGTACAGGGCCTCCGGTATGTGCCTTCAAAATTCCGAAAGAACGCACTTTGCATGTCATACCAGTTGTGGATGGTGTTCTCCGGAAGTTCACTGAGCCATGATCGTGCCGTCTTTCGCAACATGAGTGGGAGATATCGGGTTTCGACCAGGCTGCTTTCGCCTTTGGCGATGCAACAAGCTTGGAAAAAGTCCTAGAGCCAAGTATCTGGCCGAGCTATGCCGTCGTAGGCTCGGATGTATCTTGAGATAGCAAATCCTTCCGGGAATTTTGTTGCACTTATGCATGGTCCGAAACATATTGGGTCCACGTATATATCATCGTTTTCATAGCACCGTGCCTCTATGTTGGATATAATCCTGTGCCTCGCATAACTTGGGGATAGAGATCATCCTAATTGACGGCTATGGCTGCGGTGCCTTGGAGCCGGACTTCGTCTTCTGCCACCACCTCCTCCGCCATGCCGCCCTCCTTGGCCTCCATGGGAGCCATTGTGATTGCTACTTGGTGGAGAGGGTGGAGCAGCTGGATTGTTTCCGGCTGAACGCCGACCTCCCTCCAGAGCGTCATTATTCCAGCTCCGGGGAGGGTATTCATTACGACGATCCCCCTACCGGCTTGACTCGGCATGGTGTCCGTCGTTCCTTTGTCTGTCATTCCCATTGCGGTGGGGTTCAGCTAGACGGCTTGTATGCCTGGGAGGTGGCATTCCTTGTCGGTCCTCCTCCCGACGCTTCTCTTTGCCTTCTTCCCTGCGATCGTTCGACTCTCGCTAGGGAGGATTCTTCGGATATAGGGCAGCGATCGCCTCTTGCTCTGCGGCTGGAGCAACGTTGCGCCAATCACGTGTAGCTCTATGATGTTGTCCTGAAGATCCGGTTCTTGAGTAATTGTCTTCCCGATGGTCGGAACGGTTATGCTGTTCCGGAGCCCGCTGGGTCTTACGTCGTTCTAAGCCGGATCCGTGCGACATTGGTCGGATTGAGAGACCAGTTTTCCGCTTCCGGATTTCGCGGCCTTCTCCTGTTCCAGACCCTTCGTGAGTAGCTTGATGCCCAATCGAACCTGTTCCGGGCCTGGGTTATTTGCCAGGATGTCTCGAGTAGCAGCAGTGTTTTGCACTGGTGTTGGGTACACCAGATCTCCCTTGTTGTAGTGGATGGTAAAATAGGAACCTTGCCATCACGAGACTTACCCATGATGGATGGATAGCAGCGAACAATTGAGAATCCAAGTGAACTTAATAAATAAAGCTATGCTCCCCGGCAACGGCGCTAGAAAAGTCTTTATGACACACAAGTATAGGGGGTGTATCACAGTATTTTCGAGGGAAGTGAAACCCAATTTTATTGATTCGACACAAGGGGAGCCAGAGGATATTTATAAGCCTTAACAACTGAGTTGTCAATTCATCTGCACCTGGAAACAATCTTGCTCACAGCGGTTTATCAATAGCAATAGTTTTGTAGTAGGAGTATTGAAGTAACAACAGTAGTAAAGTAAAGACAGTAGTAACAATAGCGGTAAGTAGGATTCGAGTGCAGTAGGAATAGGGATATGGACGGGCGTTGCATGGACAAGACAATTCATATAGCAATCAGAACAAAGGGCAATTACAGATAAATAAGATAAAACATCCATGTACTAGATAATCCTAGGCATGTGTCCCATATATAGTCATACATGCTCGCAATGAGAACTTGCACAACATCTTTTGTCCTGCCAGCCCGTTTGCAGCGGGGCCTCAAGGGAACTACTGGCAATTAAGGTGCTCATTTTAATAGAGCACTAGAGCAAAGCAGTAACACTCCGTGAACACATGTGATCCTCACATCAAAGCCATTCCCTCCGGTTATCCCGATTTCTATCACTTCGGGGCTATTGGTTCCGGACAACAACGTGTGTATACAACTTGCAGGTAAGACCATAAAAAATACTATCATAATGGATCAATCATGTTCAGATCTGAAATCATGGCACTCGGGCCCTAGTGATAAGAATTAAGCATACCAAGTCACAACAAAGTCAAAAAGCGCTAATAGAAGATACTAGGCACCATGCCCTAACAATCTGATGCCATTACATGAACGATCTCATCCAATCCCTACCATCCCCATAGCATACAGCGGGGGATTACTCACTCATAGATGGGGCAAACATGGATGGTCAATGGAGAAGCGATGTTGATGATGATGGCGATGATCTCCTCCAATTCCCGTCCCAGCAGGGTGCCAGAATGGAGTTTCTGGTGTTGTTTCATGGAATCTGGTGCTGGTGGCAGACCGGAACTCCTTCTGGAAAAACTTCGAACCCCCTTGAGTTTTTAGGTCAGAAGGAATCTTATAGGCGAAGAGGGAGACCGAGGGGGTGTCTGTGGCGGCCAGACCACCCCCTGGCGGCGCTAGGCCTAGCCCGCGCGGACAGGTGGTGTGGCCTGGGCCCAGCCCCCTCCGTCTCGTATTCTGGCTCCGGGAGTCTTCTGGTGAAATAGAATTTTTGGCATATTTTCCGGGATTTTCCTCATAGTTGATTTTCTGCACAAACACTAAACACTAAGGCAATTCTGCTGAAAACATCGTCAGTCCATGTTAGTTGTATCCAAATCACACAAGTTTAGAGGAGAAACAATAGCAAAAGTGTTTGGGAAAGTAGATACGTTTTGGACGTATCAACTCCCCCCAAGCTTAGCTTATTGCTTGTCCTCAAGCAATTCAGTTGAAAACTGAGTGCGATAAAAGAAACTTTCATGAACACATTTGCTTCATATAATGTATATATCCTCAGCATGTGATCAACTACTTAGACAATTAAAATAAGGGTATGCAAATAAGTTTACTTAATAGGCATTGCAAGCTTGAATAGATTCCAACTCAAAAATAATAAGTAGCATGAAGCATAAACATAAGCAACATTACAATTCTCATAACAAGGTATGATAGAGTGGTATCTCGCTTGCCTTTGATTATGAATGCCAAGGCACCACTGAAGTTTAGGTGAAGACTAGAAGTAAAGATATCAAAGATACAAGCATCAAAGTCATAACACAAATAATCAAGTTTTGAGACAAGCACATTACACTAAGAATGACAACTATGCTCTCAAGAAGGTTGGTCATTGAATATGTGGAGACTTGACAAGGAAATGAGAAAGGTTTTGAATAGTTTGAAAGACTTCCAAATGCTGAAAGTATGGTACTCATTAGCTTTGAGATCTCATTTCCCCTATCATAGGCATCTTTAATATGGTTAAGGTGAAAGTGAGGTCCAGTCTGAGTTATATGCTTGACAGACTATAAACTGGAAATCCCGTGTCCCTTGAGTATGAGGGTCGCTCCTCATGCTACTCAACTTTAGTTACCGGTAAGTTCTTGTCATCGTAAATACGTGTGTATCATAGAGAACCTCCAACGGGGTACCCCTTGCCCGATGATATGGAAGAATCCCCATATCAAAATGACAAGGCAAGCAGACAATGAGTATCTCAGCAATCTTCTTATTTACCATGGGAAAATGGTGCTTTTTTCTCTTTCCTCTTTTCTCAAATCTCTCATTTTTTCTTTTTTTTTCTCAATAGCTATCTCTTTTTTTTCATAAGAAGAATGCTTCATAGATACTTATTATGGTTACGCTGCAGGTTTCCACCATGACGGCATGGATTAGACCGGCGGCCCAAGCGTTTCTCTAACACACATACGTCACTCCATGGACTTACAAGCTCCCCTTTTATTTCACACCGACGACATCCACAAACAAAAGAGCATGGAATCAACTGGGTATATATTTACAGGTGTTGAAAGCGTTCCCCATGACAGCACGGTTCTGCTAATCCCCAGCCTATAATTTGCAAGCATATAACTTTCATGGACAGTCACAATGGTTCAGGTTTATTAAGTGCAGGAAATAAAGTGTGCCATCAAGTTCGTGAGAGCTTTACTAACTAACTTTCTCATAACAAGCAACCATTTTATTCGGAAGAAAACAAGGCATATTGAATATGCACGGGAATAGGAAATGATTCTAATAGGTAGGTATGGTGGACACTTTGCCAATATTTGGTTTTAGGGAGTTGGAAACATGAGTAAAACATACTCAGTGAAAGTGAAGGCTAGCAATAGTAAGGGAGCGACAAACGAGAGAGCAATAGCTGTCACATGCTTGCAACAAAACAGGACTAATCATGGCATGAAAGTGATTCAAGACCCTCAAGGTAAAATAATTCATCGAGGCTTAACTGATTATTTCAGTCATATGCATGCGTGAACATGTGCCAAGTCAATTCAAATGAAACATTCAGAGGAGGATACCACGATGTCATACCAAGTTATGAATAGAGTAATGCAAGAAAACATTCATATGACATGCTACAAACTATTAGCAAGCTAGGACTAATCATATGAAAGAAAGAACTACTAAGCATCCAAAGATAACATACACCCTACACGAACAGGCTAAGCATGCCCACAATGATGAGTATATGTACAAAAAATGAAAACAAATAGAGTTTGTTACCAGCCTCTTACCACACCTCAAGTTGTCATTAATCCTCATTATTGCCCTTCACTTGTGTGGCTTGAATAATAATATGAAACCAAATCCCACTGAGGACTACTGAACCCTACAACAAAAATCACAGAACAAAAGAAGAACAACAAATATTTTTGGTGTTTTCGATTTTTAAAGCAAGAACCAAAAAAAGGAAGAATCAAGCAAATCAAAATCTTTTTGGGTTTTTCGAATAGTTCAAACAAAGCAAAAAGGGAAAAACAAACCAAGGCAAAAAGAAAAGGAAACAAACCAAAGAGAAACAACAGAAATATTTTTGGTCTTTTTGTGTTTTAGAAAGCAAAAGCAAAGAAAGAACGAAAACTAAAAAGAGAACGAAACATGAATATACAAAGTACCGACGCAAAATGATATGGAGATGAGTGCGATGTCGGCGTACCTCCCGCCAAGCTTAGGATTTTGGCCTAAGTGGGTGTTAATCCCAAGATGGCCAGGATGAAGTGTCACAGTGGTACGACGAGGAGGTACCCTCGTCCTGGTGCGAGCTCGAGTACGTCCCTCCGTAGTGCGCAGAGTAATCTTAGGAGGGCACATCCTCTTAGTGCTGCCCGTGGAAACCCAGCAAGCGGAGCTGCTCGTCCACCTCCTCCTTGGAGCGCGACCATGGTTTCCTATGAACACTAAACAAAGTAGACTACGGCAAAGGGATCTCCCTCTCATCCCCGTCAGTAAACATAATCCTATATACTAAACTGTCCAAAGCAGAATCAGCAGTAACAAAGTGATGAGTTTTCATAGCAACAAGGTCAAGCCTTTGTGGGGCCAATATAGTATCATTGGGGTCCACTAAAATCCCTAATGCACTGACCATACGTGAGGCAATGATGCCCCCCTAATAGGCCCCCTAGCAGCTAGGTGGCGAGCAATAAGCGAGCCAAGGTTGTACCGAGTATCATTGTTGAGCGTAGCAGAAAGGAAAGCTAAATGATAGTTGGAGATATTACTCGTATTCTCCCTACCCAGGACGCTAGTAGCCAGATAATATGCAAAGTATCTAAGAGCAGGGAGTTGGATATTTCTTATCTTTCCGCGCTGAGCCACGCGGTCATCATCATTGGTCACCCCTCGGTAAAGTTCCAGCAAATCAGCGGGTCACCCTTGAATCTTCTTCATAGTCCCTATCATGCTTACACCTACAACACTGCAAAATCTTTCCAATGACATGGTAAAGGGCAGATTATAAATTTTGAAAGAGACAGTTGACTGATAGGGCATGTTAGTAAACACGAAGCTCTCAACAAAAGTTTTGGTGAGCATAGCGTATTGCTCACTCTCATCTTGCATGTATGAGGTCAAACCAGCCCTCTGAATTAGTAGCAAGAAATCATCAAGAATCCCTGCAGCTTGTAAGAAAGTAAAACAAGGAAAAGTAGATGGGTGAGCATCCCCATCACCCCCTTCATTACCAATACGAGTTGCAATGAGATCTTCGTTGTATTATGGCCTAAACTGGGAGGGTGATCTTGAGGGCCTTAACCTCCTAGGTGCATCCCTCTCAAATATCTCTCCAAAGGTATGGTTGTTCATGCTTGATATTCTGAAATTTAAACACCTATTAAACAAGTGATTGCAAAGTGAATATAATGAAGGGCACTACTCATAGGGACTTGTAGGAGGTCTAAACATGCATCAAAACTATATCTCTAAGCATCAAACAATCTTACAAGCTCTCATAACATGTCACCTACAGTAGCAAAATACTCAAGATATAATCCACTAAACACAAATCTACTTGGACAAACGGAGGAGTCACATACCGGAGAACAAATGCTCCAAATTTCAGCAGCAAAGATGGGCTGAGCAAGGAGATTGAAAAATCGAGGGCAAGCACAGCAAGAACGCGATTTTGAGCAATGGATTGGTGTTTCCTCGGGAGAGAGAAGAAAGTGGCAAGTGATAGAGTGAGTGGAGGGCCAGGGGTGGCCCACACCAAAGGCAGGCGCACCCCAGGCCTGGCCGCGCCACCAGGTGGTGTGCCTGCCTGGTGGGCCCCCTGGTACCTTCCAGGCACTCCTCTGCCCCTTTTTTCACGTAGAAATTTAATATGAATTTTCTAGAATTTTTTGAGACACTTTATTTTTGGGCAATTTTTAGGTATAGATGAATGATTTTCTGACAGACAGAGATTTTTTTGGAACGATGCAATGAAAAAACAAGGCTAGAACTACAGAAGTTCTAAGAAACTCTAACATGCAAGCAACTAACAGCAAATAAAACTAAACTAAAACAAAAAACTAAAATGGATGGAATAGAAGTAAGCGGAGATAATCATGGTGAAAACATTGTTTTGTCCAATGAAATCTTTTTGTTAACGAGCTTGATCAGGTCTTGTTACCAAAACAATTTCATATGAGACAAAACTTTGTATTCCACTAATGATTATTTTACCTCAACCTTGATAGCAATGGTCCCAATCATAATAGTTTCGAATTTTTCCCTTGATATGGGACAATATATTTCTCCAACTTGAATACCCTCAACATGCTCAATTGAATTCAAACCATAAGTCCTATCAATCTTCTTGGGGAAATAGACAGTATGTTCCTTGTCATTAACATTGAAGGTCACCTTTCCTTGATTACAATTAATAACAGCTCCTGCAGTATTAAAAAAAAGGTCTCCCAATAATAATAGACATATTGTCATCTTCAGGCATTTCAAGCACAACAAAATCAGTTAATATCAAGCAATTATGAGCCACTTGGACATGTACATCCTCACATATACCAATAGGAATAGTGGTAGATTTATCAGCCATTTGCAAAGATATATCAGTTGGTATTAGTTTTTCAAGTTGAAGTCTCTTGTAGAGAGAGAAAGGCATAACACTAACTCCAGCTCCCAAATCACACAAAGCAGTTCTAACATAACTATTCTTAATAGAGCAAGGGATAGTTAGAATACCTAGGTCTCCAAGTTTCTTTGGAACCTTACCATTAAAGAAATAATTAGCAAGCAAAGTAGAGATTTCTTCATTAGGGATCTTCCTTTTATTTGAGACAATATCCTTCATATACTTTGAGTAAGGAGGCAATTTAATAGCATCAGTCAAAGGAATTTGCATGAATAAACGTTTCATCCACTCACAAAACTTATTATAGTGTTTATCTTCCTTTGACTTGTGTTTCTTATCAGGGAAAGGCATAGGTTTTTGGACCCAAGGATCTCTTTCACTACCATGTTTCTTAGCAACAAAATCTTATTTAGTGTAAATAGTATTCTTAGTGTGCTTTTCAGGTTCTTCTTCAACTTTTTCTTCATTAGGAACATCATTTTCTTCATTACCACTTTCAGTTTCAGCATCAGAAATTGATACACTATTAGGATCTTTAGCAGGTTCAGAGGATTCCACAATATTTTTATGTTTCTTGTTCCCTTTCTTACGAGTAGAACCACTATTTTTAGCTTGTTGAGATTCCTGCTCAATTCTTTTGGGATGCCCCTCAAGATATAGAGGATCCTGGGTAGCAGCACCACTTCTAGTTCTAATTTCATAAGCATGTTTTTCTTTAGCAGCGTTAACTAGCAAGTCTTTTTGCACATTAATGAGTTGATCTATTTGGGTTTGAACCATTTGAAAGTGTTTAACAATCATTTTAACATCATTAGAGGTTCTTTCCACAATATCTTTTAACTCAACAATAGCTCTAGTGTTTTCCATTAGATGATTTTGCACCCTTGTATTAAAATTATCTTGCTTAACAATAAAAATATTGAATTCTTCTAAGCATTGATCAGGAGGTTTAGAGTAAGGGATATCACCTTCATCAAAGTGTTGGAGGGAGTGTACCTCAATAGTTGATGCATGGGGAATTGGCTTACATAATTCTTCTATATGAGGTAAATTCTTTACATCTGCAGCTTTAATTCCCTTCTCCTTAAGACATTTCTTAGCTTCCTTCATCACTTCATCATTTAATTCAATAACTCCCCTCTTCTTTGATGTTGGAATAGGCATAGGAATAGTTGCAACTCTGGTTGCCAAAGGGATTGAGTCCGTCAGTGCTCATGCCTAGCCTAACGTTCCTTGGATCGAGCCCGAACTCATCTTGGAATTCAATATCTAGCGCATTCCACTGGCTAGCATCCGCGGGGTGTGTCAGGATCTTGCCCTTCTCCGGATCATCTTCCGGCTTCTCCCTCTTCGCGTGCCATTGCATGAGCTCTGCTTCCTTAGGGTCTATGAAATACCGCTGCAGACGAGAAGTGATAGGAAAGTACCACACCACTTTTTCGGGAACTTTCTTGTTCCCTCTCTTGTATCGTCCCTGGCCATACACTGGGCATGTGGTTCTATCCTTGTACTCATTCCGGTAAAGTGCGCAGTCATTGATGCATGTGTGGTACTTCACGTACGGTAGGTCTAGTGGGCAAACTACTTTCCTCGCCTCGTCGATACTTGTTGGCAATGTGTTGTCCTTGGGAAGACGAGTATGCCATAATTTCATGTGAGCGTTGAAGCTAGTGTCAGTCCATTTGTGCTCCGCCTTCATCTCCAAAGCCTTCAGCATTACACTCAAACGTGTATCCTCGGGCCGACAACCAGGATACAATGGGGTCCTCCCATCTACCTCCATCTGTGCCAGCTTGGCTTTCTCTCTGGCTGCAGCTCTTGTGTTAGCCGTCTGCTTGAGGAGTATTTTTTGAAGATGAGGGTCCTGCAAGGCAGAAGTTAGCGGCGTGTCCGTGCTCCCGTCTTCTCCACCTCCACCACCACCATCTGCTCTGGCATCGTCTGCTTCATGATGATCATGTCCACCGGCATCTCCTTCTTCATGATGATCATGTTCGTCGGCATCTCCTTCATCATGATGACCATGTCCAGGAGACCCTTCGTCTTCTCCCCCGCCCCGGCCTCTTCTTCATCATGGCCACCGCCATCTATCGGCGGCTCCTCGTTCACTAAGAAGCCAAGCATGAAACTACACGTGAACAGGTGAGACTCCAGTTGTCCAGAATTAGGGTTGATCCACTTTCGGTGTTTGCACGTTCGGCATGGACATCTTATCTTGGTCATGTTGTTCCGAACCATGTCGGCTAACGCGTCAGCCTTGTATCTAACCACCCAGGGTTCGCTCATATGGATGACCATGGTCGCCTGCGCGCGAACATATACCAAATTAAAGAGAGTATGTTAGAACCATGCACACACACACGACGCGCACACATACATGCATGCATGATTGCCGGGAAATTTCGGCATGACCTATCCTAAAAGTAGGATGTATGGCTAGTGCAGAAATTTGCCGAAATGGATGTGAATCAACATTTCGGCAAACCTCCATACACCTGGCGTCGGCAACATGCATTCAAGCACAACAAAAGCTCCCTCCACAAGAAAACATGTATTCCAGCACCAACACAAAGCGAAGAAACATCGTCTCGCCATCGCACACTGCCTGCAGGACCGTCTTCACCTACAAAACATCCGTACACACCGCACCGAGGCCCGCCGGCCACACAAAACATGCCTCACACAAGTACCCATGCACACACCTCACAAATCTACAAACCAAATCTACACCGACCCCATATGCATAGTGTAGCAAGAGGGGGTGTGGGACGTGGAGGAGGAAAGTATGGGTGGTTTACTACCTTTACAAGTAGGAGTAGCTTCCCCTCACAAGTACATGAACCAAAGTAGGTCTAGCTATCAACAATGGAGGTGAGTATGAGCAAAATGGACTGGGAGGGAGGAGGGGGACGAGCTAGTTGGAGGTGGTGGGAAGAAGGGAAAGGGTGGTTGCCACCTTTTTTAGATCTGTTTCGCACATTCTGTGGTGCATATGGCAAATGCTCCACGGAATGTAAAAATTCTATGGCGCATATAGCTATATGCGCCACAGAAAGTGAGAATTCGGTGGCGCATATGCTATATGCGCCACAAAAAACTGAAATTTTGTGGCGCATATAGCCATATGCGCCATAGAATTCTGGCCTGCCCATGTGCTGGGGTCAGGCCCACAGGAATGGTGCATATGGCCATATGCGCCACAGAATTCGCACTTTCTATGGCGCATATAGCTATACGCGCCACATAATTGCATGAATTCTATGGAGCATTTGCTATATGCGCCACATAATTAATTTTATTGGAGCATTTTTCATATACGCGCCACAGAATTAAAATCTACCTATAATATTTTTCCTAGTAGTGTTCCCAGCATATTTGGGTATGAGTCACTATTCTTACTCAAAATATGTTCCTACATATTTGAATTTGAGACTTATATTGCTCCCACTCAAAAATATGTCATTCACATATTGTTTTAGGAAGACTTTTATAGCCCCCACTCAATTTCATGCAAATTTCATATCTACTCACTATTTTGAAAAATTTCAAAATCCTTTAATCAAATATCAAACTTGGAGTTTTACTATGAGATACTAGTACTTTTACTAGTTTTAAATCCACTAGACAATTAGAACACTTGAATGAAATTCATTTGAATTCGTCCAATACTTGACAAATTGTGCTTTTGTCATTCACCCCCTTTTGCACTATGGCTTTGTAGTCATTTGGGAAAATTCAAGTAACCCTTTTACTTGTGAGATTCAACAACGAATTGCTTTCTAATCTCAAGGGAATTTTGCTACTAGGATTTCTCATAATTCTAGTTTACCATTATTTCCTTAGTAGTTCATAGGTATGTCATATTCCAAGAATCATGACAAATGATTAACAAATGTCTCCATACAAGATATGTATTATTTTGAATCCTACTTCATGTAGTGAAAACACCAGTGGGGAACACACAATGATCATTATCATTGATTCTTTCCTTTGTGAAGAGAATCGTTCAGGAACGTTGTCTGTTGCGCTTCTCAACACTCTGATGCAGGGATATGAATCCTCATCGTGTTTTTCACTCTCTTCCATTTGCTTCATAATCGAGAAATATCACTAAAAGTGAGATTTCTCAAGAATGCACCAAAATCTAGGCAATACAAGTTTTGCTTCTCTTTTGGTTTCAGCTATGAATTTCATATTCAAAGTTTCCAATGAATACTCTACAAGGACTTGTTCGTTATTGTTTTGGTTATATCGAATAACCCAAAACTTTCACGACTATCCATACTAGATATGGAGCCGCTTTCACGAATTCAAATGGTTCACTATATATTCTAATTGAGCACTAACTATTTCTGACTAATGGTCTCTACATCTACACTACAACGATTTATTTGGTGCCATCTATTCACCCATTTTGATATCTAATATCGTATTGTGATGCTTTGCAATCCACAATTTCTTTTATGTCAATCTTATAAAGTTGAATTTCATTACTTTTGATCAAATCATAGTAATTAGATTCTCTTTTATATTTATACCCTTTGTTTGATGAAACACTTTGATCAAGTCAAATAGTTTCATACTTATGTTTCCTTTGGTAAACTTCTTTACACATTTAAACAATCATATAATGATAATTACCATTTTCGTTAAAACACAATACATCGAATATGTATTTACTTTTAACAATTCATTAAAACACTTTGTATTCAAGTAATACACGGTGTTCAAGTTAATTTGCCGAACTTAGGCATGATTTATATGTGATAAGAAATCAAGTGACTTTCACATATTATCACATAAATTTGAATTCAAACAATGGTTTCATTCATTAATGAGTATATCATTAAGTTGGGTATTTTAAGGAATTTCAATATTTTACAAATGTTCATGCATTATCAATTAGTTTCAAACAATAAGGATACTTCACATATAATCAAACAAGATATGAACGAAATAGAAATCATTCATAAAAGTAGAACAACTGTTTGTTACAAACTGATATGAATAACCGTCTCACAAAAATGTGAGACACACTAAAGAAGTTCTTTTGATTACAATAATCATCCTAAAACATAAACTAAGTGATAAATTTTGAGGGAGAGCGTCGTTGGCCATCATCATTATGCTTGCCACCAACACGCAATGTCACCTCCTCTCCAGCAAGCACATCTCATGCAGAAGGACCCGTTTCAGCAAAACAGAACAAGTATCAAATATACTTAAAACTGCAAATGTGTTTACAAGATTATAACAATTATAAAATTGTATATCAAATATATACATTTGTCATCGATGACCTCTCCGGTGATTGGTTCAACCTGTACGTTCCTAAAACGTAATATGAACTCTTGGAAATCCAATGTTTCCGTATCACCACTCATGATGCTACTCCGGACATTTCCTTCATAGCTGGGAGGTAACGATCGAAGCAGCACGCCTATCACAAACGGATCATCAATCTAGTAGTCCACGAAGTGAACCAGTCTCATGTGTGCATCATGCATGCGCTCCAAGTGACCCTTCAGACATGTGTGCTCCTCCATCTGTATGGAAAGGAACTCTCCAAGCATCTCGTGCTTCCACATGCACACATGGCTTATGAACTCTACTCTCAGCTGATCCACCATTGAATATGGATCAAGATCACCCATGAGCGGATGGAGTTCATCCACCATCCCATAACGCATTATTATCTGAATGTAGGTGGACATCTCTTGATGGTAGTAGCGGTCTGCCAGCTCTTGCGGGGTCTCATAGTGGTCTGGCTCAGTCAAATCCATCATGCGGCATATGTATTCTACCACATAATTCCTAGTAAGGAGATCATTCAGGCGCACAAGCCAACTAGGGAAGCTGGATCCATCAAGTCTAAGTTTCTCACCCATTACCGATTCCTCAATGACAAAGTAAGATTCACGGTGATCCATCTCTACATTTATAATTGTAAAATGGAATTTAGACTAAGTTTATAATTAAATGAGTTAATGATAACTCCACTCAGAAACACCTATCCCCATAAGGGTTCCTAGTGATAACACAACCCCTTTCAGCCACATCTCCCTCGATCATCACGGCCATAATTGTGGGTTCAAGGGTGGACGCTAAACATCGGTCACATCATTCATGCGACTCGTGCTCGATCTTTCGACCATCCGCGTTCCGAGGCCATGTCCGTACATGCTAGGCTCGCCAACTCAACCTTAGTGTATTGCCTATGCAACATGGCTTACACCCACTATATGTGAATGTAGATATGTCTGACACCCGATCATCACGGCCTGCCTCATACCGAAGAACTTTCTTGGTGGTGCACACTAAGGGGGAACACAATCATTGGTAATTTTAACAGGGATCGTCTTATTAGGCAATCGTATAGTATCTAATACTAGCACACAATAAGATATACAATAAATAACATTGAATGTAAATGCGACGTGATATGGTCCTTCACGTCGTGATCTCCATCTGTCATCACCGGATTCCGGCGCCGTAGACACCATGGTACCGGTGTCTTTCCGGCGTGGTAGTCCATCACCTCCGTGACTATCTACTACTACGTAACATAAGGTAATCGCTTTACCTTTGCCACAAGCATATCACAAAGCAACGCCCCCTGCAAAACAAAGTTAGACGCCTCTACTTTATCTTTGCATGTTTTATGTGGCTAAATGGGCTTTAGCACAAGAACCATTCTTACTTACGAACTGTCACCACAACGCTTATTAAGTAGTTGTCTCTACTACACCCCTTTCAGGGCCTCCATTGCAAATGGCATACCAACTAATGCGAGAGAGACGGACACCCCCCTAAGCCACTTTATACGGTACAAGCCGTATGGCAAGCGTGGACCAGTCTCACGAATAAACGCGTAAAGTCGGTTGGGGCCCGCTTCATCAAGCATTACTACGGTATAAACAAGTACACGTGGGAGGGTAACAACTAAAAGATCAACGCCCACACGCTACATCTCGTGTGTTCTACCCGTACTAGCATTACTACACATAGATCTAGCTCTGATACCACTGTAGGGGTTCCACGCATGAAAACAATAATTTTTTACCCTACGCCCCTGAACCCCTGATGCTACCAATACCTATCTATTAGTAATACAGTAACGTGAGGGGCTTTTCACGAACTTACCCTTGAAGACTGAAAAGCTTTGTCAATGCTCAGGAGAGCATGGTTGATGTAGACGAGCCGAAGCCGACCTCAAGGTCGTGATGAAGTCCTTGCGCTCCTTTGGCTCCAACGACTTGAGTGCCTCAAGTGTGACACCTCGCGGGGAGTTACACACATCCGGTGCCTGACGATGACTCCTGCTTCCCTGATCTAGCAGCAGTTGCGGAAGTAGAGCTCCATGGTGAAGATGTCTCTCGTTCGCGCGACGGCGCTCCATGGTGAACTTGGGACCATGGTCATGAGAGAGAGAGAGAGAGAGAGAGAGAGAGAGAGAGAGAGAGAATATCAATTGGAGGTCTTCCCAAAAGTGAGAAGACCTTTATTGAATATTGTGTGTATTTATCTGGCCAAATATCCCCACTATATATAGGGGGAGGGGAGGTACTACCTCCCTCAAAGTCTAGGGGTGGGACTAAAGGAGAGGAGGGGGAGGGGCAGCCACTGGCCGGCCGGCCACCCCCTTTGCCCCTTCTCCGTCTCTCCTTTCCCTAATGGGCCCTCTTCCCTCCGGAATCGGCCCATCAAGCCTTTTGACGTTTTAATTGATTTTCTATTTTATTAAATAATTATGAATAAATGATTAAATCAATATTTAACATTCATTCACATATTATTCAATCTCCGTGGCTATGGAACACCTTCCACCTCCACTCCGTACATCCTCCGGAGTTACCAAAACCCTTCCGGTTTTCTCTCTTCTATTCTTCAGTGATTCTTCTAATCCTATAAACACTCTCTAAGAATCATCAAACCCCTAAGCGTGATACCCTACGGTTCGGGGACACTCCAGACATGGTCGGGTCACTCCCGGACCAATGATCGACAGAGGGACCTGGATGGCCATGTGACCCATGTGCGTTCCACGAAGATCTTTTGTCGTTTGAACCGGGACAATCGTGTCTTATTCCCTTTGTCTCTCGATACTTGCCTTGCCCGAGATCTGATCAATGATATCACTATGCCGTGTTCAATCTCGTTACTGAACAATGCTACTTGACTCGTTCCGACAAGTGATATCCCTATGATCAAATCACATGCTGCGCAACTATTGGATATAACCTCTCCAAGTGGGCCCTTGAGTATCTTTCCGTCACGAGGACGGACAAATCCCGCTCTTGACATATATTGCCTCTACGGTTTCCTCCGAGTACCTGAACACACATTAATAACCACGGTATTACCAAGTGGCGCTTGATGCTATCTAAGCACTCTCGGGAGACAGTGATTGATATAGCCTCACAGTCTAAGGAATAGTCTACGAGGATCCATTTCTAATCATCGTAACTTGAACTTCGTGTCATGATCGGGTCACGATGTTTAGGTTGGGTATTGGTTCATCATCTCATTCTCTGAATGAGTTGACTCCATTTCCAACTGGCTTAAATGCCACATGATCAGGAAACTTGATCATCTGTTGACCAATGAACTAGTGACTAGAGTTTCACTCGGAACCCCTGGTTGTTTATATATCACACTTGTATTGATTTTTCCACTCAATACAGTTATAGCATACCACAAAACTTAATCATAAACTTTATGAAATATGATAATAGTCCTTATTACTATTTGTCTCTAGGGCATATTTCCAACAATACCAACTTTTTGAAAGAAAGCATTAAGTTTCTCATACTCACCCCCCAATCAGTTTGCATAGTAATGATTTTTTATCAAACTTGCGCTCAACATAACTTTTCCAATTCAGAAAAGCCTGATAGACATCAGAACACTTTTTAAGCAAATAGATCCAAACAATAGGCATGTTTCCCAACTGAAATAGGTGCAGGACCCATACATCAGAAAAAAACTTGTTCAAAAGGAACAATGGATCTACTGGTGGAGATGGGGTATGGCAACTGGTGACTCTTAGCTAACTGACAAGAATCACAGATATATGGAGTAATTTCTGAAGTGTAAGCTATCTTATTTCTCCTAAGAACTTGTTGAACAATAAACGAAGATGGATGTCCTAAACGGTGATGCCATGTAGATGATGACGACTTTATTGTAATGAATGCATGATTGGAGGAATCGATGGAGATGGGCATCAAGGGATAAAGTCCTTCATAGCAGGGGCCTCTAAATAGAATGCGTCGTGTTGCTTGGTCCTTAATCAAAAAAAAGAAAGGATGGAACTCAATAAAGACATGATTATCAAGAGTAAAGCGATGAATAGATAGTAGACTTTTTGAGGCACTTGGGACATGTAGAATATCATGGAGATGAAAGGAATTATGAGAGGTGCGCAAAACTGAATGACCAACGTTACTAATATGCATACCTGAGCCTTCAGCAGAGCGCACACGATCCTGGCCTTCATACTTGTCATGAGTATGGAGCTTATTCAGCTCACTAGTGATGTGGTCGGTGGCGCCAGTGTCATAGTACCAGTTGGTGTCGACTCTAGTGAAGTTTGCACCTTTGTTCCCACGGTCACCATCACCGTGGGGGTCATCGCCATAGCATCACCAACAGTCACGAGCAGGATGCCCGTGGATGTTGCATATCTGACATGTAGTGTTGATGTAGGGAGTGGGCTGACTGTCACGACCATGGCCGCGCCCACCTCCATCACGCCTGTCGGCGTTATCATGATGTTGAGGGCGCTCGTCCTCGTAGCGGCGCCCCTCATAGCCTCCACCATCGCGGTGTCCCTGGTCATCGCGACGATCGTGATAGTCGTGACGGTCACGATAGTAGTCCTATGCCTTGGGCATCCCCAAGCTTTGACGCTTGTACTTCTTGGATATTTCTTGGGGTGACACACGTGGCATCCCCAAGCTTGAGCTTTAGTCCATCCTTCATCTCATTACTCATTCCTTCCATACACCTGAAAATTTTCCTTCATACAAAACTTCACACAATCTTATTAGCAACATTAGTGCACTTAAGATAAATAAGTCTCAAGGTTCAGTTCTAACACCCAATAAACTTCCATTAGAACACTAGATACTGTAGCACTTCCCTCAAAAATCTCAATTCCCCAAAGGAACTCAAGAAGGAACTAACAAGAAGCAAATGCAGAAAATGGCAGAAATCTGTCAAAACAGACCAGAAGGTAAAGACGAATTTTGTCGAAGACCTTCTGTTGCTCAAATCAGAAAGTGTTGAACTAACGAAAGTTAGATAACAACCTAGGGCAGAAGCACAAAACATTACAACTCAATCCGACATACAGAGCTCTCTCGGGGAATTTTTACGGTGAAGTACAGAAATCTGTTTCGGGACAGCAACTTTCCCAATCTTGTATTCAACATCCAAAACATAGAAATCAACGGGGACATAGGAATCATTAACCATAATAAGAACATCATTAAGACTCCCCATGAGTTTCGTTTTAGCATTATCATCAAGTGGGACATTCAAATAACAATCTTCAAGAGGAGGCAAATCAAGCATATCATAAATCCTTCTAGGCATAATAGAAACACTACTATCAAGATCACACAAATCTTTGAAATCAAAGTCATTCACTTTCATATTGATGATGGGTTCCCAACCATCTTCTTGTTTTATAGGAATGGAAGCTTTATGTTTCATCTTTTCTTCTTTAATCTTTATGAGAGCATCAGTAATGTGTTTTGTAAAAGCCATGTTCATAGCACTAGCATTAGGACTTTTAGCAAGCTTTTGTAGGAACTTAATAACTTCAGAGATGTTGCAACCATCAAGATCAAAATCAACTTTATCATCTAAAGTAGTAGAACTATTACTAGCCTCAACATTAGTGGTGGTAATAGTAGAAACACTAATGTTTCTAGCAATTTCATCTTCTCTTTCCCACTTAGCATGTAATTCAGCTAATAGTCTAACATTTTCATCAATTCTTACTTGTATAGCATTAGTAGCTGCAAAGGGATTCTCATTAGTTTCAGGTTTAGCAGCCATTTTATTCAAAGAAGATTGAGCTTCAGCCAAAGATGCTATATTTCTTTCAGCATTAGAGATTTTTTCCTCAATAGTTTTATTGAAAGCAGTTTGTTTACTAATAAACTCTTTAAACATAACTTCAAGTTCAGAGGGAGCACTCTTATTATTGTTGTAAGAATTTCCATAAGCATTACCATTGTTGGGAGGATATGGCTTATAATTGTTGTTACCAAAATTGTTCCTATAAGCATTATTACCATAAGCATTGTTGCCAAAGTTGTTATTTCTTATGAAGTTCACATCAACTTGCTCTTCTTGAGCAACCAAAGAGGCTAAAGGAACATTATTTGGATCAATATGGGCTTTCCCATTAACAAGCATAGACATAATAATATCAATATTATCACTCAAGGAGGAGGTTTCCTCAACAAAATTTACCTTCTTACCTTGTGGAGCTCTCTCAGCATGCCATTCAGAATAACTAACCATCATATTATCCAATAGTTTTGTTGCAGCACCCAAAGTGATGGTCATAAATGTACCTCCAGCAACTGAATCCAATAGGTTCCTTGAAGAATAGTTCAATCCTGCATAAAAAGTTTGGATGATCATCCAAGCAGTCAGTCCATGTGTGGGACAATTCTTAACCAAAGATTTCATTCTTTCCCAAGCTTGAGCAACATGCTCATTATCAAGTTGTTTAAACTTCATTATTTCACTTCTCATGGATATAATCTTAGCAGGAGGATAGTATTTTCTAATAAAAGCATCTTTGCACTTAGTCCAAGAATCAATACTATTCCTAGTTAAGGAATTCAGCCATTCTTTAGCTTTTCCTCTCAAAGAGAAAGGAAACAATTTCAGCTTAATAATATCACCATCTATATCCCTATGCTTTTGCATCTCACAAAGTTCAACAAAATTAGTTAGATGGGAAGCAGCATCTTCATTACCAATACCAGAAAATTGCTCTCTCATAACAAGATTGAGTCAAGCAGGTTTTATCTCAAAGAAAGTATTTTCAGCCACAGGTGGAGCAATAGGTGTGCTCATAAAACCATTGTTGTTGGTGCTAGTGAAGTCACACAACTTAATGTTTTCAAGAGTAGTCATTTTTTTGCATTTTCAAATAAGAAAGCAAACAAGTAAAACTAACTTTTTTGTGTTTTTGAAGAACAAAACAAGCAAACAAAGCAAAAAGAAAACTAAGCAAAACAAAAACAACAAAGTAAAGAGATTGGTTATGAGGGACTCCCCTTGTGAAGATGTCCTTGACTCCCCGGCAACGGCGCCAGAAAAATGTTGGTGCCGTGTTGACGTGGGAGTTTCTTCTTCTTTGTTCCCGGCAACGGCGCCAGAAAAATGCTTGATGGCTCAATGCATGGCGCACAGAAAAGTGTTGATGGCTCGTGGTTGATGTAGAGCTCGTTGGTAACCCCAAGAAGAAGGTATGATGAGCACAGCAGCAAGTTTCCCTCAGTTATGAAACCAAGGTTTAATCGAACCAGTAGGAGCAAGGAAACACCCCAAAGGTGTTACTGCCTGAGCTTTGGCAGGGCGCACTACCGGTGCTAGTAGCAACGTGGAGACCTGCACAACACAACCACAGAACTTTGTCCCCAACTTGCGATGAGGTTGTCAATCTCACCGTGTTTTGCGGAAAACAAAGGATTAAACGTATCGAATGGAAAGAAGTAAAAGTTTGCAGAAAGTAAACACAAAGCAGTAAACAGTTGTAGATTGTATGTAAAGTAAAAGGACCGGGATCCATAGTTCACTAGAGGTGTCTCTCCTTAGATAAATAACATGCTGGGTGAACAAATTTCAGCGGGGCAATTGACAAACAACGAGAAAGCAATACATGCATATACTAATCAGCTTGACTCCTCTGGGACTTGATTGGGCATTACAACATAATACATAGACCGCCATCCAACTTCATCTATGAAAAATAATCCACCTTCAGGTTATCATCCGAACCCCCTCCAGTATTAAGTTGCAAGCAACAGATTATTGCTTTACGAACTGCATGTAAAGTAAACAATACAATTGTTCTATGAACAAAGGATCATTGTTTTCTCCCTAGTAGCAACATCACATCTAGTACCTTAGAGATTTCTGTCACTTCCCCAGATTACAAAGACATGATAGCTACTAACTCTTGGAGTATAAATAGCCATGAACCCACTATCGAGCATAAATACTAGCTCTTGGAGTTGCTAGCATGAACCCACTATCGAGCATAAATACTAACTCTTGGAGTTGCTAGCATCTACTTGGCCAAGATAGCTACTAACAATGGAAAGCATGCAAGATCTCAAATAACAAAGACATGATAAAATCAATAATAAATCTAAAATAGCATCTCAATATCCATCGGATCCCCGCAAACACAACATGTATGAATTACAAATAGATGATCTTGATCATGAACGGAGCTCACAAGATCTAAACATGAAAGCACAAAGGAGGAGAAACCAGCCATCTAGCTACTACATGGATCCGTAGTCCAAGGATGAACTACTCACGCATCACACCGGAGGCTTGCATGGTGATGAAGAAGGCCTCCAGGGTGAATTCCCCTCTCCGGCAGGGTGCCAAGAAGAGCTTCAAATCCCCCCGATCTAGGGACAGAGACGACGGTGGCTACAGACTCTTTCGTGGATTTTTGATCGGGTACTTAGGGTTTTCGTCCTAAGTGAAACTTATAGGCGGAAGGAGAGACCGAGGGGATGCTGGGGTCGGCCAGACCACCCCCTAGCGTGGGCTAGGCCTGGGCGCGCAGCCAGGTGGTGTGGCCAGCCCCTGGCCCCTCTCCGTCTCGTATTCTGGCACTTGATCCCTTCCGGAAAAATAGGAACTTTGGCTTTTGTCCTGTCCAATTGCGAGAATATTCATTTTCTGAATTTCCTGGAACCAAAAACAGCAGAAAACAGGCAGCTGGCACTGTGGCTCTTGTTAATAGGTTAGTCCAAGAAATCATATGAAAAGTACTCCAAAGTTGGAACAAAACACAAGAAAGTGGATAAAACCAAGCATGGAACATCAAAAATTATAGATACATTTGCAATGTATCAGTGTGCGATCACGGATGCACTACTACTTTGCGGTGATGGACTTGATGGTGCTGGACCTAATGGTGCTAGAACTGCTGTACTTGAAGGACTTCATCATGATCTTGAGATCGGCAAGTGTACGGCTACATCATCCACGAGTTCCATCTCGTTAACAAAGCTTTGTTGTGTTCGAGGGTATGTTCTCTATGAATGTATATCCACCCGTTGCTTGTATCGAGTAGATAGATCTTGGCGTATAGTTCCCATCGTAGGATTTTTTTTTTCTATGCTGAGAACCCAACAGTGGTATCAAAGCTTGATCTATGCGTAGGTGCTTTGCACGGGTAGAACACATAAGAGTATGTGGGCGTTGATGATCATGTTATTGCTTCTTTCATGTATTTTGGATATTGGTGGCATAGTGGGATGAAGCGGCCCGGACCAACTTTACATGTCATCGCACATGAGATCGGTTCCATGACTGACATGCAACTAGTTTTTCATAAGTGGCTGGTGGGTGTCTGTCTCTCCTAAGCCACGTAAAACTTGCAATGAATAAATTAGAGGCATCTAGTTTAGATTGTTGCTGGGATAGTGTGATGATATGGTAATGTTGTAAGTAGATGTATGGTATATACCCTTACAACACACCTAACGTGTAAGTTCCATAGACCTTGGCCTTACACACAAAGGAATGATAGAGATCATACCACGATGCACATGATGGTGATCAAATGCATGGACCATATCATTCCACTTTACACATATGATGTTTACATCTTATATTGCTAGTTTGGAATTTTAGTAGCATTATAAGATGATCCCTCATTTAAATATTAAGATAAGATGTGTTCTTCCTTAAGTATGCACCGTTCTATGGATCGTGTTTCAAGACATCACGTGATGATCGGGTGTACTCGACTCTACGCTTTCATATAACAGGTGTAAGACAGTTTTACACATGCGAGTATTAAGGTTCTTACTTGGCGAGCCTAGCATGTACAGACATGGCCTCGAAACACAGACTAAAAGGTTAAGCATGAGTCATATAGTTGATGTGATGCCCATATTGATGCCCGCCTTTGAAGCTACACCGACTCACGTGATGATTGGACTTGGTGTAGAGGATTTGGTTCGTGTAATCACCAAAAAAGCACGAGGGATGTCGTTTTTGAGTGGGAGTTCATTTCTAATTTGGATTAGTCGAACTCAATTTGTCATCAACTAAATCGAAGTGAATTTGCATAATTTGTTGTAGTCATTGGCATCTGTTTACTACCTTATGCTTAGTTTTAATTGAGATAATAGAACTATAGAATTTTGGATATTTACTTTACGAACTGGTATCGTATTGTTTTGAATGTCAAATTTTAAGTTTAGAAGTCCTATTGCAAACTTTCAGCAAACTCTATTTACTCCATGAAGTTTAATAAGTAGTATTAAATCAAGAGTAAGAATTTCAATGTTAGTATGTAAAGTATCATGTTTACCTCCATGATTATTGATATTCAAAAGTTGTTTCAATATCAAGATTATCTAGGAGCTAAAAATTGTTTCAGAAACCATCATGTGTGGAAGATATTGTGATATCTGAAACAGTGTTTTTGGTTGCATTATGATAGAGTATAATTTAGCAAAATACATATTCTCATATTGTATGAGAATTTGTGAAGGATGGAGATGCTAGGCATCCGGATCTCCCAAAAAGGTTTTGGGAACTAACATTATACTCGCGATTCTTCCTTATATGCTATAGTAGCTTGATCATGAAAGTTCTCATGATAAGGATGAATATAATATGTAAGTAAAATGTTTACTACACTAACAGATTACTAAAGAATGGATTTTTGAAAGAACACCAAACATTTGATGATGGTGATCCACTTCAAAGTGCAAGTACAAAGGTATTAGTATTTGACTATATACACTTTTTACGAAGTGTCATGTGAATGCCACGACTATTGATGTTGATAGATTCTTTTAAAAGAAAAGGAATTGTTGAAAGAGAATCTATAAAATATTTGGCAGAAAAGAAAAGGTTGGATATGTCCAACTTAGGTATATAAAAGAGATACATGTTATGGATGTATTCCTTGCTTGTTAAACAATGTGGTTCTAAGGTATTTGATACCGAATTGGTTGGTGTGAAGTGTCATAAAGAACAACACAATTCATGAACTGCAACGGCCTAAGTAACTGGCAAGAGAATAAGTGATGATGTTCATCGAAAACAGATAAAGTGTTATTGCGTTTTCGTTGTTGTCAAACCTAGCCTTCAAGATTTGTTTTAATAATTGTTATTTTGTTCCGGTATTACGAGAATAATGGTTGTTCAAATAATTACCGTATTCATAAAGGATGGATGAACTTTTACAAGTCTAGTTTTAGAAATCACATCCATAAACATTATTGCTAAAATGTCGTAAGAAAAATGATTGGAAGATCACTTATGAAGTGACATCGTTGTTTGAATTATATTGGAAAGTAAACATGAAGAAACTCCATGTTGATGGATTTTTGGAGTCTTTTGATTTTGATCAATTGATGCTTGTGAAACTTTCCTCGAGATAATTGAAACTCCGTCCATAGGCCAAAGAGGAACGGATGACTAACTTATTGGATATTATGCATGTTGATGTATATAGTCCATTATGTGTAGCCATATGCGATGGATATTTTTGCTTCATATGCTTTCTCCAGAAATTTGAGTGAATATATCTATATATTTACTTAATAAGGAAGAAGTATTAAACATTTGAAAATTGTTCAAAGACTTTCAAGATGAAGTGAAAAATCACTATAACAAGAAAATAAAAGAGTTGATGATTTGATCATAAAGGAAGATATTTGAGTTACAGGTTAAGCAAAACACATAAGATTTCAGAAATTGTTCCATGAATTTGCATTTCCCAATAAACCACAGGAGTATGGTATGTTCGAGAGATCAAATCAAACCTTGTTTGACATGGTAAGATCAAAGGTGTCATTTATATAACTGCCATTATGTTTTAAGGAATAAAGCTTTAGAGACTATCGCTTTTACATTGAAAAGAGCACCATCGTGATTCGTTGAAATGACACCATATGGGTTATGGTTTGGGATAAAACCCGAATTGTCTTTTCTTAAATTTTGGTATGCTATGCATAAGTAAAATGTTTACAACCAAAATCGGATAAGCACGTCTTTGTAGGTTATCCCAAAGAATTTGTTGGGAATTCCTCCATAACACCGAGGACAAGAGAGTTTGTCGCTTGGAACATCAAGTTTCTTGAGAAGGAATTTTTCGTGAAAAGTTAAGTGGGAGGACAATAGAACTTTGATAAGGTTGTTGAACCTTAGCTATATGTGCTAAGTAGCGCAGCGCCGCAAAGTGTCCCGGTGGCAGCCACGATGCTCATGGCTCCCGTGATTACAAAGGGTGTGATCTTGAAGATTAGAGTTCTTATTGAACCATGTGGGTCGGTAAGAATCAAATAGTAAGATTTGAAACAGAAGTCGTTATTGTTTTGACAATGATGAACCGACTGCATGCAAAGAAGCGATGATGGGCCCTGACTCCATAAAATGACTAGAGGTCATAGAATCCGTGATAGTATCCATACACGAGAAATCAAGTTTCTGAACTTGGAAGACCCTTCGGAAAGGCGTGAAGCCTATCGGTCGTGTTTGGATCTATAAAGAAATAGACATGGATGTTTAACATCTATGAAGTAGTCGACATGTTGGAAAGAAGTTTACGTAAATGTTCAAGGAGTTGACTATGACAAGATTTGATCTTTCATAGCGATATTTAGTCTTGACGGATTAATGTAGCAACCACTACATATAATTTGCTATATGGTAGTTGAATAAACAAAACAAGGTTCTTCTAATAGAATGGTTACCTAGGATGTGTACATGACACAGTCCGAAGGGTTTTGTTAATTCAAAGGGTGCTAAAAGGGCATGCAAACTTCAATAGTTGAAGTGAGCATAGAGGAGTTGGAATCTTCACCATGATGAAAATGTTAAAGGAGTTTAATTTCATCGAAGATGATGAAGATGCTTGCATTTGCAAGAAATTAAGTGGGAGCGCTGAGAAAAATTTCCAATACATTATGAAGAGTACATATTGTTGATTGGAAATGATGTTTCTTTTATTGAATCAAGTTAAGAATTTCATTAAAATAGGATTTCGATGAAAGACTTGGGCAAAACCGGAATTTTTGGCATCAATGTCTATATAGATAGATTGAGGCACTAATATGGTTATGCTAGACGTACATATATGAGATATTGAAAGGGTTCAATATGGAAACAACAAGAAAGGTTCTTGCTGCATGGAAAGGATTGTATCAAGATTCAAGTGTTTCAACACTTGGTGAGTAAAATCACATGAATATTTTGATCTATTATACCATGATATGTATATATCCAGATATGTCCTATGCTCTAAATGTTACGAGCACATATGATACGTCCAAAACTTATCTACTTTCCTGAACACTTTTGCTATTGTTTCTCCTCTATACTTGTGTGATTTGGATGCAACTAATGCGGACTAACGTTGTTTTCAGCAGAATTGCCTTGGTGTCTACTTTTTGTGCAGAAAATCAACTATCAGGAAAAATCCCAGAAAATATGCTAAAAATCCTATTTCACCCGAAGACTCCAGGAGCCAGAATACGAGACGGAGAAGAGCCCTGGGGTGGCCACACCACCTGGTGGCGCGGGCCAGGCCGGGCCGCGCCAGGGGGTGGTGTGGGCCCCCCAGGAACCCCCTCGGTCTCTCTCTTCGCCTATAAGGAGCCTTCTGACCTAAAAACTACGTGGGGGGTTCGACGTTTTTCCACAAAAAGTTCCGCTGCGCCGCCGCCACCGAAGGGGAGATTCAGGGGACAGAAAGTCACTGTTTCGGCACCCTGTCGGGACGGGGAAGTGCCCTCGGAGCCATCTCCATCGATCTCCACCGTCATCTCCATCGACCATCCATGTTTCCTCCATCTATGAGTGAGTAATCCCTCGCTGTAGGCTATGAGGATGGTAGGGATTGGATGAGATCGTTCATGTAATGGCATCAGATTGTTAGGGCATGGTGCCTAGTATCTTTTATTAGTGCTTTATGACTTTGTTGCAACTTGTTGTGCTTAATGCTTGTCACTAGGGCCCGAGTGCCATGATTTCCGATTTGAACTTGTTATTGATTCATTATGATAGTATTGTTCTTGGTCTTATCTGCAAGTTGTATACACACGTTCTTGTCCGGAACCTATGGCCCCGAAGTGACAGAAATCGGGATAACCGGAAGGGAAAGGCTTTGATGTGAGGATCACATGTGTTCACGGAGTGTTAATGCTTTGCTCCGGCGCTCTATTAAAAGGAGCACCTTAATTGCTAGTAGTTCCCTAGAGGCCCTGCTACAAACGGGCTGGCAGGACAAAAGATGTTGTGTAAGTTCTCATTACGAGCACGTATGACTATATATGGAACATATGCCTAGGATTGTCTAGTACTTGGGTGCTTTATCTTATTTATCTGCAATTGCCCTATGTTCTGATTGCCATGTGAATTGTCTTGTCCATGCAACGCCCGTCCATCCATCCCTATGCCTACCGCACTCGAATCCCACTGTTTACTGCTTTCGTTACTACTGTCTCTACTTTACTACTGTTGTTACTTTACTATTCCTACTACAAAACTGTTGCTACTGATAAACTGCTGTGAGCAAGATTTTTTCCAGGTGCAGCTGAATTGACAACTCAGTTGTTAAGGCTTATAAATATTCTTTGGCTCCCCTTGTGTCGAATCAATAAATTGGGTTTCACTTCCCTTGAAAATACTACGATACACCCCCTATACTTGTGGGTCATCAACATACCAAAATGATTCATAAGATGATCATTGGACAATAGTAAAGATATTCTTATGAGCTTTGGAAGAACTAAGAATATATCATGTATAAGTGATAAATAGTTAAAGGTAGTTCATTGTAAAGTGTTACATTGATACTAGTTTTGTCACAAGATACAAATTAAATTTATCTCAATTTAGACTATGGGTGGCACAATATAATGGAAAGGATGTTCCATGATGGATTTGGATGAGTTCCAAAGTTGAGACATTGTGACGGATACTACAACCGAAGTCTAAGTATATGACTGCTATAGTAACAGCAAAGGAGGGCATTTGTGTTAAGTAGTTTGTTATCAAACTAGGTGTGGTTCAAAGTGGGCTAATACTATGATGATATATTGTATGACAATAATATCAACATATTTTAACTTGAACGAACTATAGTCTCACCAAAGGACCAAATTTATACAGTGCCATCTCATTTGAAAATGAGTGATGCGTAGAGACGCAAAGACATGAAAATACACACGTACCTGAAACTATCAGATCCGGAGATTATGTTAACCACTTGCAATCGCGTATATTCAACACTGGAAAGCCATAGGTGTTCAATACGCAAAGTTTTTCAAACTAGATTATTGACTCTAGTGCAAGTGAGAGATTCAAGGGAATATTCCCGAGAGGCAATAATAAAGTGGTTATTATCTTATTCCATGTTTATGATAAATGTTTATTTTGCATGCTATAATTGTATTAATTGGAAACATTAATACATGTGTGTTTAATAAACAAAATACAAAGTTCCTAGTGATGCCTCTCATATAAACTAGCTCGTTGATTAACAAGATTATCAAGGTTTCCTGATCATGGACATTAGATGTTGTTAATAACGAGGTCACAACATTGGTGGAATGATGTGATGAACATTCATCCGAAGTACCGCATTACGATCAAAGTCATTATGTTTATATTGCTATAACATCATACGAAGTAATCTTAGTCCTTAGACCATGAGATCATGTTAATTGCTAACATTGGAAGAGTAATTTGATAACATCAAACGTCACACCGTAAAAGGGTGACTATAAAGGTGGTTTCAGATACTCCGAAGGTGTTATGTTGAGGCTCATGGATCAAGAGTGGAATTTGTTAATCCCGATGACGGATAGATATACTCTGGGCCCTCTCGGTGATATCACATTAAGATAGCTTGCAAGCAAGTGATGTGATCACTAGAATGTTATATCACGGGAACGAGAAAAGAGTGCATGTCGGTAACGAGATCAAACTAGGTATTTAGATGCCGATGATCGAATCTCGGACATGTAATATATCGCAAGACAAAGGGATTTAGTTACGAGGTTCACACGATCACAAGTCATTGTTGAATATGTGGGAGTCAGTACGGATCTCCAGGTCCCGCTGCTGATTATTGATCGGAGAGGGGTCTCGATCATGTCTGCATTATTCGCGAACCGTAGGGTGACACACTTAAGGGATACCGACACCATTTAGGAGCAAATATGTTTCAGATAAAGATTACGAAAGCATTGGAATCATTTCGATGGAAACCAGAATTGTTTCAGGTGAAATTGCTGAAACTAGTTCTGCATGTGATATTGAAATGTTGCAGGGAGTTTTATGTGAATGTTTGTTAATTAAAGTAACTAACTTTTTTTTGAATAAAATAAATAAAAATGATTTATTTAAAGATAAAATGCATTTAATTTGGTGGACATTAAATTCAAAGTGAGTGGAGTTGAAATTGATGTGAGTGGGCTTAGTGGAAGCTCCACCCACATGAATGAGGGAGAGGTGGGGCCACCCACCATGGCCGGCCAGCCATGGCCTTGGGGCTGCGCCCCCTCCCCTATAAAAGGAGCCCCACGGCTCCTCTCCTCTTGCCCCACCTCCTCGTGAAGGTTCTTTTCTCCCTCTAGTGATTTCCCATGGTCTCGGATTAGCGAGATACATGTTCCTAGTGGCTTTATCTGGAAAGGAGTTGCTACTTCTCTTGCATCGCTGGAGCGAGGAGGCAGAGGTTGTTCGGTGGACCGTATGTGTGTGCGATCACGGATGCACGGCTACTTTGCGGTGCTAGACTTGATGGTGCTGGACCTGATGGTGCTGGAATTGCTGGACCTGAAGGACTTCATCACGATCTTGAGATCGGCAAGTGTACGACTACATCATCCACGAGTTCCATCTCGTTAACAAAGCTTTGTTGTCTTCGAGGGTATGTTCTCTATGGATGTATATCCGCCCGTTGCTTGTATCTAGTAGATAGATCTTGGCGTATAGTTCCGATCGTAGGAAATTTTTTGTTTTCTATGGTGCAAACCCAACAGGCGTTGTAGCCTCCCTATATCCAACATGGGCCTCCCCTTCTGGATCCATCTAACTGGGCCGACCAGTCGGCCATAGGTCTTGCTACCAACTGTGGGCCACCCGGGTTATCTAGAATAGAGCTATGCTATGGTGATACCCATTATGCATATCCCCAATAGTAGCCCCTGAAGAACTTTAAGGTCTTGTGCCGTAGTACTGCTTTATGTCTTGAATGCTCCGTCTAGGTGATGTCGGCAAACTTGGAAAGCAATATCTTGAAGTCCTCCCAAAGAACACTAAAATATGTTTTCTCCGTCTTCAACTTGTAAGTCGGAAAATTATTGAGTCTTGATCATCTCTTCGGTAGTCGGCAATCTTACGATTTCACCAAATATTCTTCAGACGTGACATATCCACAACAGTTGTCAGGAAGATGACATAGTGTACATCCTACGCTTCCTCTAAACTCACAACAGCTAGTGAAAAATCATTGCGATTTTCCCGCACGAGAAATCTGAAATGTTGGCGGTAGTTACGGGGCCGTGGATAAATTACCGCACACGTTCCCACACACGTAACCCACATCTAAACCAACGGATTTGTCATTGCCTTGATCGATGGCATAGCTATGGGGGTGGAAAAACTAGTGTGTGAAACGCATGGTGCGGCGATGACGTCCGGAACGGGATTGGGCATACGCAAACGCAATGGTATACCTAGGTTCGTGGCCCTCGTGGTGAGGTAAAACCCCTACTTCTGCATGTCTAGACTATATGGGGAGTACATGACTGTTACAGTGGTGCTCCTTGAGCAGTGTAGCAATGGTGCATCTTCCAGTGGTCCGAGTCCGGAACTGGTGGTAGGTACTGGGTCTCAGCCCAGTCAACGAGGAAGTCCGCCAATGCCTGCGACTTGAACGTGAGTCGGCGCTCGTATTGGATGGAGCAGACAGCGAGCTCGATGGCCCACTTGGCGACTTGGCCGGTGGTGTCTTTGTTGCCGATGATTTCGGAAAGGGGTGCGATGCACACGACCTTAATCGGATGCTCCTGGAAGTAGTGCTTGAGCTTCTTGCATGTCAGGTACATGCCATAGCACATCTTTTGGTAGAGGGGGTAGTTCTGCTTGGAGAGGGAGAGAACCTCACTGAGGTAGTAGACGAGTCTCTGAACCGGCTGAGCCTTGCCTTCCTCGGGGCGCTCCACCACCAGGACGACGCTGACGACCCGGCTGATGGCTGCTATATAGAGCAACATCGGCTCCTTGCCATCCGGTGTGGCTAGAACCGGCGCTGTGGAAAGCATGCGCTTGAGGTTGCGAAACGCGGTGTCGGCTTGCGAAGTCCAGGAGAACTTATCCATCTTCTTCATCAGCTGGTATAGCGGGAGTGCCTTCTCCCCCAGCCGGCTGGGGAAATGGCTGAGGGAAGCCAGGCATCCGGTGAACTTTTGGACTCCAAGTAGGTTCCTGGGGGGCTGCATCCTCTCAATGGCTGCGATCTTCTCTGGGTTCGCCTCGATGCCTCGCTATGATACGAGGAAACCGAGGAGCTGACCGGATGGCACTCTGAAGACGCACTTCTTCCGGTTCAGCTTCATCCGGTACTGGTGGAGGTTGCCAAATGTTTCTCCCAGATCCTCGAGGAGGGTGCGCTTCTCCTTGGTCTTGATAACCACGTTGTCCACGTAAGCATGCATGTTTCGGCCTATCTACGAGTGCAAGCATTTCTGCATGCATCGCTGATAGGTGTCGCCTGCATTCTTTTGGCCGAAAGGCATGGTTACATAACAGAAAGCCCTGTATGGGGTGATAAATGATGTCTTGATCTGATCAACCGGGTTTAGCCGGATCTGATTGTACCTGGAATAACAGTCTAGAAAAGACAACAAATCACAGCCGGCCGTGGAATCGATGACTTGATCGATACGGGGCAAGGCGAAGGGGTCTTTCAGGCACGCCTTGTTCAGGCTGGTGTAGTCGATACACATGCGCCAGTTCTTGTTCTTCTTCAGCACCAGGACTGGGTTCGGTCTGGGTGGTACACTTCCATGATGAACCCAGCTGCAAGGAGCCGGGTGATCTCGTCACTGATTATCTTCCTCTTCTCCTCTACGAACCGGCGTAGAGGTTGCTTTACCGGCTTGGCATCCAGACGCACATGAAGTGAGTGCTCGGCGAACTCCCTCGGCACACCCGGCATGTCCTTGGGGGACCATGCAAAGATGTCCCGATTCTCACGGAGGAAGTCGACGAGCGCGCCTTCCTATTTGCTGTCCAGGCCGGCACCAGTGGTGACGAACTTAGTCGGGTCGGAGGGGTCGAGCAGGATCCTCTTCGTCTCCTTTGCCGGCTGGAAAGCTCCTTCTCCAGCCGGTTTGCTGCTAGCCGGAATGTCCTACTGGGCCATGGCCACATTGCGCAAGATCACGCGCTTTTCCTCGGCTATGATGAGGGCCTCTGCCAGTTTGGAACCGGCTGAGGCGCACTCCATCGACCGCCTGAAGCAGCCGGCGACGGTGATCACGCCGTGGGGTCCCGGCATCTTTGTCTTGAGGTACGCGTAGTGGGGGATGACCATGAACTTGGCGAGGGCAGGGCGCCCGAGGAGAGCATGGTAGGAGCTCGTCAGGTTTACCACCTCGAACCAGATTGGTTCGCGGCGGAAGTTCTCCTCGGTCCCGAAGATGACGTCCAGCTGGATTTTCCCCAGCGAGGCGCAGGCTGGCCCCGGTAGTACGCCGTGGAACGTCGTGGTAGTCGGGCGCAGGTCGCTTTCGCGAATGCCCGGCTTCTCCAGCGAGGACTGGTAGAGGAGGTTGAGGCTGCTGCCTCCGTCGATGAGGACGCGTGAGAATCGGCAGGTGCGCGTGTTGGAGATGATGAGGGGGTCGAGCACCATGGCGTAGCCCCCGGGAGTCGGCAGATGCTCAGGCTGGTCTGCCCGGCTCCAGGTGATGGGAGTTTCCGACCAGTTCAGGTACTGGGGGGCTGGAGAGACGATGGCATTGACCTCCTTGGAGCGTCGCCTGCGGCTGTGCTTGTCATCCTTCTCCGTCTCGAAGATGTGGTAGGCGGCGTGTGGTTGGGGGTAGATGTTGTTGCTGTTGCCGCCGTTACCATCATTGCTGGCTCCTCTAGCCGGTGGTGGAGGTCCACCCAGAGGGGGAGGGGGGGGGGGGACGAGGCTGGTTGCCCTGGTCCTTTAGCTGGCAGGTCCAGCTGCAGTTCCGGGTGGTGTGCGTAGCTGGCTTGAAGGGACCACTATGCCCCTTGCACGGGCCATCAAACATCTGGTCGAAGGTGAGCCGTGGCTTCTGCCTTCTTGCCTCATTAGCCGGCGCATCGGGCGCGCCCTCCACAGCATTGACTTGCCGCGCGTGCTAGCGAGGCTTCTGTTGTCCAGCCTGGCAGTCCCCATGGAACCAGCTGTCGTTGCCATGGCGTCGGGAGGATCTGGCTTCTCCAGCCGGATTGCTTGGTCGGTCGCGAGCCGGCTCCGTGGGAGTCGTACGACCGTCCGCGTTTACTTGGAGGGGCTTCTTCATGGCGGCATCTGCCGTGGCGTACTGGTCCGCGGCCGTCATGAGCTCTGCCATGGTTTTTGGCTCGTGACACAGTAGCTGGTGTCGAAGCATGGTGCCTTCCCGGCAACCCTCGATGAAGAAACTGATGGCTTGGCTCTCCAGGATGCCCTCACAGGTGTTGCGCAGCTCCGTCCACTTGGCGAGGTACTCGCGGTCGGTCTCGCGGTCACCTTGGACGCACAAGGCCAGGTCGCGTGGGCGTCCTGGACGTTTGTACGTGCCGTTGAAGTTGCGGACGAACACCTTCTCGAAGTCAGGCCAGGCATTGATGCTGTTGGGCGCAAGGCTGTTGAGCCACGTCCTTGCCGATCCGGTTAGCATGAGGGGGACGTAGCGCACATCTATGCGCTTGTTCCCATGGGCGATGCCGACTGCCGTAGCGTAGTTGGTCAACTAGTCTTCCGGCTTCATGCTGCTGTCGTACTTGGGGGTGTCCCTGGGTAGGGAGAACTTGTCCGGAAACGGCTCGTTCCGGATGCGGGGTCCAAAACAAACCAGACCGGTAGAGTCTTCCTCCTCCGTGACGCGCGCTTGAGCGAGGACCTCGATGCAGTTGCGGGCATCCGGACAATCCGGGTTGGGCGCTCCCACCCGGCCCGAGAGACGGGAACCGGCTGGTCTAGGCACTCCGGTTGGCGGAGGGGGAGGCGGCGGGTTGCTGTTCACCGTCTGCTCCTGGCGCGGCTGGCCCCTGTTGCTAGAGCTGCGACGCCTGCTGTGGGCCCTAGCCGGCTGAGGGGAGGACGCCTGTTGCGTGTCGCGCGGCGCGCCCCTGCTGTTGGCAGGTAGCTTGCTCCCCCTACAGTAGCTGGGGTCCTCCTGCATCTGCCGGTTAGCATCTGCCTGCTCGTCCGCAATGCGGAGGAGCTCCTGCACGCGTGCATGCTAGTGGGCTCGCTCCTCGCCCTCCAGACTGGGGAGTTCTTCTGCCGCGGCTCGTCCGCGCGCAGGTTCTTGGTGGGCATGCTGTAGGAGGGCTAGATGAGGGCGGGCGCGGGATCTGGCTCCCCATCCTTCTCCAACCTACCTCTTAGCTCGCCGCCTCGTCGCTGCACCTTGCCACGCCGGCTTGGCTCCGCGGTGGTCGGAGTGAAGCCGTGCGCGCGGTCGTACTCACGCCGGGTGATCTCGAGTTGCTTACGGGCCACTGCCAGCTCCATGGCCTCCTGGAAGAGGATCTGTCTCTCCATGGTGAAGTTGGCCTCTGCCTCCTCCGGGTTATCCCCGAGGTTAACCGGCGTCAGGAGTCGATCGATGGCGTCCTCCACTGGGTTCCGAGGTTGTGGAGGGGCAGAAGTTCCGACCTCGTCCACGCCTCGCTCCCGCGGCTGGCGGGGGTGAGAGTTGGAGCCGGCCATCATGACCTCCACGCCGCAGGATGCGGCAGAGGCGCTACCGCCTGGGCGTGGCAGCTCCGTGACAGAGACGATTTCGGTGGCGACGTAGACAGGGAGGTCGCCGAATAGCAGGACGGTTCCGTTCACTGGGAAGGAGGTTCCGGCGAAGCAGGAGGCGTTGTCGATGACACAGTCGAATTTGCCGAGCGTGAGCACCAGGCCAGAGACCACGCGCTCACCGGCTGAAGTGTGGGGTCCCGTGCGGAACGTGACTCCGGTCGAAGCCATCTCGCCCCACGGTGGGCGCCAACTGTCGTTGTATTGGGAACGGCAGTACCTAAATAGGTTAGATAGAGGTGTGGGGACTGGCAGGGAAGCTATCGACGGCGTCTGTAGGCGGGATTGGATACGAGCAAGCGTAGCTGGACGCAGGAAGTACCCAGGTTCGGAGCCCTCGTGATGAGGTAAAACTCCTACTCCTGGTTGATCTGACTATGTGGGATATACAAACTACAAGTGCTCCTCGAGCTGTATTTGCTAGTTATTGCCTTAAATGCTATGAGACCAACCCTTTCTACTGAGGCCCTGCCTCTCCTTATATAGGCAGAGAGGCAGCGGTCTCACTGGCCAATCCGACTGGCGGGCCCCACAGGCGGGTCCCAGCCAACTGGTCATCTACAGTATCCCGTATGGTATGTCACGTCGGAGTGTGAGCAGTATGGCTATCGTGGGCACAATGGACGCCATGTGAGCCCGCCATCAGCATCAGGCCACTGTTCCTGCGTCATCCCCGCAAAGTCTTCGGTATGGCCGGGTAGTTGCTAGTCTTGTCATCGTACAGGGCGTACCGTGCACTGATACGCACATATCCCTGTCTCACTGATTGGGTCCAGCTACATCGTCGTAGCCGGCTACTTCTTGCTGCTCCGGCTACCGCACGGTAGCCGGCATGTCCTGCCCTGTCCGTTTGTGCTTGGTCGGCCGGACGCGATTTGACTGCTTGGTTCTTGTCCGGTTGGGGTACCTGGGGATCATCCCCCTGACATAGGGGGTGTATCGTAGTATTTTCGATAAGTAAGAGTGTCGAACCCAACAAAGAGTAGAAGGTGTTGACAAGTGGCTTGGATCAGGAATTCTTTGTAAATACTTAACAAACAGATTTCTAGGGGTTTTTGATAATGTAGATAAATAAAGTGCGCGTAAATAAAAGACAATAATAATAATTGCAGCAAGTGGCCCAATCCTTTCTTTAGGAAAGGACAAGCCGTACTTAAGATGACCACACGTTCTCGAGGACACATGGGAATATTGTCAAGTGCTTTCGCTTCATATATTTGATTAATATTCTTTGGTTGGATAAGTATTGTGTAGGTGAACGTGTGCTAATGTACGGACCTTCCTAGGAATAATATATAGTTGTGATTATACCCCTTGCAAGCATGTGCAACTAAAAGAAAGTAATTAAGATAAAAACCTAACCACAGTCTTAAACTTTGATATCCTACACTCCCTTATGCAAAGGTTTCCTAACGGGGGTTCAAGTTTCTGTCACTCCGGCAACCCCACGATTAGTAGCCAAATACACAATGCTTTCCCCTAGGCCCATAAAGGTGAAGTATCATGTAGTCGATGTTCACATGACACCACTAGAAGAATAACACCACAACTTAATTATCAAACCATTAAACCATGTAGTCTTGGGACAATGCACATAGAACTAAGAATGGCCACTATGCTCTCAAAGTAGTGCATAAAGATAGAAGGTGGAGACTCAATATAATGGTGGAAGAAAAGCCTTTGTAAAAGGAAGTAGGGATTCAAGTCTCATAAAGAGCTTCCAAAAATTATGGTACTTATAGCTTTCAGCTCTCATTGCCCCTATCATAAGCATCTTGAAGGTGATTAAGGTTAAAGTGACACAACTAAGAGGATATGCTTGACAAGTTATAAACCGAAATCTCATGCCCCTTACTTACGAAGACCGACCCTCATGCTACTCAACTTCAGTCACGAGTAAGCTCTTGCCATTGTAAGTATATGTGTATCATTAAGAACCGCCAATGGGGTACCCCTTGCACATGATACGGGAGCTTTCCCATAATCAAAATGACAAGGCAAGCAGACAATGAGCATCTCAGCGATCTTTTTATTTGCTATTTGCATAGGTTTTTATTGAGGATGCTTCATAGAGTGCTCACTATGGTGATGCTGCAAGTTTCCACCATGATTAGGCATGGCTTAGGCTAGCAACCCAGGCGTTTCTCTAACACACATACAAACTCGATGATCTTACAAGTTCCACTTTTATTTCACACCACCGGGATCCGTAAGCAAAAGAACATAATATCAGCGGGGTACAAAGTACAAGTGCAATGTTGAAAGCGTTCCCCATGGTACATGGTTCTGCTAATTTCAACTTATAAAGCACAAGAATATACGCAACAAAGAAGGACCCAATGGTTCAAGTTTATTAGATGCAATAAAGTAAAGTGTGCCATCAAGTTCGTGAGAGCTTTAATCACTAGTTTTCTCATAACAAGTGGAAGGTAAACAAAATCATGAATATACATGGAATAGCATAAGCTAGTAGGTAGGTATGGTGGACTCTTTGGAAAAACTTGGTTTAGGGAGTTGGATGCATGAGAGGAACTCATACTTGGTTGTGGAGGCTAGCAAAAGACTGGGAGCGACAAACTAAGAGAGCAATAATGGCCATAATCATGCAGAGCGACAAAACATCATTGATCAAAGCATAAAGTGATACTACAAGTTGAAAACTAAAGGATCATAAAGGCTATGGTGACTTGGGATAGTCATAACATGGTGTGAGCATGCGCCAAGTCAATCCAAATAAAGCATCAAAGGAGAATACCACTATACTATGCTTTAATATGCTAAAACAACGCATGATTCATCCAAGGCACATTAAGCAATCTCAATTGTTTATAACAAGTCATGCTACAGTGAAGAATACTAAGCATAAAGCCAAAACAATATCGAGCATGGCATGACAAAGCATAGGCCACAGTAAAAAACGAGCTCTTTTTACCACATAAGCATAAACTTTCCTACTCTTTTCCAAACCAAACCAAACTATTTGCAAACCAAAGTGTGAAAGAGGGGGTCCAACCAACTTATTCAGAAAACTAAGCAAACCAAGCAAACTAAAAAACAAAACGAAAATGAAAAATAAGACGCTTCAAGAGAAACACAACTGTGCACGAAACAATAAAAATGAAGCGTTTGGAAGAAACCTGGAATTTTTATTGATGAAGAAGGGGATGCCTTGGGCATCCCCAAGCTTTGACGCTTGTACTTCTTGGATATTTCTTGGGGTGACACGCGTGGCATCCCCAATCTTGAGTTTTAGTCCATCCTTCATCTCATTACTCATTCCTTCCATACACCTGAAAATTTTCCTTCATACAAAACTTCACACAATCTCATTAGCAACATTAGTGCACTTTAAGATAAATAAGTCTCAGGGTTCAGTTCTAACACCAAATAAACTTCCATTAGAACACTAGCTACTGTAGCACTTCCCTCAAAAAGCTCAATTCCCCAAAGGAACTCAAGAAGGAACTAACAAGAAGCAAATGCAGAAAATGGCAGAAATCTGTCAAAACAGACCAGCAGGTAAAGACGAATTTTTTCGAAGACCTTCTGTTGTCAAATAAAAAAGTGTTGAACTAACGAAAGTTAGATAACAACCTGGGGCAGAAGCACAAAAATTACAGCTCAATCCGACGTACAGAGCTCTCTCAAGAATTTTTACGGTGAAGCACAGAAATCTGTTTCGGGACAGCAACTTTCCCAATCATTACTTCACTCTCATTAGAGGTTACTCCTAGCACAAAAAGCAAATAAAAAGGATAAGGAGAGGTTATTACAGAGGTAATAACTTCCAAGACTCAACTAAAACTCTTGGTTATCTCCCAAAAAGTACTTTTCTTTAACGCCTTTAAGTTAGGCATAAGAACCAAAGAAAGAATCAAGTGTTCTCAAATGAAGAAGCATTAAGACCAATTTCTTTCCCTTACCTCTCTTATTTTTATTCTTAACCTTGGGGAAAATATGATTGTTTGGTGGAGAAGAAAGGTGCATGGTCCCCTTTCCCACATCTATTATTGCTCCATGGAGTCCTAATAGGGACCTTCCAAGTGTCATTTGTCCTTTTCCTGCACATTCAATAACAAGATAATCAATAGAAATCATTTTCCGAAGGATCTTTGTAAACACTCCTTCAGCTATTCCAAGAGGTAATATGGTAGTATTATTGGTGAGAGATATTTATTTTCCTCCTTCAACGAGCCCCCAAAGATTCAGAGATTCATAAATAGCTTTGGGCATAAGACAAAATTCAGACATGATATCACAGCGAGCTTGAAAAGTTTCAGTGTTTATCTCAATCTTTACTGTAGGGAACCACTTTGATGGTTCAGAGTTTATTGGAACATAATCATGTTGCTCCCTAAGCGTATTATAGCACCCTTCTAATCTAGTAGTGCTAGCCTCAAGAGTGTCCAACCTAGCAAATATTTTTGCGAAAGAAGTATCAGTTGTGCTAGGCAAGTTGTAAGTGAGGATTAATTTCTTTATAGCATTAATGGCATCATCCTCATTACTTTGGAGGAAATCTCCTCCCGTAATAGCATCTAAAGCATATCTATAGCAAAGAGCAATCCCAAGGTAAAAACTGCTAAGGAACAATCCTTGAATCATTTTAGGCTCAGTCTTTTCATGTAGATCAGAGATTCTAGACCAAGCTTCCTTAAGTCTCAGGGTTCAGTTCTAACACCAAATAAACTTCCATTAGAACACTAGCTACTGTAGCACTTCCCTCAAAAAGCTCAATTCCCCAAAGGAACTCAAGAAGGAACTAACAAGAAGCAAATGCAGAAAATGGCAGAAATCTGTCAAAACAGACCAGCAGGTAAAGACGAATTTTTTCGAAGACCTTCTTTTGTCAAATAAAAAAGTGTTGAACTAACGAAAGTTAGATAACAACCTGGGCAAAAGCACAAAAATTACAGCTCAATCCGACGTACAGAGCTCTCTCAGGAATTTTTACGGTGAAGCACAGAAATCTGTTTCGGGACAGCAACTTTCCCAATCATTACTTCACTCTCATTAGAGGTTACTCCTAGCACAAAAAGCAAATAAAAAGGATAAGGAGAGGTTATTACAGAGGTAATAACTTCCAAGACTCAACTAAAACTCTTGGTTATCTCCCAAAAAGTACTTTTCTTTAACGCCTTTAAGTTAGGCATAAGAACCAAAGAAAGAATCAAGTGTTCTCAAATGAAGAAGCATTAAGACCAACTTTCTTGCTCTTACCTCTCTTATTTTTATTCTTAAACTTGGGGAAAATATGATTGTTTGGTGGAGAAGAAAGGTGCATGGTCCCCTTTCCCACATCTATTATTGCTCCATGGAGTCCTAATAGGGACCTTCCAAGTGTCATTTGTCCTTTTCCTGCACATTCAATAACAAGATAATCAATAGAAATCATTTTCCGAAGGATCTTTGTAAACACTCCTTCAGCTATTCCAAGAGGTAATATGGTAGTATTATTGGTGAGAGATATTTATTTTCCTCCTTCAACGAGCCCCCAAAGATTCAGAGATTCATCAATAGCTTTGGGCATAAGACAAAATTCAGACATGATATCACAGCGAGCTTGAAAAGTTTCAGTGTTTATCTCAATCTTTACTGTAGGGAACCACTTTGATGGTTCAGAGTTTATTGGAACATAATCATGTTGCTCCCTAAGCGTATTATAGCACCCTTCTAATCTAGTAGTGCTAGCCTCAAGAGTGTCCAACCTAGCAAATATTTTTGCGAAAGAAGTATCAGTTGTGCTAGGCAAGTTGTAAGTGAGGATTAATTTCTTTATAGCATTAATGGCATCATCCTCATTACTTTGGAGGAAATCTCCTCCCGTAATAGCATCTAAAGCATATCTATAGCAAAGAGCAATCCCAAGGTAAAAACTGCTAAGGAACAATCCTTGAATCATTTTAGGCTTAGTCTTTTCATGTAGATCAGAGATTCTAGACCAAGCTTCCTTAAAACTTTCCTCAATTCCTTGTTTAATAGTGAGAATCATTTCCTCGGGTGACATAGTGATTGGAGCAAGGCTAGACATAGTGGCAACTCAAAATAGGAACTATTTTTTGTGTGTTTTCAAATAAGAAAGCAAAACAAGTAAAACTAATTTTTTTGTGTTTTTTGAAGAACAAAACAAGCAAAAAGAAACTAAGCAAAACATAACAACAAAGTAAAGAGATTGGTTATGAGGGACTCCCCTTGTGAAGATGTCCTTAACTCCCCGGCAACGGCCCAGAAAAATGCTTGATGGCTCAATGCACGGCGTCCAGAAAAATGCTTGATGGCGGTGTTGATGTAGAGCTTGTTGGGAACCCCAAGAGGAAGGTATGACGAGCACAGCAGCAAGTTTCCCTCAGTTATGAAACCAAGGTTTAATCGAACCAGTAGGAGCAAGGAAACACCTCAAAGGTGTTACTAGCTGAGCTTTGGCAGGGCGCACTACCGGTGCTAGTAGCAACGTGGAGACCTGCACAACACAACCACATAACTTTGTCCCCAAATTGCGATGAGGTTGTCAATATCACCGTGTTTTGCGGAAAACAAAGGATTAAACGTATCGAATGGAAAGAAGTAAAAGTTTGCAGAAAGTAAACACAAAGCAGAAACAGTTTATAGATTGTATGTAAAGTAAAGGACCGGGATCCATAGTTCACTAGAGGTGGCTCTCCTTAAGATAGATAACATGGTGGGTGAACAAATTACAGTGGGGCAATTGACAAACACCAAGAAAGCAATACATGCATATACTAATCATCTTGACTCCTTTGAGATTTGATTGGGCATTATAACATAATACATAGACCGCCATCCAACCGCATCTATGACTAATAATCCACCTTCAGGTTATCATCCGAACCCCCTCCAGTATTAAGTTGCAAGCAACAGATTATTGCTTGACGAACTGTGTGTAAAGGAAACAATACAATTGTTCTATGGACAAAGGATTGTTGTTTTCTCCCTAGTAGCAACAACACATCTAGTACCTTAGAGTTTTCTGTCACTTCCCCAGATTAGCAGAGGCATGAACCCACTATCGAGCATAAATACTAACGCTTGGAGTTGCTAGCATCTACTTGGCCACGATAGCTACTAACAACGGAAAGCATGCAAGATCTCAAATAACAAACACATGATAGAATCAATAATCAATCTGAAATAGCATCTCAATATCCATCGGATCCCCGTAAACACAACATGTAAGAATTACAAATAGATAATCTTGATCATGAACGGAGCTCACAAGATCTAAACATGAAAGCACAAAGGAGGAGAAACCAGCCATCTAGCTACTACATGGATCCGTAGTCCAAGGATGAACTACTCACGCATCACACCGGAGGCTTGCATGGTGATGAAGAAGGCCTCTAGGGTGAATTCCCCTCTCCGGCAGGGTGCCGGGAAGAGCTTCAGATCCCTCCCGATCTAGGGATGGAGATGACGGTGGCTACAGACTCGTTGGTGGATTTTTGATCGGGTCCCTAGGGTTTTTGTCCCGAGGGCAACTTATAGGCAGAAGGAGAGGCCGAGGGGGTGCTGGGGGCGGCCAGACCACCCCCTGGCGCGGGCTAGGCCTGGCCGCGCGGCCAGGTGGTGTGGCCGGCCCCCAGCTCTTCTCCGTCTCGTATTCTGGCACTTTATCCCTTCCGGAAAAATAGGCACTTTGGCTTTTGTCCCATCCAATTCCGAGAATATTCATTTTCTGACTTTTTTGGAACCAAAAACAACAGAAAACAGGCAGCTGGCACTGTGGCTATTGTTAATAGGTTAGTCCAAGAAATCATAATAAAAGTACTCCAAAGTTGGAACAAAATACAAGAAAGTGGATAAAACCAAGCATGAGCAGGGAGGAGGTGCGGGAACGGCCACGTGCAGTGACCCAGCATACCACTGCATGTGTAGTACACTATAGTAGTTGACATGTCATCGGCAGAACATAGTTCCATTCACATCCCTCAGAGTGGTACAATAGAAACATTGCGGGTCCATATTCCAAACATACACACTTCATTATTATTACAATACCAGAAGTTCAAGACTTCAAGTGATTCAAACTTACAAACCATATAACTCATTTAGTAAGTTCAGCATAAAAATGATAGACACAACGATAAGAAAAACATGAGCTCAACACCTTATTTTATAGGGTTCGTTGTAACATCCTAGCATTAGAGCTTAGAAATAAGTTGAGCTCAGGTGTGTGCGCATTAATGTATAGAAAATCTAGATAATTTTCGCGCTTTTAAATAAAACTTGTCAAAGCGATTGAAGCTTCTCTTAACTTGGTGGAAGTGAAGTAGATCATCAAGTTGATTGTGATAAGTTTCAATATGACCTTTGCTAAAACCTTATATTTGGGTAATATAATTTGATCTATGGGGAGATCAAATGAATCAAGCTAAACCCACAACACATTATTTAATGATTAATTAAGGATCTTATAGAGATCATGTCTGCGTATTCATTATAAAAACTCTTGAATACTCAATTAAGTTTATAACTTAAGCAAAGAAACTTAATAACTAAAATTAGAAACACTTGTTTGCCATAGATATTCTTCCATGGGTATCATGGTAGTTCTTAAATATGAACTCTTATCACAAATGAAGTAGAATGGAAGGCAAGCCAAGACCATTCATCTTATATCCTTATTACCATAGTAATAGATGACATTCTAATTTAATGAGGTCTTAGTGTTCATTGATCATCAATGTTGAGTGATCAATTCCTTACCTAGAACTTATTGACTCATAGCCTTTGACCTATTATGTTGACCTTCCAAAGACCGTAAGAAAAATTAAGAAGAAGAAGGAAAAAGTTATGGTAGAGTGTGCCATCATTAATGGAATGTAATCCTTAGTGGTGATCAAACCATTTGATATTAGAGGAGATAACTCACTCAGGAGTAACTAGGAGAAGTATCTAAATGTAAGAATTAACTAATACTTGAGAAGTTGTGAGGAAGCTAGTAGTAGTAGAGAATCTAATGATAACCTTGATAAGTCAAGTAGGTATAAACCTAGAGTAAATTTTCTTAATAAGATAAGCCTATACAGAGACTAGTACAAGTCTAGTACTTAGGGTGTGTTTGGGACAGCTCCACTCCACCATCCATGACCAGAGCAGGCGAAGCTGTCCCAAACGCACGAACTTCACCATCCGGCGGAGTGGAGCTATCACGCCCGCTAGTTCATTTTACCGGAGCGAGGGAAGAGGTGCTTCACCTGCTCCACTCCACGTTCCGTGTCCCCTTAATAGATAACGGCACCTAGAGTTTGGATGCAATTACCCACCAATGCAATCGCATAACCTCATCCCAGACCAAACAGTCGTCTTCTTTCCTCATCTCCGTCAATGGCAGGCAACTAGGCACACCGCCGACGGGCTCTCCGGTGCGACCCCTCACCTCTAGAGCCGCCCCGGAGACCAATGAGGCTCCCCTGCACTGTCCGCCCCTTTCCCCTTCAGCCAGAAGCTAATCATCCTTCTCCCCTGCGTGCTGCATCCACTACTTCTCATCGTTCAAGCGCCGCCGACGCCGTCTGTTTGGACTAGAGACTCTCCCATTGACGTTTGCATGTATATACTCGCTGAAGACTTTCTCTACGCCAGCATGCACTAGGTACCCGCCACCTACCCTGACGAAAGCCTACCAGCTCTTGGTGATGGCAGTTGACTGTGCTACAGATCTAGAATCGAGCTTGACTTGGCTTATTTTCCTAAACCGCAATGTCCTCGGCAAATTGTTGCCTTGCCATCTTTTACAATATTTTGACGCATATACAAATGCAGTAGTTCTGTGAGATTATCATATCCTCGAGAAATAGTTTTACTGGGCATGTTTCTTTATTGAGAAACTCTTAACCTGTCTAATGCTACTCGTCCCATGTCCTGTCTAACCTAATCCCATTAGAATTATTACTGTTGATATCTTGGGATTTATGGGATAAGAATCCATCGTGTCTATCATTGCAGATATTTGAAGCGCGGAAATCTGTACATTGAACTCCATGAATTATGGTGTACATAGGTATTGGTAGATGGTGTTGAATTGGTTAACCGTGAACATATGGTATTTGTTTTTTTAGATGTATGAATGGTAGTGTGAAAATAAGAGGATAATCTAGACATTTTACTAAATCCTCTCACTAATCCAGATCTGGAGCTAATCTCTCTCCCAAACACATTTTACTACTCCAGAGCACCTTAGGTGGAGTGAAGTTTAGAGGTGGAGTGGAGTGAAGTGAAGTGGAGCCCTCCCAAACACACCCTTAGTGTTGATAGATTTTGATCAAGCAATTAGAAGCCTAAGCTTATTATGATCAAAGTGTGGAAGCCATCATTCTCAAGTCACTTTAAAATAGATGATTAGGTATTAAAGTAAGAGTTGAGAGTATACTAAATTAGGCAAGCCCTAGTAAGGTGAATCATCTAGCTTGATCATGAGTGGTCAAGCTAGGGTATGCTGAAGTATATAATATGAGTTGTTTGGAGTAGTTGGAGGCAAAGTAGCTTAACCAACCTAATACAAGAACATACTTCTATTGTGGAGAGTAGTACCCTACCCATTCCAGAGGTTTGATACCACATGTGGTAAAAAAAGAATTGTAATCTTGCAAGCCTTAGAAGTAGATACAAGGCTAATATAAAGGAGTTTATGGAGGGAGTTAGAAACAACTACATTGATGGATTCATCCAGGGTAGTTAAGAAGTGCAAGTTGGGTAGGAAAGTAAGGATGTTACAAGACTGGATTAATGAAGTCATAACTAATTAAATAAATTACTCAATGATAGTTTAGAAATGGAAGTCATATGTACTAGGAGAAGAATGAAGGAGGAATATTGTTGAAGTGGCATGACCATGTCATCATATAATGATGGATATGGTGGAGTCTGATGGTTAACCTATTCAGGAAGAAGTGATCTTTGTGACTAAGGTAAGAAAGATGTATAGAGTATATCTAGGAAAGGAATTCCTTGCCTAAAGATAAGCTTAGTAAGGTATTAAGGTAGGAGGGCTTGAGAAACCTCTAACCAACAGTATATCAAGCCATGACAAAACCATGTCTACCTCTTTGTGTCAAACTCCTGAATAAAAAGGGTAGTTAAACCAATTCCTATTTCTAGGTAGCCAATGGGTAATATCTCTTAGTCAAATTAAATGTCTAAGAGATAAGAAGAATACCAGTTGAGAGTCTATGGATGGAAGCTTTGTCCACCTTATTCTCTTAGACCTAATAAGAACCTAGTCTTATGGAATCATCAAGACCACATTAAGAAGTAATATTTATAGCTCACTCTAAGTTGAGTTATTATACATGGCCACAAGACATGAAGGCAAATTATCTTAGATCTTAATCTTCATCCATACCCATAATATAATGTGAGATCATCAACTATTCTTCAAACACATAATAGCTATCTGTAAATGAATATCTTCATTCCTCACTAATGATTGATATTCATGCATAATAACTTAACTAAGATTGTGCTAAGGAAATTCTAATATTAGACACCTAGTTGATTTGAGTAGAAGAAATAACCATATTTTGAACCACCGGAATTAAAGCATTAATAGGGATCTATATGAATTCTTATATGATGCCAAGTGTGTATAAAATGATATAGATGTCATTAGCCATCTTAAACCATTACCATTAAAATTATCAAGTGAAAACAAATCATCTTTAAGGGACCTTTAAATAAGAAGTAATTCCTAAAACCCAAATATTTTCCAATAAAGCAATCCTTCATATTCAAATGGTGAAAATACTAAAAAGTAATAACAAAGCAGTTTGGTACTTATCATTATTTCATCTCTGATCTTGATCCATATGATGTCTCATGAGTAGTTCGTTTAGTTCTTGAGGACATGGGAGAAGTCATGTTGTTAGTAGTGGAATTGTGTTGAGAAAGATTTAATGGTTTGATAATTAAGTTGTGGTGTTATTCTTCTAGTGGTGTCCTGTGAACATCGACTACATGATACTTCACCTTTATGGGCCTAGGGGAAAGCATTGTGTATTTGGCTACTAATCGTGGGGTTGCCGGAGTGACAGAAACCTGAACCCCCGTTAGGAAACCTTTGCATAAGGGAGTGTAGGATATCAAAGTTTAAGACTGTGGTTAGGTTTTTATCTTAATTACTTTATTTTAGTTGCACATGCTTGCAAGGGGTATAATCACAAGTATATATTATTCCTAGGAAGGTCCGTACATTAGCACAGGTTCACCCACACAACACTTATCCAACCAAAGAATATTAATCAACTATATGAAGCGAAAGCACTTGACAATATTCCCATGTGTCCTCGAGAACGTTTGGTCATTATAAGTACGGCTTGTCCTTTCCTAAAGAAAGGATTGGGCCACTTGCTGCAATTATTATTATTGTCTTTTATTTACTCGCACTTTATTTATCTACATTATCAAAAAACCCTAGAAATCTGTTTGTTAAGTATTTACAGAGAATTCCTGATCCAAGCCACTTGTCAAAACCTTCTACTCTTTGTTGGGTTCGACACTCTTACTTATCGAAAATACTGCGATACACCCCCTATGTCAGGGGGATGATCCCCAGGTACCCCAACCGAACAAGAACCAAGCAGTCGAATCGCGTCCGGCCGACCAAGCACAACCGGACAGGGCAGGACATGCCGGCTACCGTGCAGTAGCCGGAGCAGCAAGAAGTAGCCGGCTACGATGATGTAGCCGGACCCAATCAGTGAGACAGGGCGATGTGCGTATTAGTGCACGGTACGCCCTGTACGATGACAAGACTGGCAACTACCCAGCCATACCGAAGACTTTGCAGGGATGACGCAGGAACAGTGGCCCGATGCTGACGGCGAGCTCACATGGCGTCCATTGTGCCCACGACAACCATACCGCTCACACTCCGACGTGACATACCATACGGGATACTGTAGATGACTAGTAGGCTAGGACCCGTCTGTGGGGCCCGCCAGTCGGATTGGCCAGTGAGATCGCTGCCTCTCTGCCTATATAAGGAGAGGCAGGGCCTCAGTAGAAAGGGTTGGTCTCATATCATTTAAGGCAGTAACTAGCAAATACAGCTCGAGGAGCACTTGTAGTTCGTATATCCCACATAGTCAGATCAGCCAGGAGTAGGAGTTTTACCTCATCACGAGGGCTCCGAACCTGGGTACTTCCTGCGTCTAGCTACGCTTGCTCGTATCCAATCCCGCCTACGGACGCCGTCGATAGCTTCCCTGCCAGTCCCCACACCTCTATCTAACCTCTTCAGGTACTGTCGTTCCCAATACAACGACAGTTGGCGCCCACCGTGGAGCGAGATGGCTTCGACCGAAGTCACGTTCCGCACGGGACCCCACACTTTAGCGGGTGAGCGCGTGGCCTCCGGCCTGGTGCTCACGCTCGGCAAATTCGACTGCGTCATCGACAACGCCTCCTGCTTCGCCGGAACCTCCTTCCCAACGAACGGAACCGTCCTGCTATTCGGCGACCTCCCTGTCTACGTCGCCACCGTCTCGAAGCGTTTCCCTAGGGAAATCGTCTCTGTCGTGGAGCTGCCACGCCCAAGCAACTCGAGATCACCCGGCGTGAATACGACCGCGCGCACGGCTTCACTCCGACCACCGCGGAGCCAAGCCGGCGTGGCAAGGTGCAGCGCCGAGGCGGCGAGCTAGGCGGTAGGTTGGAGAAGGATGGGGAGCCAGATCCCGCGCCCGCCCTCATCTGGCCCTCCTATAGCACGCCCATCAAGAACATGCGCGCGGACGAGCCGTGGCAGAAGAACTCCCCAGTCTGGAGGGCGAGGAGCGAGCCCGCCAGCATGCACGCGTGCAGGAGCTCCTCCGCATCGTGGACGAGCAGGCAGATGCTAACCGGCAGATGCAGGAGGACCCCAGCTACTCCAGGGGGAGCAAGCTACCTGCCAAAAGCAGGGGCGTGCCGCGCGACACCCAACAGGCGTCCTGCCCTCAGCCGGCTAGGGCCCATAGCAGGCGTCGCAGCTCTAGCAACAGGGGCTAGCCGTGCCAGGAGCAGACGGTGAACAGCAACCTGCCGCCTCCCCCTCCGCCAACCGGAGCGCCCAGACCAGCCGGTTCCCGTCTCTCGGGCCGGGTGGGAGCGCCCAACCCGGATTGTCCGGATGCCCGCGACCGCATCGAGGTCCTCGCTCAAGCGCGCGTCACGGAGGAGGAAGACTCTACCGGTCTGGTTTGTTTTGGACCCCGCATCCGAAACGAGCCGTTTCCGGACAAGTTCTCCCTACCCAGGGACACCCCCAAGTACGACAGCAGCATGAAGCCGGAAGACTAGTTGACCGACTACGCTACGGCAGTCGACATCGCCCATGGGAACAAGCGCACAGTTGTGCGCTACGTCCCCCTCATGCTAACCAGATCGGCAAGGACGTGGCTCAATAGCCTTGCGCCCAACAACATCAACGCCTAGCCTGACTTCGAGAAGGTGTTCGTCCGCAACTTCAACGGCACGTACAAACATCTAGGACGCCCGCGCGACCTGGCCTTGTGCGTCCAAGGTGACCGCGAGACCGACCGCGAGTACCTCGCCAAGTGGACGGAGCTACGCAACACCTGCGAGGGCATCCTGGAGAGCCAAGCCATCAGTTTCTTCATCGAGGGTTGCCGGGAAGGCACCATGTTTCGGCACCAGCTACTGTGTGACGAGCCAAAAAACCATGGTAGAGCTCATGACGGTCACGGACCAGTACACCACGGCAGATGTCGCCATGAAGAAGCCCCTCCGAGTAAGCGCGGACGGTCGTCCGACTCCCACGGAGCCGGCTCGCGACCGACCAAGCAATCCGGCTGGAGAAGCTGGATCCTCCCGACGCCACAGCAACGACAACTGGTTCCATGGGGACCGCCAGGACAGACAACAGAAGCATCGCTACCACGCGCGGCAAGTCAATGCTGTGGAGGGCGCGCCCGACGCGCCGGCTAATGAGGCAAGAAGGCAGAAGCCACGACTCACCTTCGACCAGATGTTTGACGGCCCGTGCAAGTGGCATAGCGGTCCCTTCAAGCCGGCTAGGCACACCACCCGGAACTGCAGCTGGACCCGCCAGCTAAAGGACCAGGGCAACCAGCCTCGTCCCCCTCCCCCTCCGGGTGGACCTCCACCACCGGCTAGAGGAGCCAGCAATGATGGTAACGGCGGGAATAGCAACAACGGCTACCCCCAACCGCACGCCACCTACCACATCTTCGAGACAGAGCAGGACGACAAGCACAGCCGCAGGCGACGCTCCAAGGAGGTCAATGCCATCGTCTCTCCGGCCCCCCAGTACCTGAACTGGTCGGAAACTCCCATCACCTGGAGCCGGGGAGACCAGCCTGAGCATCTGCCGACTCCCGGGGGCTACGCCATGGTGCTCGACCCCCTCATCGTCTCCAACGCGCGCACCTGCCGATTCTCGCGCGTCCTCATCGACGGAGGCAGCAGCCTCAACCTCCTCTACCAGTCCTCGCTGGAGAAGCCGGGCATTCGCGAAAGCGACATGTGCTCGACTACCACGACGTTCCACGGCGTACTGCCGGGGCCAGCCTGCGCCCCGCTGGGGAAAATCCAGCTGGACGTCATCTTTGGGACCGAGGAGAACTTCCGCCACGAACCAATCTGGTTCGAGGTGGTAAACCTGACGAGCTCCTACCATGCTATCCTCGAGCGCCCCGCCCTCGCCAAGTTCATGGTCATCCCCCACTATGCGTACCTCAAGACGAAGATTCCGGGACCCCACGGCGTGATCACTGTCGCCGGCTGCTTCAGGCGGTCGATGGAGTGCACCTCAGCTGGTTCCAAACTGGCAGAGGCCCTCGTCATAGCCAAGGAAAAGCGCGTGATCTTGCGCAATGTGGCCATGGCCCAGTAGGACATTCTGGCTAGCAGCAAACCAGCTGGAGAAGGAGCTTTCCAGCCGGCAATGGAGATGAAGAGGATCCTGCTCGACCCCTCCGACCCGACTAAGTTCGTCACCACTGGTGCCGGCCTGGACAGCAAATAGGAAGGCGCGCTTGTCGACTTCCTCCGTGAGAATCGGATCTGGTGGTGCAGCAAGTGTCCGGAGAATGGGACGAACATGGCCCTCTACCGGTTCCACATTCAGAAGCTCAGCGCCTCCTTCGACGGATGCGAATTCCACCACGTCCCTCGCGTCAACAACGAGGCAGCCGACGCGCTCTCCAAGATCGGATCCACCAGGCAGGTGATCCCACCTGGGGTCTCCTTGGAGCACCTACGCAAGCCATCCATCAACCCGTCACCGAAGTCGGACTCCATCACCTGGGCAGGGAGCGCTCCGGCTAACGAAGCGGCAAAGGCGGAGACGGCAGAGCCACCCAAAAAGAAGACCCGCACCAACTCTGGCAAGGCAGTGCCCTCCGGCTCGCAAGGCCCGGGGGCTGCCGGCTCGCCAAGCAGCTCGGGGGCTGCTGTCCCAGGTACGCCACCCGGACGACCCCCCGACGTCCGTCAACCGGAGGATGGGAGCGTCCTCGTCATTCAGGAAGTGCCACCCTGGGCACAACCCTTCATGGACTACATCGCCAATGGAGAACTTCCGGATGATGACGTGGAGGCCAGGCAAATCCGACACCGCGCGCACACGTACACCATCATCAACGGTGAACTGTACAAGCGCAGCGTATCCGGCATTTTCCAAAGATGCGTCGACGTGGACACGGGCTACCGGCTACTCAGGGATATCCACCAGGGCGAGTGCAGGCATCACGCTTCGTCAAGGGCGATAGTCGCCAAGGCATTTCGCCATGGTTTCTATGGGCCCACCGCCCTCGAGGATGCTAAGCAGCTGGTCCGCGCGTGCAATGGGTGCCAACGTTTCGGGCAGCTCAAGCACATGCCAACTTCGGTGCTCCAGACCATACCGATCACCTGGCCCTTCGTAGTTTGGGGCCTCGACATGGTCAGCCCCTTCAAGCGGGCGCGCGCGGGCATGACCCACCTGCTGGTAGCGGTGGACAAATTCACAAAGTGGATTGAGGCCAAGCCTATCCAGAAGCTGGATGGGGTGACAGTCGTTACCTTCTTCACCGACATCATCAACCGCTTCGGCTACCCAACAACATCATCACGGACAACAGCACGAACTTTGCCAAGGGGCCTTCGCCCGGTTTTGTAGCAACAAGGGCATCCGGCTGGACCTCGCCTCCGTCGCACATCCGCAGTCCAACGGGCAAGTCGACAGAGAAAACGGCTTGGTGCTAGCCAGCATCAAGCCACGCTTCATCGAGCCATTGGAGCGGTCACCCGGATGTTGGATCGAAGAACTTCTGGCTGTGCTCTGGAGCCTCCGCACCATGCCAAATAGGTCAATTGGCTACACGCCATTCTTCCTGGTCTACGGATCGGAAGCTGTCCTCTCCGCCGACATCAAATTCGACTCCCCACGCAAGCTCCTGTACGACGAAAAAGCCAACCAGGAGGTGCGGGAGGATGGAATGGACCTCCTAGAGGAGGCCCGCGAGCTGGCCTTGTCCAGATCAGCCCTGTACCAGCAGTGACTACGTCGCTACCATTCAAGCCGGATCCGCCCGATCGCATTTCGTGAGGGCGACTTGGTCCTCCGGCTGGTGCAAGACACGAAGGGCATGCACAAGTTGTCGCCACCCTGGGAGGGCCCCTTCATCATCAGCCGGGCGCTGCCCAACGATTCCTACTACCTCATCGACGCGCAGCAGCCGTGCAAGAACAGGATGGACAAATCAGACAAGGAGACCGAGCGTCCCTGGAACGCGGCCCTGCTGCGCCCGTTTTACACCTAGTCGCCAGGCAGTGTATGTATCCCGAAAACCTCATGAATGAAAATGCGGACCCCTACGAGAATCTCGGGGGCTCCTTGCTAGAAATATGTGTGCACCTGCTTTCCGGTTCAAATTTTCCGGCTCTGGCAACCCCTACCCGGGGGCTCGCCGGCTGGCCCGGCCTGCTAAGTCAACAAGCCGGCTGAGTAGTGTGTGACGATGTTAGAGGCCCACTCTTCGTCTCAGCTACAGACCGCAACCCGGCTGTCCGGCTAGCAAGAGCAAAAGCCCAGGCATCCCACATTAAAAGTGGGGAGGAGACGCAACAGACCGGGCGTCCCGGCCCCGCGACTGGCTCGAACCAATCCAGCTACTAAGCCGTTAGTACCGTGCGCAATGTACTGTCAGCTCCCTTCGATTCTGGCTGCAGACCGCAACCCGGTTGCCCGCAAGGACGCAGCGAAAACAGCAGAGCACATGGGAAAGCGACTAAGTGTCTATTAAGGCACAAGCTAGTTTTCAAAAAAAAAACAAGCCGTTTTCCGGCTACAATTTGGCAGACTAACGTACTAAGCTATGAGGACATGTGTGTATGTGTATGTACATTCTTATCCGACTACCATGAGTCAGAATTCAGGAAAAGGGAAGAAGATTCGAAGTCCTTGCCTTCATCAAGCGCTCCGAATCTCGGGGGCTACACCCACTGGGTGCGCTCGCGCGCCCCTAGTGGAATCTTGTAGTTCCTGACCGGCTAAGGGCGTTTAGCCGGCCGTTCGGAGCCCAGGTGAGGGCAAGGGCAGGAGCAAGAGAAGACAAGAAAGATTCGAAGCACGTGGCTACGCCAACTGCTCCGAATCTTGGGGGCTACACCCAGTGGGTGCGCTCGCGCGCCCCCATTGGAATGTTAGTTCCCCCGGCTGAAGGCGTTCAGCCAGCGAAAAGTAGCCGACTAAAGCAAGCCTAATCGGGCAAAGTTAGAGGACTTGGGAAAAATAAGGAAGATTCGAAGCACCTAGCTACGCCAGCTACTCCGAATCTCGGGGGCTACACCTAGTGGGTGCGCTCGCGCGCCCCCACTGGAATGGTAGTTCCCTCGGCTAGAAGGGCGTAGCCGGGAAAAGTTAGCCGGACAAAGTTAGCCGGCAAAATATAAAAAGAAAATTCAAGGCACAAGTTAAAGGAAACTGAAGAGTTCAACATTAACAAGCAAAAGGGAGACGAAGCTCCCACAAGTTAGCCGGCATCAGAGATACCCGGTACAGCTAGACAAGTTCTATGCATACCCAAGACAAGTTCAAAAACAGGAAGGAGCGTGCGCACATTTCGCCTAAGGGCGGAATCCACACGCGCTCGGGGGCTAGTGTCAGGGGGATGATCCCTAGGTACCCCAACCGGACAAGAACCAAGCAGTCGAATCGTGTCCGGCCGACCAAGCACAGCCGGACAGGGCAGGACATGCCAGCTACTGTGTGGTAGCCGGAGCAGCAAGAAGTAGCCGGCTACGACGATGTAGCCGGACCCAATCAGTGAGATAGGGCGACATGCATATCAGTGCACGGTACGCCCTGTACGATGACAAGACTGGCAACTACCCGGCCATACCGAAGACTTTGCGGGGATGACGCAGGAACAGTGGCCTGATGCTGACGACAGGCTCGCACGGCGTCCACTGTGCCCACGACGGCCATACCTCTCACACTCCGATGTGACATACCATACGGGATACTGTAGATGACCAGTCGGCTGGGACCCACCTGTGGGGCCCGCCAGTCGGATTGGCCAGTGAGACCGCTGCCTCTCTGCCTATATAAGGAGAGGTAGGGCCTTAGTAGAAAGGGTTGGTCTCATAGCATTTAAGGCAGTAACTAGCAAATACAGCTCGAGGAGCACTTGTAGTTTATATATCCCACATAGTCACAGCAGGCAGGAGTAGGAGTTTTACCTCATCACGAGGGCTCCGAACCTGGGTACTTCCTGCGTCTAGCTACACTTGCTCGTATCCAATCCCGCCTGTGGACGCCATCGATAGCTTCCCTGCCAGTCCCCACACCTCTATCTAACCTCTTCAGGTACTGTTGTTCCCAATACAACGACACCCTATACTTGTGGGTCATCAAGACTATTTTCTGGCGTTGTTGTCGGGGAGTGAAGCGCTATTGAAGAGTAGAACTGGTAAAGGAAACTTCTACTGTGAGTATTGTTTATTTCTGCTTGTTACTTTATTCTCAATATGGATATTTCACTTAGTTTCTTATTTTGGAATGCTACTACCACTGCTAAGGTAGTAGTTGAACCACCACCTGCTAAAATTGATCCTTTTAAAATACCTACAAAAATTGTTGATCGTGTTATGGATACTGACTATTTTGAAGATGCAATTATCCATCCTGGTGATCATTTGCTTTTTATACACGAATTATGCAGATTGTTCAAGTGTGCAGGTATTACCACAGATCAGGTTAAGAAAAATTTATTCTCCATGTCATTGAAAGGTAGAGCTGGGGAATGGTATAAGCTGCTTAAGAATGGCCAATCTCTAGAATGGGAGGAAATTGTACCTCTCTTTTATTCCAAATTTTATCCTTCTAGTGAGATTCATAAAGATCGGAATCAAATATACAACTTTTGGCCTCGTGATGGAGAGGGTACAACTCAAGCTTGGGGGAGATTGAAGTCACTAATGCTCAAATGTCCTATTCGTGAGCTCTCTAATAATATTATTATCAATAACTTTTATGCAAGGCTTTCTCTTCATGATAAGGATCTGTTGGATGCCTCTAGCTCTGGATCATTTACACGTATGGAAGAAGAAGCTAAATGGGATCTTCTAGAACGTATTCAAGACAATGCTGAAGCATAGGTGACATGGGTATACCCTACAGGTACTCGAGTTTGGTATATACGGTCTAGATACGACAGAAGCCTACGGTGTTGCCAAGGCCCAGTGGAGAATTTGAGTGGCCCATGGACTCTTGATTGCTTGCGAGAGAAGAAGAAGCTTCAGATAGAAAGTTCAAAGGGAAAAACCCTAATATGTAACCGACTCGACCTGCTACCCGAGACCTAGCCTATCTAAATAAAGGCTAGGAGGGGGCGGCGAGGAGGACAATCACCACCCTAGTTTTCACAACTCTCGCCAGATTGCATCTGTGCACCCCTGTAATCTTCGGTTCTTTCGTTAATTCCAAGAGCAGACAACTAAGAGTAGGGACCTCTACGAGGCCTGAACCTGGGTAAAACTTGTGTCCCTGTGTGCTTGTTTGCTAGCCGATTGATGCCTCCAGCACTCCCTCCTTCTCCAAAACCCAAGTCCATAACAATGGGCATTAATGAGTTAAACCCTCGTCAATTGGTACCGTCTGTGGGAACTGGGAGTGCTAATGTCTCGGCTTCTTCGGCACCGTCAAACGCGATCTACAACTCCGCAACATCAGAGATTCGCCAGCTCTTCGGCGCGTTCGACTTCACCATCCACAAACTAGCCACTCGCCCGGCTTTCGAGTCCGTGGGCGATGGAATCAGTCTGGTGATTGGGAGCTTCCGCTTCCAGGTTGGTTAGATGGGCACGCTTCGCATGCCTGACCAGCCGACGGCACCCGCGATTGCTCCAGCATCGTGGTTCCCGCCACCAATCGGCACCCTCAGCGAGCTCAACGCCTCGACAATAGCTGGGAGCACGGACATCGATAGCAGTCGCGGATCCGATCTGGGTGACCTAGCCACTGAAGATGGAGCCTATGGCTCTAGATCTAAAAGTTGCGGGAGCAACAACTTCCCCAACCACTTCATGTGTGCAGTCATCAATGCGAGCGATACAACCGCCAATCGTGAAAACATTGGCACTGGATCTGGCACCGGACTGCCCAACGGCAGCACGCCCAACGGCGGCCCCACCAACGGTGGCAATGGCGCGCCCGTCAACAACGGGACATGTGGAGAACCATCGCTCTCGGTGAATGCGAACACCGGCGAGCGCATGCTGATCAAGCTCAACGACAACGAGTGGGCCCATTGTGCGAACTTCTGCGAGGCAATCCTCTACCCCCCAACACGTCGCAGGACATGCTGATGGGCTACCATTGGCTGCTAAAGGACGAATTAAAGCGCCAGCAGCAGGTGATCGTGCAACACGAAGCGCGCAAAAAGGCGGCGGATGAGTCGAGCCTTCGACGAGCTAGGTCTCCTCCCACGGAGGATCCTCCTCCAAGGGCAACGAGTATGTCGCCAACAAGAGGCGATCTCGATTGGCCCACCTCACTGATGACCCACAAGTATAGGGGGTGTATCGCAGTTTTTTGAGGGAAGTGAAACCCAATTTATTGATTCGACACAAGGGGAGCCAAAGAATACTTATAAGCCTTAGCAACTAAGTTGTCAATTCAGCTGCACCTGGAAACAATCTTGCTCACAGTAGTTTATCAGTAGCAACAGTTTTATAGTAGGAATAGTAGAGTAATAGCAGTAGTAAAGGTAAAGACAACATTAACAATAGCAGTAAACAGTAGGATTTGAGTGCGGTAGGCATAGGGATGGATGGACGGGCGTTGCATGGACAAGACAATTCGCATGGCAATCAGAACATAGGGCAATTGCAGATAAATAAGATAAAGCATCCAAGTACTAGATAATCATAGGCATGTGTTCCATATATAGTCATACGTGCTCGCAATGAGAACTTGCACAACATCTTTTGTCCTGCCAGCCCGTTTGCAACGGGGCCTCAAGGGAACTACTAGCAATTAAGGTGCTCCTTTTAATAGAGCACCGGAGCACAGCAGTAAAACTCCGTGAACACATGTGATCCTCACATCAAAGCCATTCCCTCCGGTTATCCCGATTTCTGTCACTTCGGGGCCATTGGTTCCGGCAACAACGTGTGTATACAACTTGTATGTAAGACCATAAACAATACTATCATAATGAATCAATAACATGTTCAGATCTGAAATCATGGCACTCGGGCCCTAGTGACAAGCATTAAGCATAACAAGTCACAACAAAGTCAAAAAGCACTAATAGTAGATACTAGGCACCATGCCCTAATAATCTGATGCCATTACATGAACGATCTCATCCAATCCCTACCATCCCCATAGCCTATAGCGGGGGATTACTCACTCATAGATGGGGGAAACATGGATGGTCGCTGGAGAAGCGATGGTGATGATGATGGCGATGATCTCCTCCAATTCCCTGTCCCGGCAGGGTGCCAGAACGGAGTTTCTTGTTCCGAATCATGGAATCTGGTGGTGGCGGCAGAGCGCAACTCCTTCTGGAAAAATGTCGAACCCCCTAGAGTTTTTAGGTTAGAAGGCAACTTATAGGTGAAGAGGGAGACCGAGGGGGTGTCTGGGGCGGCCAGACCACCCACTAGCGCGGCCAGGCCCAACCCGCCCGGCCAGGTGGTGTGGCTGGGCCCCAGCCCCACTCCGTCTCGTATTTTGGCTTTGGGAGTCTTCTGGTGAAATAGGATTTTTGGCATATTTTTCCGGATTTTTCCTAATAGTTGATTTTCTGCACAAAAACTAGACACCAAAGTAATTCTGCTGAAAACAACGTCAGTCCGCGTTAGTTGCATCCAAATCACACAAGTTTAGAGGAGAAACAATAGCAAAAGTGTCACTACTAGGAAAATGATTATAGGTAGATTTTAATTCTGTGGCGCATATGCAAAAAATGCTCCACTAAAATTAATTCTGTGGCGCATGTAGCAAATGCGCCACAGAATTCCTGCAATTCTGTGGCGCATATGGATATATGCGCCACAGAAAGTGAGAATTCTGTGGCGCATATATGCTACATGCGCCACAGAATTCCTGTGGGCCCATGTGGGCCTGACCCCAGCATATGGGCAGGCCAGAATTCTGTGGCGCATATGGATATATGCGCCACAGAATGTCAACATTCTGTGGCGCATATATCCATATGCGCCATATAATTCTCACTTTCTGTGGCGCATATAGCATATGCGCCACAGAATTCACACTTTCTGTGGCGCATGTAGCTATATGCGCCACAGAATGTTGACATTCTGTGGAGCATTTTCCATATGCTCCACAGAATATGCGAAACAGATCTACAAAAGGTGGCTTCCCCCCTTTCCCTTGTTCCCACCACCTCCAACTAGCTAGCTCGTCCCCCTCCTCCCTCCCACTCCATTTTGCTCATACTCACCTCCATTGTTGATAGCTAGACCTACTTTGGTTCATGTACTTGTGAGGGGAAGCTACTCCTACTTGTAAAGGTAGTAAACCACTCATACTTTCCTCCTCCACACATCCCAACACCCCCTCTTGCTACACTATATATATGCATATGGGGTTTGTAGATTTGTGAGGCATGTGTGCATGGGTACTTGTGTGATGCATGTTTTGTGGCCGGCGGGCCTCGGCGCGGTGTGTATGTATGGATGATTTGTCGGTGAAGATGGTCCCGCGGGCGGTCTGCGATGGCGAGAGATGATGTTCCTTTGCTTTGTGTTGTGCTTGAATACATGTTGCTTGTGGAGTGAGGTTGTGTTGCGCTTGAATGCATGTTGTCGGCGCCGGGTGCATGGAGGTTTGCTGAAATGTTGATTCACGTCCATTTCGACAAATTTCTGCACTAGCCATACATCCTATTTTTAGGATAGGTCATGCCGAAATTTCCCGGGCGGTCATGCGCATGCATGTATGTGTGTGTGCATGGTTCTAACATACTCTCTTTAATTTGGTCTATGTTCGCGCGCATGCGACCATGGTCATCCATATGATCGAACGCTGGGTGGTTAGATACAAGGCTGACGCGGTAGCCGACATGGTTCGGAACAACATGACCAAGATAAGATGTCCGTGCCGAACATGCAAACACTGAAAGTGGATCAACCCTGATTCCGGACAACTGGAGTCTCACCTGTTGATGCGCGGTTTCATGCCTGGCTTCTTACTGAATGAGGAGCCGTCGGTACATGGCGGTGGCCATGATGAAGAAGAGGCCGGGGGCGGGGGAGAAGACGAAGGGTCTCCTGGACATGGTCATCATGACGAAGGAGATCATCATGAAGGAGACGATGCCGGAGCAGATGGTGGTGGTGGCGGTGGAGAAGACGGGAGCACGGACACGCCGCTAACTTCGGCCTTGCGGGACCCTCATCTTCAAGAAATACTCCTCAAGCAAACGGCCAACACGAGAGCTGCAGCTAGAGAGAAAGCCAAGCTGACACAGATGGAGGTAGACGGGAGGACTCCATTGTATCCTGGGTGCCGGCCCGAGGATACATGCTTGAGTGTAACGCTGAAGGCTCTAGAGATGAAGGCAGAGCACCAATGGACCGACACTAGCTTTAACGCTCACATGAAATTCTGGCACGCTCGTCTTCCCAAGGACAACACATTGCCAACAAGTATGGAGGAGGCGAGGAAAGTAGTTTGCCCACTAGACCTACCGTACGTGAAGTACCACGCATGCATCAACGACTGCGCACTTTACCGGAACGAGTACAAGGATAAAACCACATGCCCGGTGTGCGGCCAGGGACGGTACAAGAGAGGGAACAAGAAAGTTTCTCGAAAAGTGGTGTGGTACTTTTTTATCACTTCCCGTCTGCAGCGGTATTTCGTAGACCCTAAGGAAGCGGAGCTTATGCAATGGCACGCGAAGAGGGAGAAGCCGGAAGATGACCCGGAGAAGGGCAAGATCCTGACACACCCCACGGACGCTAGCCAGTGGAATGCGCTGGACATCGAATTCCAAGATGAGTTCGGGCTCGATCCAAGGAACGTTAGGATGGGCATGAGCACCGACGGACTCAACCCCTTTGGCAACCAGAGTAGCACGCATAGCACCTGGCCCGTGTTTGTATGGCCGTAGAACCTCCCACCCTGGTTGTGCACGAAGCAGCGGTACGTACACATGAGTATCCTTATCCAGGGGCCAAAACAACCGGGTGTCGACATGCATCTATATCTCGGGCTCCTGAAAGAGGAGTTAGCGACGCTGTGGGAGACGCCGGCACGTACATGGGATGCCTACACTGGAGATTATTTCAACTTGAGAGCTGCGTTGCTCACAACGGTGCAGGACTATCCTGGTTATGGATATGTAGCATGTCAGGTGAACCACGGATTATGTGCATGTGTTAGGTGCATGGATAAGACCCCGCATCTGCAGCTGCCGAGGGATCCTAGGTCTTCGAAAACCGTGTTCCAAAGGACTCGAATGTGGCTCCGCAAGGATCACCCGTGGAGAAAACGCGGAGACCTGTTCAATGGCAAAGATGAGCTCGAAAATGCCCCATGTCGACCGTTAAGCGGCGAAGAAATCAAGGAGCTTCTGGAAAATTGGGAAGAGTGCCCTGCGCCAGGAAAGAAGCGGCCGAGGGAACAGCCATCACCGCTGCATGGAGTATGGAAGGCGAGGTCCGTTTTCTGGGACCTTCCTTACTGGAAGGTCCTCCACACGCCCCATAGCCTCGATATGATGCACATCACGAAGAATGTTACCGAGAGCCTGCTCGGCACTCTGATGAACATGCCGGATAGGATCAAGGATGGGCCGAAAGCAAGAAGCGACCTAAAATTTCTTGGCATTAAGAAGGAACTTCAGTACCCCGATAGTGACGATGCCGACGATGACGATGAACAGACGGAAGGGACCCAGGGTCGCCGCAAAAAGGCTAAGAAGAATGAGGTGGTGCTTAAAGCTGCATCCTTCACTCTAAGCGAGGAGGAGCTCGAGAGGTTTTTCCGTTGCCTCCTAGGAGTCAAGGTTCCACACGGCTACTCTGGGAAGTTAAGCAGATATCTGGACGTAGCGAAGAAGAGGTTCAGTGGGATGAAGTCTCACGACTGTCACGTGCTGATGACGCAGATACTCCCCGTTGCGATCCGAGGGATAATGGACGAGCACGTCCGTGAGACGCTATTTGGCCTCTGCAACTTCTTCGATGTCATATCTAGGAAGTCTATCAGCGTGAAGCAGCTCGGCACGCTACAGGAAGAGATCGTCGAGATACTATGCGAGCTTGAGATTTACTTCCCTCCTGCGTTCTTCGACATCATGGTGCATCTTCTTGTCCATGTCGTGGATGACATCATCCATCTCGGGCCAGTGTTCCTGCACAACATGATGCCGTTCGAAAGGCTAAACGGTGTCATCAAAGGATTCGTTCGCAATAGGTCCCGTCCAGATGGAAGCATAGCCAAGGGCTTTCTGACCTACGAGTGCATCTCCTTTTGCCAGAACTACCTAAGCACCGAGAACCAGGATGTCGGTCTGCCCACCAGGAAGCACCTCGGGAGGCTCGCTGGATTTGGTCACCGCGAGGGCTACCGCGCACTCCACGTCGGCATCGAACTTGAACACGCCGACTTTGATAGGGCAAACCGAGTCGCGGTACAACACATACAGTTGGTCGCCCCTGGGTGGATGAGCACAAAACCTTAATCGAGCAAAAGCTCGCCAACATGGGTAAGTCGAGGAAGAAGGGAGACGTAACTAGAGAGCACAACGCCAGCTTCATGGGGTGGTTCAAGAAAAGGCTACTGGAAAGTCCCATGCCGACGCCTTATACTAAAGATTAGAAACTCATATTCTCACTCTCACAGGGCCCCGGGTGCAACGTTAGGACCTATCAGACGTACGACATCAACGGCTATAGATTCTACACCGAGGAGAAGGACAAGAATAGCGAATACCAAAACTCAGGAGTAACTATGGTATCATACGCTGATGACGAGACTGATGTCAAGGAAAGATTCTACAGAAGGATCGAGGAGATATGGGAACTCGACTACTGCGGAGTGACGGTGCCGATGTTTCGTGTCAGATGGGCCAAGAGCGTCGAAAAAGATGGCCGGTTTTTCACCACCATGGTTATACCCGATGCCAAATCGAAGAATGCCTCCACGAAAAATGAGCCATGGGTGCTCGCTAGCCAAGTTGACCAATGCTTCTTCATTACCGACCCGGCAAAGCCAAGCCGTTTTGTCGTGAGGAGGGGCAAGAGGAGCATCATCGGAATGGAAGGACCCGCCAACAAGCAAGACATCGACAAGAACAGCGATCCCAAGATCGAAGAGGAATTCGACAAGTACTTCGACGAGCCAACTACTTATGCTAAAGTAAGAAGGAAGACTACCCTACCGGCTAAAGGTTGCCCGTACACGAGAAGAAATCTCAAGGTGGCCGGCCTAAAGTATTCTACCGCAAAGAAGAAGGGCAAGAAAGTTGTTGTGAAAAGACACTAGCTACCTCGGAGCCGACTTAGCGGTTTTGACGCCTTTTTTTGTACTAATTAATGCATGTGTGTGCTCGCGCGCCTGCATATATGTATTACTTTGAAAAACTAATGTATGCGGATATTGATGTGGGTGTGACACAAGCATATATATAATATAATATAGAGGCAAATATATTAATTCTTGTTTTTAATAGGCAAATATATTAGTTCTTGCTTTTAATATATTATTACCATCCTAAAAATATTTTTTAAAAAGTCAAAAAAAAAGATGTGGTAGCCATCAATCGAACCTGGCCACCCCAGGTTCAGAACAAAGGAGCAAGCGTTGAACCAGTGTGGTAAGCAAGTGTTTCTATCAAACAACAGCGCAACGCGGCTTTTGTACCATCTCCAACAATTCTGTGGCGCATATCTGTACAGATGCGCCACAGAATTATTTGACTTAGTGTAGCGACGAGGCCTCAATCTCACTGCCCCTTTTCCCCCAAATCGAGTCAAATCCCCCACAGAACCCTAGCACGCCTCCGCTCTCGCCGCCGCGCCAGCCCCGCCGTGCCACGCTCGCCTTGCCTGGCCACCATACCCACCGTGGCCTCGCAGAGCACCAGGAGGAGGAGGAGGCTCTGTCGTCCCCATCACCGGAGCCCGTGGAGGAGGAGCCCGTGGAGGAGAGCTGCCCCCATCACCGGAGCCCGTGGAGGAGGAGCCTGTCCGCAGCGCGCAGGAGGAGGAGCCCGTCCGCAGCGCGCAGGAGGAGCAGCCACCTCGCCATCCGCCGTCCACCAGATAGCATCCACCTCACCGTCCGCCGTCCGCTGTCCGCCGTCCCTAGGTAATCGCCGATTCCCATGGATGCATCTTTCCCCTGGATCTCTGTACTCTAGGAACCCTAGGTTCACTTGAGCTGATTTTGTTGCTGGCTAGAAGCGATTCTTGCGATATGCTACTCTGCTCATTTTAAATTTGTTGGTTGCAAATGGTATTGCCAATAGAAATGTAATACCTGATGGGAATTAAGCTGTTGTTAACCTCTAATACCTGATGGGAATTAACCTCTAATAGAAATGTAATCACTATGTGCATAGACTGTTTACTGTAATTAAAATTGGTAGAATTAAAGAGTGCAGTCAGTGCACCAGGAAGATAGGCATGTTGTTATTGTAACCATTTATAACTTTGTGGAATTTTGATGATGGATGATGCAATAACATATTGGTATAATTTTATACCAATATACTGTAACATATTGGTAGAATTTTATACCAATATACTGTAATTAAAATTGGTAGAATTAAAGAGTGCAGTCAGTGCACCAGGAAGATAGGCTGTGGGTAGAAATGATGTGTATAAGCTGGAGCCAGGCAAGATGATGTGTATCTCCTCTCTTTGCAGCTGGAATAATCCATCACCAACTGCTACATTGCTTTTATTTCGTTTAGTTTTTTGTGGCAATCCAATCCACCTAAACTTTGACCCCATATCCTTATCAGATGTGCATGGCATTGATTCTTCTCCAACTAGAAAATGGAGGGTTCCTGCTTCATAAATAGTGCATTATCATGTTATCCTTGACCTAATGGTTCTAGCTGCCTCCTGCTCTTCATCATTGGAGAGGAAAAATCTTGCCTGTTGAATATTGGTTAACTTGCATGTTCTGGTGGATTGGTGGTGGTGGTGGTTGCATCATCAGTCATGTTAACTCCCTTTCAAGCAAAGGAAGCCAAACAATAATCCACCTGTTAACTTTGCAGTGAATTTCCTTTTTCATCCATGTGTCAGCCATTAAAAAATGCTAGGCTAGCAGTAATAAAGAATGATCAGTGGGTAATAACAGTGTGTATCATGAATATCTCTGCAGTATCTCTCTGTCAGTATATCTCTGCAGTATATATCTGTGAGTGAATCATGCTTTTAGCTAGCTAGCTATATCTCTGTAGTATATCTCTGTCACCTAGAAAAGAAAAGAAAAGACCATCATCAGGAGTTTCTATTGTATGATGTTGGAGCACCATATGTGGCTGTGGAGCACCATATGTGGCTGTGGAGCACAATTTGTGCATTTTTGTATGTGAAATGTTTGCAGGGAAATCACCCGAGCTGCCCATTTCTCATAAAATGTTGATTTCGATCCATTTCGGTCGAGAAATGGGGCTCATATGTCAAAAAATTAGCGAAGGTCATGCCGAATTTTTCGGTCGACACTTAGCAATTTTTTGACATATGAGCCCCATTTCTCGACCGAAGTGGAAGTGAATTGACTCTTCGGGAGAAATGGACAGCTCATTTTAAATATTGTCAACAATAATTAATACTAACTTCCTTATTTTAATTTGTTTAAAAGTGTGCAAACATGTCGGCCGCCGATGGGGCCGGCACTTCTAAGGCCGCCATGAGTGTCGAAGACCAAGCCAGAGCGGCGAACCTCACTTTCTGGGAGGCGGCGGCGCAGCACGAGGCGGCGGAGTCTCAGCATGAGGATGTGGCAGCTACTGCGGGCCACGATGGGGATGATGAGCAAGAGGGGGACGAGGACTTCCGGATAGATGAAGCCGAGGAGGAGGATGCGACCACCTCCGATGGTGGAGGCCGCACGACCTATGGCGGAGGCCGCACGACCGATGGCGGGGACCGCACAGATGGCGGTAGCAGCAACCCGTCTGTTTCGAAGAATAAGAAGCCGAGGAAGGATCGGAAGCCGCAAAAGCTCGCTGACACCACCGACGAGATCACTCTGGTCTCAGAAAGTGGCCTTCCGTTGGAGCCTCCGGATGTTGCCGCTGGGTACGGCATGCAACTCTGGTGCATCATCCGGGAAAGCATGTCGATCAACACGAAGCACCTGAGAAGTGAAGCGAATGAGCGGTTGGTGGCAAACTGCCTTAAGAAGCTTCACCGACGGTACAAGTTCCCAGCACTGTACACCGACAAACTGGAAAAATCCAATAAGGTGAACATGTTAGCCATCACGAAGATGGCCAATGCCTTGAGCAGCTGGAGAACCCGGGTGAAGAACAAGATCGCGAAAAAGGAAAGCTGGGAGAAGATCAAGAAGGGTGAGCCCATGATCGATGAAGACGAGTTCAAGATATTCAAGGCGGAGATGGAGACTGACGAAGCGAAGGCATGGACGGAGTGGGGTCGGGAAATGCGTTAACAGAACATAGGTAACCACCGATGTGGAAGCGGCGGTTACAGGGGAAAGAAGGCCATATGGGCAAGGGAGGACGCCGAGGTTGAGCGTCTCAGGAAAGAAAACCCATTTTTAAAAATCACGGACGAGCAGACCCGGAACTTTGTCCGGGCCGGCTACTTGGACACAACCCTACATCACATCTACTCAGCAAGAAGCTGCCAGACGACCCGAATGACCCACGACAGATCACGCACCAATCCAAGGCATTCGCCCTCATCAATGGCAAACTATAAAAGCGCAGCATCACAGGAGTGCTCCAACGGTGCATCTCCAACGGGGACGGAAGGGCCATCCTCCTCGACATCCACGAAGCCACCTGCGGGCACCATGCTGGTAGTCGCGCCCTCGTTGCCAAAGCTCTGCGAGCTGGATTTTACTGGCCCACGGCCATGCGTGACGCCAAGGACATCGTCCAACGCTGCAACACTTGCCAGCGATTCGCGTACAAACCTCACGCACCTGGCACGGAACTCCAGCCAATACCACTGGCTTGGACCTTCGCGCAATGGGGACTAGCCATGGTCGACAAGCTCCCAAAATCCTCGCCAGGAGGTTACGTTTACCTCTTGGTCGCAGTCGACAAGTTCACCAAGTGGATCGAGGCCATGCCGGTGACAAATCAATCAGGAGCCAGCGCTGTCAAATTCTTCAAGTCCATTGTCTACTGCTTTGGAGTGCCACACATCATCATCACAGACAATGGGACGAACTTCACCTTTAAGGACTTCTAGGAATTCTGCGAAAACCTAGGAATCAACATAAGCTACGCCTCGGTGGCTCACCCGCAGACGAATGGTCAAGTCGAAAAGGCCAATGGCCTTGTCTAAGGTGGAATCAAGAAGCGACTCCTACGGCCACACGAACAAGCCACCGGATGCTGGCCAGACGAGCTGCAATCCGTACTCTGGAGCTTACGCACAACTTGAATCAATGCCATGAGATTTGAAGCGGTGCTACCCATAGAAGTACGCTACAAAGCCCTGCGGGTGGTCGCTTACAGCGAGCAGGAGTCAACTCTTGCACTCGAAGACTCCGTCGACCATCTTGAAGAGGCACGGGAAATCGTAGCGGAGAGATCAACGATCTACCAACAAAGCCTCCACAACTACCACAGCAGAAGGCTACGCCCCAGATCCTTCGTCGAAGGAGACCTGGTCCTGCGACTGAAGCAATAAGGGCATCTCAAGCTCGAGTCCCCTTGGGAGGGACCTTATGTGATTACAGAAGTAATCCCAGGTGGCGCCTATCGCCTTAAAGATCTCGAGATAGGAGTCACATACTCCAATCCCTGGAACATCGCGCAGCTGCGTCTATTCAGCTAGGCTACTTAGTCACACATTGTACCTCGTACTATTCTGCGAATAAATAAAGCTAAGTGCCCCAAAACTCTGTGTTTTCTTCATTTTCCTACAAATTTATCACTTGGGGGCTGCGCCACCCTTTACCCTTTCATTCTACGAACAAATCGCAGTTTTCCTGAGTAGCTGACACAACATTAATAGAACCCTTGATAAACACCAACCTAGTTGCAACGCACCTGACATGTTGGCAAGGTGTTGAGATAACACAAGTCAGGTTAACGAAAAGGAACTATAGAGTACAAATACACTCGCAAAATATAAAAGCTAGCAAGCTCTTCACATATCAATGGGTATTAATTACACCCAACATATTCATATGAATTGTAGAACACTTGTACAAATATGTGCAGGATACAAGTCACACTACTGCTGCAATAGAAGAACGTTCGTTTGTTCCTCGAAGAAATCGACCATTTCTTATGCTGGGTGATCAACCGCTTGGTAGTGTGGAACCATGTCCTAGGTCATACCTTCTGGCGGAGGCGGCGGCCCAGCAGAAACAGCTGCAACATCTACATCCGGCCTATGCAGTCGCACCAGCGACAATGTAGCCTTCGCACCAGCTACTAGCTTCTACTGCACGCACTCGCGAACCGCACTCAAATCTTGGAACTTCGCCAGAAGAGCCAACAGGCTTGAAGGGACGGCGTCCAACAGGAACATCATTTGATAAACATGCCTAAGGCCTGACTGCGCCTTCTTCAAAAAATGAAGTACTTGAGAAGCACAATCCTGCAGGGTCGCCAGCGCGATTGCACGATCGTGATCCACCCAAAAGTACCCACTTGCCTGCAGTTTCTCCTGGGTCAGGTCATTCATTTGAATGGCAATTCAGTCCTTCTCATCCTGCGGATGACGAGCACTGACAACTACACTAAGAAAAAGGGCAAAGTATGAAGACAAGGCGTCGACGCGACTGACTAAAAGAAAAGGTGAGAGGGCAGAAAGCTAACATTTGAATTGCTCATTCAGCTGCGCCACCTCCTCCAAGAGATACTTCTCACGCGCGGTGGCCTTCTCTGCCTTTGACTTCCATACATCTATGCTACCACGGTGGATGGGCAATTCACGCTCCAACTGCTAAATGCGATCGCGCAATCGTTAAAGCAATGACAACACCTCCACCTTTGAGCGTGACTGCGCCAAGGCTTCATCGGTGGACGAAGGATCACGAGGATGATTTGAAGGACCACTCTACGTACCCTATCAATCAAGCAAGAGCAAAATAAGGGACCAAGAATACATTGATAAAAGGCGCGAATGCATTCAAGCACAGCAAAAGTCTCGACAGGGATACTCCCACAAAAGCATAGTTTCAACACGAAATAAACTACAACTATTACAGATTAGCTACTAAGGAGCAGTCCCCTTCTTCGACTTCGACTTTGACTTCGGGGGCCTCATCGAATCTGTGGCGGTCTCTGACGCCACAGACTTTCCGGTGCCAGCCCCTGATGCCGCAGCCTTCGCCGCCTTCTTCGCTCGGTGTTGCTCTTCAGAGTATTTGGCGACTATATTGATGAGTTGTGGCCCATACTTACCACAGACAGTAGCAAAGGGAGCAATCACTACCTATTGGCCATCTGCGCCGACGGGCATCGCCTTGGAGATCGTGGCAGGGTCCACCTCCACACCATGGTCTTGCACCACGCGAGTGCCATGGTGGCGCCGAAAGACCGTTGGGAGTTCTTGAAGTCCATGGGAATACCCCTAGCAAGGGATTCCACCAGGTCCTCAAGGCTGTCAATCAACTCAGCCTTGGGGGTTAAATCCTCGTGTATGCGACTGAGCACACCTTTGGCCTTCATCAGCATCCCCTGAAAGGAAATGTTGCGGTCTTCGACTGTGGTGACAGCACCCGCCAACGCATCTTCGTGACGAAGAGCCTAGCCGTCAAAGCTCAGGCTGCTGGCATCTACATACAGTAAAGTGTTAGCATAATAACACGATGTCGAAGCAAGAAACAGCAAAATTTCAGCTGAAAGAATACATGAGAGGGACTTAGCAATCGAGAAAAGTTGCTCCTAGAACAACTTCTCCCTCTCGGCATTGGAGGCGCGCAAGTCCTCTTCATGCTTTTGCAAGTCTTCTTCGTGCTTTTGCGACTCCTCCAAGGCCGCGATTGCTTCGTCGCGACTCTTCGCCGCCGTACCAAGCGCCTTTTCGACGAAAGCAGCATGATGAAGAAGTTCATTATGCTCAACAGCAAAGCACAAAACGTATCATCAATCGAATCTAGAATCTTCACGAAGACGAGGACAAAGCCAAAACTAACCTTCAACAATGCGATGGCGATTGTCCAGCCACGCATGCTATCGACCCATCTCAAGGACTTGCTCCGCCAGGCGACCAACGTCCTTCACGATGAGCTGCATTAGAAGAAAACAAAATATCAGCAACAACACCAAGTATATATTCGACTGCAAAAATAGCAAAAGGATGCTTACATGATCCTCCAGGCACTCTGAAGATGACTGTTGTGCAGTCATCCGGGCAACCATCTGGTGTCCCCCAACATGCGGGGAACTCGACGAGTTGTGCCTAGAGTGGCCCGCCAATGGAGGAGAGGAAGATCGTTCGGCCACTTCCATGGCCTTGGAGTCTGCGACTCCGGATTCCTTCACAAATTGGACGTCGTTAGAAGACGACGAAGCTGCTTGACTGCAAAACACATCCAGCAAAAACTTCAGGGAAAGTAGCTCTAAAAAGAATCTAATACAAAGTTACGAATGCAGAACTCACTAGTACAAGTTATCAAGGTCGAAGGATTGCTCCTCCGACTCCGACGACTCCTTCGGTAGTCGCATCTTCTTCCGGGTAGGAGGAGCCATGGAATGCACAGGAATGGCGGGGATAGGCTCCTCTGCAGCAGCAGAAGGACCTTCCGATGTCGTCGAAGAAGTAGCGTCAGAATCCTTGCTGTGAGAATGCTTGCGAGTGTCCTGGTCGCTGAACTCGGGGGCTCCCTCTTCTTCTTTTATGGGACGGTCGACTCCGACTCGTCCTCTTCATCCACTTCGCGAGGGATAACCCCTTTAGGATGAGGGGGCAAATTGGGAGACACCTTCCAGTCCTGCATTCAGAAGATAAAATATTATATATCAAAGCATCATAAAAGGCAATCAAAATGGAAACTACTTCATAGGACAGTTCCACCTTAGGACAAGGTTTGGAGGCATCAAAAGGAGGCATGACAGGTTCACCTGGGAGAACCTCCTTGGTGGTGTATTCGGTCACCAGTCGCACCCTCTTATCAACCTCACCCGCAGAAATGGCATCGGCAGATACGCGAGTGATGTCGTCGGATTCATGACAAGTACGCCATGAGGGGGTCCTCGGGGCGTGTGGAAGAGAGGGGTGTGAGACGTACGGTGTTCCGGGACGGTGAGCACACAAGTTTACCCAGGTTCGAATCCGTCGGCTTTGGACGGATCCTACTCCTACTAGCAATCTAGTAATATGGCAGAGATAGAATATGGGTTACAAGGGTTTTGCCTGTGCGAGTTGAGATTGTAGACTATTGTGAGGGTGCCCTAAAGGCTCTCCCTAGGACAGCTTATATAGATATCCGGCCTAGGGTTTACAGGAGAGATCTATCCAGCTACGATTAAGAGTCGGTTACATAGTACATCTTGAACTACAAGCAACACTATGGGCCTATGTCACTAAGTCTTCTAGGCCTTCCCGTAGCCGGACTGGACTCCGTTTTATTCTCCCTGACTGGGCCGCCTGTGAAGCAAAGCTCTATCCCGAAGTGGGCCATCCTGGTCAGTAAGGAACTGTGAGGATACCCAGAAAGTATATCCCCAACAGCAGACCCCGGAAGCCTCCAAGATCCAAAGTCGGATTTATCATCATCTAGCTTGATCTCCGGCTTGCAGAATCTTGAAGGGTTCCTGAAACTTCAAAACAAAAGATACAATCTGGGGTTCAAAAAATAAGTCAGACCTATGAGTACGTTTATTCGTGTTTCTAGCTCGAAATTCAAACTAAGCCGGAACTTGGTCTCTGATGTAATCCGACAACAGTCATGGTCAAGTCACGTCACTGACAGACATTTTCTGTCAGCATGACCGTTGGTGGGTGCGCCTTTCGTGGAACCTAGGTGTCGTTTCAATGCGTGCATGGAGATCAAGGAGGCGTAATCATCACGTGGGGGTTTTCCAGTCCCTTGCACGACGCGTGGCATGTTTGTTGTAGCGTTCACACGAATCTTGACGCACCTGATGGATATAAGTGGTGTGGATTCCTTCCCCCATCTTCTTCACCAGTTCTAGCGATGTTTCCTTCTCCTCTACGCCTCCCATGAACCTAGCACTCCACTGCCTCCAGTAAAAACACCTCCAGTGCCGCCCATCTAAGGTCACCGACGCACCCGAAAGAATGGCTTCCTCATCAGCCTCCGGCTTGGCAGCGACGGCAGCGGCGATGGCGATGGTGGCGGTGGCAGAGAAGGAGAGCTACCATGGAGTTTGGATCCCATGCATCCTCGACGATCCCAAACTCCACGTCGTTGAAGACGAAGGGCTCCTCCACACCAGCGACAGGCGGAGCGGCTTCGGCGAAACCGTCCCCAACCCCCACGATGACGAGCGAGTGCACTTCAGCACTCACCTTGACAGAGGTCTGAGTTTTCCTCCCTCGGATTTCTTTTCTGAGGTTATAGATCATTACGGAGTTCATCTCCACCATCTCCCCCCGAACTCCATCTTAGAGATGAGTGCGTATGCCTCTTTGTGCGAGGGGTATCTTGGCATTAGGCCGAGCCTTACTCTCTTCCGATACTACTTTCATGTCCGGAGAAATTCCACAACTGCGTCACACATGCAGAGGCTATGTGAGCCTCTGCGGCGCCCGCGTCAGCCGACATGGGCGTCGTCCCCCTTGTCGGCCATGCCCTGGTGGTCCTGCCCTTGCTTGCTTCGCTCAGGTAGTGCGTACCGGGGCTTCTTTTGACCAGCGAGATTCCTTCCTTCTCCTAGAAGCTAGACGTGACCCGGATCATAGCTGATCCGGCCACACCAGTTCCTGCATACAAGTAAAACAAGCATTTCCGACTTACTCCTTAAGTCGGTTGAGACTTAGTTAGGCGAACGCCCCAGGTCCGGGTTACCCTGTGATTCGTCCTGCCTTGAGGTGACCCGGCCAGCATCCGCTTTTGCCTTGCCAAACCTCGGCTAACTCGGCCTTTATACCCTGGCGTGACCCTACCCGAGAGTATCACCCCAACATTAGTCCCCGAAGCTGGTGCGGTCTTAGCTGCCTTGGCCGCTAAGGCCACATCAGGTTCAATTCTGTGCTCTGGTCATTATTTCCGAGTTACCTCTTTATCTCGGATTATATTGATTTATGTTCCCTTCGCACATTCCAATGTTTTCACTTGCCGGTCGGGTTACCACTCTAACTCGGACCTCATGGTTTTACTTTCCCTCTGCACATTCCAAGTTTTCACTTGCTGGCCGGGTTACCATGGTTCCATCCGGGTCTTGCTTCCTTCTCTCGTACGCCAACCCATGTGGAGGCTAATCATTATGTTGTCTTATTTTAAGGGCCAGCATAGTAACCGCCGCAGTGATTGTCAGTTATCACTGTGCGCGGGTCACGTCACGCCTGCCTCCTCGTTTACCGTGTCCATAGTGTGGCTTCGTGCTGATTGGTTGATGCGGGTAATACACGGCCACATCGTGTGGCGCAGCTACAGGACACGACCCCACTTTCCTCTCGTGGGTGAGGTTAAATAGGGGAGGGGCGCACTCCTTTGGATTTTTCCCCTCCCGCGCCCCTCTGCCCCTAGCTCTTCTTCTTCTTCTTCCCCGCGACAGCGCCGCCGCCAGTGCTTCTCCGTAGCAGCGCCGCCGCCGCATTTTTTTCTACACCTTTGCCTCTTCACCACCGCTATGCGCCTCCTCCACCACGGGTCGTTGCCAATCTAGGCCACTGCCCCCCACCGCCGCTAGTGCCAGCGAGGTCAGCGAACACTAGATGACGGAGGAGGAGCTCGTTGTCGCCGAGCAAGAGATGGAGGAGGACACCGTGGCGGCGGAGCGTGGTGCGTGGGCCGGGTCTTGGGTCTGCCAAGACGACCTGGATTGGCTCTACCGCACCAGACGCATCCCCGCCGGCGTCGCCGCTCGTCTTGCCTCCGCCGAACTGGCCCCCTCACCCAATCCGGGTGAGTACGTCGTGTTCTTGTCCCACTTCCAGCGGGGGTTTGGTTTGCCGGTCAGCGACTTCTTCCGGGATTGGCTTAGCACCTAGGGACTCCAGCCGCACCACCTTCCTGCCAATGCCATTACCTCTCTTTCCCCTTTTGCCTCTACGATCGAGGGCTATGCCGGACTATGGCCCACGAAGGAGCTATGGATCCGGTTTTTTGGCCTTCGTCGTAATGTCATCCCAAACATCCAACTTGATCCGGAGGACAAGCAACTCACTCAATTCGGAGCTGCGTCCATCTCACCCCGGAGGCTTTCTGGTTTTCCCCAGGTCACCGGGCTGGACACCTGCAAAGGGTGGGCCCGGACTTTCTTTTACGTCCGGAATACAGGCACTGAAGACTTAATCCGGCTGCTCCCCTATACTCCGGGCCCACCTAACCCGGAACTGTGGGATGTCGTCCCCAAGAAGCCCACGGCCTTGGCCAACCAGGTCAACAAGAGGTTCGCGGAGCTGAAGAAGCTCGGGTTGCGCAATGAGGATGCTATGATCACGTTCGTGCGCAACCGAATTTCCCCCCTCCAGAAGCGCACCCACAAGGTGTGCCATATGAGCTTCGGTCGCGACCCCAACCGGACCTCATCCTTTGAGTTGAGCAACATGGAGATATATCGCCGGGTTAAGGTTCTCTTCACCACCCACAAGGACTTCTCCTCTCAGTGGACTTGGGGAATTGAGCATTATTGCCGTGACAGGCTTCCTCCCGCGGTAAGCTTCGTGGTGCAAACTTACTCCGGACTAATTATATATCGGTCATTGTTGCATTTTTGACTCTGATGTTCATTCTTTTCCTTAGAAATTTCTTCAGTAGACCCTCGAGGACGGCACAGATCTGACCCTTAAGTGGGCGCCGGACCGGGAGACCCCGGATGAGGAAGAGCCGGACCAGGAGATGTTCCTCCTGATGACCGAAGCTACAAAGCGACCCACGGGTAAATCCTCTTCTATTAGAGATTGGCCTGATGATGAAGATGCTCAGATGTCGAGGTGATTGAACCTGTTGATGCTGTCCCCCTTTCTTTTGCTTTTCTGGCATCAGCTAATCCCGGTGGGCATACCCACGAGGACCCTCCCCTTGCTACGGGCGAACCTGTTCCGGTAGCGCCGAAGAAGAAGCGCGGAGCGGCACCAAGTTCTTCCTCTAGACCTTCTCAACCCGCCAAAAGGCGAAAGAAGTCCAGAGACAAAACTGCCTCCAAGCCAATAGGCAAGGCCCCAGCACGAAGGGCTCGGAAACCCAAGGAGCCCCAAATCTCGGATGCGTAAGTCATTTTTTCCTTCTGCAACTTGCTCTTCCTTGTATTGTTGTAATTTCTCTTCTGACATTATTTGATTTGGCAGGGCTGCGGTGGAGGTACCTCAGAGTGGATCTAGCATCTCTTCGCCACTCCAGCCTAACCCTTCTCCTCCTCGTGACGACGAGTCACGCCCACTGAGCCCTATTCCTGAGGGTTCTGCGGCTGCTCCGGGTTCTGTTCTACCTCGTCAAGAGGAGGGTAAACTTGGAGCGGGGGAGAACGGCCCAGCCGAGGCGACGGCATCCACGACTTCGGCTTTCCCGCAACCAGCCACCACCGAAGCTACCTCGGCAGCAGGACTAGCTCCAGCACTAGTAACCGAACCAGCACCAGCACCAGTTCCGGCACCAGCACCAAGTCCAGTAGCAAGAAAATCAGCAGCTGCACCAAGTCCAGCAACAAGAGCACCGGCGCCAAGTTCTTCCGCCTCATCCGAGTCTTCTCATCCTCGGCGAGGAACTACCCCGGCAGCTCCTAAGGGAAAGTCCGCTGCAACCACTTCCTCTTCTCAGCAAGCAAATGGCAAAAAGGCTTCTGACGCTACCAAATCGTCATTCGTCGAGGCTGGGCAGCGTACCCTCGCATCAATGCTTCCCAAGAAGGCTCCAGCAGCGAAGGACGCCCCTGCCGAGCCAACCGATGCACAACAGATGGTTCTGCACACCAGCCCAGCCCTTTCCTTGGTTGAGAGGAAAGAGGCGCACGCGAAGGGCTTGGTGGCGCCCCATATGCCTACCGGCGACCGGTACCCTCCGATGTTGATTGAATTTGTCAACAACTGGAACAAGGCTGAGTTCATCCATGACGACGATCTCCCGGAGAGGTTCGGCCCCACCGAGTTTTCCTCCCAAATGAACACAGTCGCTAAGGCAATCAACCTCGCCGGGCGGATGATGGAGGTACGTCGCTTCCCCTTTACATGCCATAGATAATAACCATTAGTCCCCGAGCCTCCGGGGGAGTAACTTGTTACTCGGCCGGATGCTCTTTAGATAACTAACGTAGCTCCATGAGAACTTTGAACATGCACACACCTAGAGCCGGGTTAAGTTCCACTTGGCCCGGATTTTTTTACACTTCGAACATGCACACACCTAGAGCTGGGTTAAGTTCCACTTGGCCTGGATTTTTTGTACACTTCGAACATGCACACACCTAGAGCCGGGTTAAGTTCCACTTGGCCCGGATTTTTTGTACACTTTGAACATGCACACACCTAGAGCCGGGTTAAGTTCCACTTGGCCCGGATTTTTTGTACACTTCGAACATGCACACACCTAGATCCGGGTTAAGTTCCACTTGGCCCGGATTTTTTGTACACTTCGAACATGCACCAAGCTAATTTATGTTTATGTACTCCTTTCAGGTGACCACCAATCGCCGGAGTGCTGAATTCCAATGTCTGCTGGATACCCACAAGATGCTACACGCCAAGCAAACTACACTTCTCATGGAATACGAGAAAAGGGGTAAATTTCTTCCTTGGCGCTTCTTTGCTTTTCTTCATCTTCCTCTACCGAACTAATCTCATCATTCAGTTTCCGCAGCTGGGGTGGAGGCTGAGAACAAGATTATGCGGAAGAATCTGGAGCAGATCAAGGGTAAGTCATTTTTGTCCGACCTCACAATGCTTTCCATTTCCTTTTCTCCTTGGCTCGGCAAACATTCATACCTCGGCTCTACCGGGTCAACACACTATTTCAGCATCGCTTGAAGATAGTGTGGCCGTGCCTGATATGATGCTGCATTTTCTCGAACAAGCAGGGCAGCATCAAGCCGAGCTTAAGAAGAAAGATGATGAGCTCGCCCTCCTCCGGACCAAGGACGATGAGATCGCCAGGCTCAAGGCTGAGATGGAGAGAATGAAGGCCCAACACCAATCCGAGCTCGAAAAGGTTGGTCAGGATTACACAGAAGAGTGCGAGCACCTCAATCTACAGATCGCCAAGGACTAGGATCTACTCAAGGAGTCCGACATCCAGCTTGGGTCGACGAATGCTGAGCTTGATCAGCTTCGTAAGAGACGTGATGACTGCACCAGGGATTTGACCCGGATCCTCAACACATTCTGGCTCGGAGAAGATACTCCGGAGACCACCGCAATGCTTGTTGAGAAGCTAATGGAAACTGAGACCCAGCTCGACCTCTGGAGAGAGTCTGCTGGACGTGCCACAGATGATACCATTCTTCATCACATACTCACGTGGTATGAGAAGATCGATCTCAACCTCCTGACACGTCTGCGCACAGGATCCAGATGGACCAATGACCCGTAGTGGGTAGCTCGGCGCCAGGCTTGCGCCCATAGCCTCATAGAATACGCTCCCATTCATGAATGGGCTGAGGGACCGAGCTTCCAGGAAGCCGCTGGGGACGAAGAGGTTGAGCACGATGAAGATGGCTCGGACAGTGAAGGGGAAGATGACGCCTCGGATATTGAAGGCAGCCAAGATGATGCCAAACTTCCTCCTCCTGCTGCTCCTTGAGCGAAAAAACTTAAAAATTTATCAGATCCCCGGTATGCCGGGTGGAGTTGTATCCCATATACATGTGATATTTTGCTACTAAGTTCTTATGCCGGATTAACTTGGGCGTAGTCCCCGAGTTTCTTTTTCTTGTTCGTCCAATCTTTTGGCTCGGCTCGTGTCTACCTTGATTCGGTTTTACGACTTACAAATCCGAGCTTCAAAAATTGTTTTAACAATACTGGGAAACTTTTAGACTTAGCTCAAAAATAAAACTGCATAATAACATGAAAATAACTAAAAGGTTAGTCCGAAAAATAAACGTCGGCTCGAATAAATTCTTTTCCTTAGTCGTTTTTCATGTGCTACGCAATTCCAAACTTGTTCTCTTGCTTGCCATGAAGCCAATTCTTGTTGGACAGCAGTAAGTCGAAGAGTTGGGTTCTTGGGGCTCACACATTACTAATCCGAGTTAAGTAGAACAACTTATTCCAGCTAACGCACAAAAGACAACAAATATTATTAAGGCAGTCCCCGAGTTACTGCTCGAGGTGCCAACACTTCATTTGCTAAGCTCATCGCCGGCATACATACCGACACATGAGAAGACTCGGATACATACACTTCTTTGCTAAGTGTAGAAAGGACGAAGGAGAGCTACATTCCATGGACGCTTAGATTCCTCGCCGGACCTGTCCGCCTTGTTCTTTTCCTGTGGCTTTGCGTCTATAAGATAATAAGAATCATTGTGCAATGCTTTGCTCACGATGAATGGCCCTTCCCATGGGGGGATAATTTATGCATGCCGGCAGTACGTTGTACCAACCGGAGCACCAGATCGCCTTCCCGAAAGACTCGGGGGCTTACTTTCCGGCTATGATAGCATCGGAGATTTTGCTGATATATGGCGGATCTGGACAATGCCAGTTCTCTCGCTTCTTCCAGCAGATCAACATCATTTTGCCGGGCTTCATGCACTTCGGCTTCTATCTATTGGGTGACCCTAGGCGAATCATGCTCTATGTCGGCTGGTAACACAGCTTCTGCCCCATATACCAGAAAAAACGGCGTATAGCCTGTTGATCGATTTGGAGTTGTTCTTAAACGCCACAATACTGCTGGTAGTTCTTCTATCCAGCACCCCGCTGATCTTTGCAGCGGCTCAATGAGCCGGGGTTTTATCCCGGATAATACTAATCCATTGGATCTTTCCACTTGTTCGTTCGATGCGGGGTGGGCTACCGAGGCTACGTCCAGCCGGATCTTCTTATCCCGGCAGAAACGCACAAATGCTCCTTCCGCAAAATTTGTGCCATTATCAGTTATGATACTATGAGGATAACCGTACCTCCAGATGATATCTTTGAGAAATTTTACGGCCGTAGCTCCATCACACTTTCTTATAGGCTTTACTTCAATCCACTTCATAAACTTGTCCACCATTAGCAAAATGTGAGTCATATTTCCCCTTGCTGGTTTGAACGGGCCGACCATATCCAAGCACCATACGGCAAATGGCCAAGTAATTGGTATGGTCTTGAGTTCCGACATTGGCATATGTGTCTTGGTAGCGTACCTCTGACAACCATTACATTTTCTCACCAGATCTTCTGCTTGCTCCAAGGCACTTGGCCAGTAGAATCCATGCCAGAAAGCTTTTGCTACCAAGGCTCGGGATGAGGCATGATGCCCGCATTCTCCTTGATGTATATCTCGGAGGATGTCAAGCCCTTCTTCCGGGTGAACACATCGCTGGAGGACATTGGTCACACTTCTTTTGTATAGTTCGGAATTGATGATCGTGTACGCCTTTTCCCTCCTCTGTGTTTGCCTGGACAGCACTTCCTCTATGGGTAACGTTCCATCTTTCAGGAATTGAAATATAGGTAGTGCCCACACTGGAACTGCTCGCGCAGGGAACACATCCTCATCAATCTCCATCTGATCCACCGGCATAACTTCAACCGGATCATGCTGAGCAGTCCCCGGGTCTTGCGAAGCAGTCCCCGGGTTCACTGAAACAGTCCCGGGTTTGCCGAGGCAGTCCCCGGGTTTCGTGCACCACTTCCCATGTCAATGTCCATCGGCACAGCTCCGGATTCCGTGTCCTCCGGGACATAGATCGAGTCGGTTTCTGGGGATGGCCTGATGGATGGTTTCTTGAGGTGCTCTAATGCTACTCCTGGTGGAACTGCTTGTCGAGTTGACCCGAGCTTTGACACCATGTCGGCAGCCTCATTTTCCACCCGGGGTACATGGTGAAATTCACATCCCTCAAAGTAACCAGATATCTTTTGCACATGAAATCTGTACAGTGCCATGTTTGGATCAAGGGCGTCCCACAGTCCCGACACTTGCCGCACCACCAAATCCGATTCACCAAAGCATATGATCCGACGTATCCCAATCTCTTTTGCCACCTTGAGCCTGTGCACAAGTGCTTCATACTCAGCGACATTATTTGATGCTGCGAAATGGATCTGCAGCACGTATTTCAACTGGTCCTTTTTTGGCGAAGTAAGTACAACTCCGGCACCTAGCCCGGTTTTGGTTTTTGATTCGTCAAAGTGCATTCGCCAATAGTTTGGATCTGGGAGTGGTGGTTCGTATTGCACCTCGGCACAATCCACGAAAAAGTCTGCCACAACTTGAGATTCGATGGCCTCTCTTCTGTCATATTGCGGCGCATAAGGAGCTAGCTCAATTGCCCATTTTGCAATTCTGCCACTCGAATCCTTGTTACTCATTATCTCGGATATGGGGGACTCACATATGACCCTGATGGGATGCTCCTCAAAGTAGTGCTTCAGCTTCTTGGCGGCCATGTACACGCCATATGCCACCTTTTGATAGTGTGGATAGTTCTGCTTTGAGGCTGACAACACCTCACTCAAGTAATACACTGGCCTTTGCACCGACTTACCTTCCTCGTCGCGCTCCACCACTATCACTTCACTTACAACTCGGTTGGTTGCGGCTATATAGAGCAACATTGGCTCCTTTGATAGTGGTGAGGCCAACACTGGTGCAGTGGCTAACATATTCTTCAAGTGGGAAAAGGCTTCATCGGCCTGCAGTGTCCAAACGAACTTATCCGACTTTTTCATGAGTTGGTAAAGAGGCAATGCCTTTCTCCCAACCGACATACAAACCGACTTAACGAGGCCAGGAAACCTGTGAATTTCTGGACATCGTTAAGACACTTCGGCAGTTCCATTCGTTCGATGGCCCGGATTTTGGTTGGATTAACCTCGATACCTCGGCTGGAAACAAGAAAACCGAGCAACTTCCCAGCCGGGACACCGAAGGTGCATTTTTCCAGGTTAAGTTTCATCCGGAACCTCCTTAGGTTCGCAAACGTTTGCCTGATATCTTCAAGGAGCATTTTGCTTTCCTTGGTCTTGATAACCACATCATCCACGTACACCTATACATTTTGACCTATTTGGTCGTGCAAACATTTTTGCATACATCTTTGGTACGTTGCCCTTGCATTACGTAAACCAAACGGCATGGTGCGATAGCAATAAGCCCCGTACGGGGTAATAAACGCAGTCTTTATTTGATCATCCGGATTCAGAGGTATCTGGTGGAAACCAGAATATGCATCAATGAATGACAACAATTCACATCCAGCAGTTGAGTCTATGACCTGATCTATTCTTGGCAGCGGAAATGGATCTTTTGGACACGCCTTTTTCAGGTTCGTGTAATCGATACACATTCGCCAAACCACTGCCACGTTCGGATCATCCTTCTTCTCCACCAGCACCGGATTAGACAACCAATCCGGGTAAAGAACTTCCATGATAAATCCTGCAGCTAGCAACCGAGTTATCTCATCTCCGATGACTTTCCTCCTATCCTCGGCGAAGCGGCGGAGAGGTTGCTTCACTGGCTTAGCTCCGGGTCTCACATTCAAAGAGTCCTCGGCCAACTCCCTCGGAACACCTTGCAAGTCCTGTGTGGACCAAGCAAAAATGTCCCGATTCTCACGGAGGAAGCTGACGAGCTCGCTTTCCTATTTATCACTTAACCCGGCACCAATTGTTACGGTGCGCTCTGGGAACATGTCATCAACAGGAACCTTCTTGGTATCTTTCGTGGCCTGGAAGGAGACACTTCCATGTGGGTTACTCATTGCCGACATATACTGCTGCGCGGACTGAGCCAATGCCGCCACCTCTTGAATTTTCCTTTTTTTCCTGCGCAATCACAAGTGACTCGGCTAAGTTAGATCCGGCTGACGCACACTCCATGGAACGTCAGAATTCCCCAGCAATGGTAATCACCCCGTTTGGTCCGGGCAACTTCATCTTCAAGAGGTCTGACAGCTGCGACAGGGAATTCAACAGAATCTTGCAGTCCTTCGGCATGCAGGAGGAACTCGCAAGATTGAAGGAGTCGAAAGACAACAGTCTGCCTCCCCTAAGCAGGCCAAGTTCACCCGACCTGTCCTTGGACTCGTCGGTGCACACGAAGAAAGTCTACGTCCATCCAACGGACCCGACAAAGACGACCCTCATCGCTAACAACTTGAGTTCCACATAGGAACTCGCGCTCGTCGAATTCCTTCGTGAGCACTAGGAGATCTTCGCCTGGTGTCCAGGGGACATGCCAGGAGTTCCCAGGGAATTCCCCGAGCACTCACTCAACGTGAATCCAGACGCAAGGCCAGTCAAGCAGACAATTCGGCGACTGTCTGAACCAAGAGCAAAAGCTGTCGGGATGGAGATCAAAAGACTCCTCGACACCAAATTCATACGTGAGATCAAGAAAAGCACTTGGCTCACTAACATAGTGCTTTTTCCCAAAAAAGACACGGATATCCTGCGGATGTGCGTGGAATTCACCTCCTTGAATAAGCACTGCCCAAAGGATCACTTCCCGTTGGCGCGAATTGACCAAATCATCGACTCCACCGCGGGATGTGAGCGGCTCTACTTCCTCGACGCCCACTCAGGCTACAATCAGATTCGAATGAAGGAGGAGGACCAGGAGAAAACGGCGTTTACGACGCCCTTTGGTGTGTTCTGCTAGAGCACGATTCCCTTCGGGCTAAAAATGCAGGAGCCACCTATCAGCGGTGCATGCAGGCTTGCCTCAAGAATCAACTTGGTCGGAACATCCAAGTCTACATTGACGACATCGTCATCAAAACCAAAGGGGAAGCCTCACTAATCGACGATCTACGCGAGACCTTTGCCAACCTCGACCGCTACCGAATCAAGCTCAATCCGGACAAATGTGCCTTCAGCGTGCCATCTGGGCGGTTACTCAGGTACGTCATCTCCGCGAGAGGGATCGAAGCAAACCCGAAGAAAAGAAAGGCCATACTGGCCATGGAGAAGCCAAAGAATGTAAGAGGCGTCTAGCAGCTGGCTCGGCGAATCGCGGCGCTAAGTCGATTTATCAGTCGCATGGGCGAAAAGGCATTGCCCTTCTACCAACTTCTCTGCAAAACTGACAAATTCGAGTGGACGGATGAGCGCAAGAAGCATTCGAGGACCTCAAGCGTTTACTATCCACCTCGCCAGTACTGGTGACTCCACGCAAAAATGACCCGCTGTTGCTCTACATCTCCGCCACCAACCAGGTGGTCAGCACGGTGCTTGTGGTGGAACGAGCCGAAGAAAATATGGTCCACGGGGTCCAGCGCCCAGTCTACTACCTCAGGGAGGTGCTCACACCAACAAAACAGCAGTACCCGCACTACCAGAAGCTGGTGTACGACGTCTTCATGATAGCCAGGTGACTGCGCCACTACTTCCAGGAGCACTCAATCGTGGTAGTCAACGACGGCCCACTCGGGCATATACTCAATAACCCTGATGCCACCGGGAAAGTCACGCTTTGGGGAATCGAACTGTCTCCATGAGACATCACATACGAAAAGCGTGACGCGATCAAGTCGCAAGTCCTCCCTGATTTCCTCGTGCACTGGATGGAGAACCAGCTCCCCAACAAGCCAGATATGTCCTACCTATGGACAATGCACTTCGACGGATCCAAACGAAAGGACGGAGCTGGCGCAGGTGTCATACTGACATCGCCCCAGGGAGACAAGCTGAAATACATTCTGCGAATGCAGTTCACTGCCTCCAACAATGAAGCTGAGTACGAGGCTCTAATCCATGGGATGTGGATGGCGAAAGCCTGTGGCGCCAAAAGGCTCATCATGTACGATGAATCCAAACTGGTGGTCAACCAAACGATGCACGAGAGTGACGCACTGAATGACAACATGATCGCCTATCGCGACCTCTACGACACACTCGAAAGGGACTTTGATGGCTGTGAGGTGCGACATGTGGGTCGTGAAAGCAATGAAGAGGCGGATCTCCTTGCCAATATTGGCTCCACCTACGCCCCCATACCACCTAGGGTATTTCTCGAGCGCATCTACGAATGCTCCATCAAGCCAAAGGCTCCAGAGAAGAAAGCAAGCGCGTCAACGGACTCGGGGGCTCCGCCACCCAATGAGCCAATGGAACTCGACAACCTGGAGCTTGATAGAGGACTCGAAGGACCAATGGGCATCATGATGATCGAGCCATCTTGGACACAACCCTACATCACATATCTACTCAGCAAGAAGCTGCCAGAAGACCCAACTGATGCACGGTAGATCACGCACCGATCCAAGGCATTCGCCCTCATCAATGGCAAACTGTACAAGCGCAGCATCACACGAGTGCTCCAACGGTGCGTCTCCAACGGGGACGGAAGGGCTATCCTCCTCGACATCCACGAAGCCACCTGCGGGCACCATGCTGGTAGTCGCGCCCTCATTGCCAAAGCTCTGCGAGCTGGATTTTACTGGCCCACGGCCATGCGTGACGCCAAGGACATCGTCCAGCGCTGCAACACTTGCCAGCAATTCGCGTACAAACCTCACGCACCTGGCACGGAACTCCGGCCAATACCACTGGCTTGGACCTTCGCGCAATGGGGACTAGACATGGTCGACAAGCTCCCGAAATCCACGCCAGGAGGTTATGTTTACCTCTTGGTTGCAGTCGACAAGTTCACCAAGTGGATCGAGGCCATGCCGGTGACAAATCACTTAGGAGCCTGCGTTGTCAAATTCTTCGAGTCCATTGTCTACCGCTTTGGAGTGCCACACATCATCATCACAGACAATGGGACGAACTTCACCTTTAAGGAGTTCTAGGAATTCTGCGAAAACCTAGGAATCAACATAAGCTACGCCTCGGTGGCTCACCCGCAGACGAATGGTCAAGTTGAAAAGGCCAATGGCCTTGTCTACGGCGGAATCAAGAAGAGACTCCTATGGCCACACGAACAAGCCACCGGATGCTGGCCAGACGAGTTGCAATCCGTACTCTAGAGCTTACGCACAACTCGAATCAGTGCCATGAGATTTGAAGCAGTGCTACCCATAGAAGTACGCTACAAAGCCCTACGGGTGGTCGCTTACAGCGAGCAGGAGTCAACTCTTGCACTCGAAGACCCCGTCGACCATCTTGAAGAGGCACAGGAAATCGCAGCGGAGAGATCAACGATCTACCAAAAAAGCCTCCACAACTACCACAGTAGAAGGCTATGCCCCAGACCCTTCGTTGAAGGAGACCTGGTCCTACGACTGAAGCAGCAAGGGCATCTCAAGCTCGAGTCCCCTTGGGAGGGACCTTATGTGATTACAGAAGTAATCCCAGGTGGCGCCTATCGCCTTAAAGATCTCGAGATAGGAGTCGCATACTCCAATCCCTGGAACATCGCGCAGCTGCGTCTCTTCAGCTAGGCTACTTAGCCACACATTGTACCTCGTACTATTCTGCGAATAAATAAACCTAAGTGCCCCAAAACTCTGTGTTTTCCTCATTTTCCTGCAAACTTATCACTCGGGGGCTGCGCCACCCTTTACCCTTTCGTTCTACGAAAAAATCGCAGTTTTCCTGAGTAGCTGACACAACATTAATAGAACCCTTGATAAACACCAACCTAGTTGCAACGCACCTGAGATGTTGGCAAGGTGCTGAGATAACACAAGTCGGGTTAACGAAAAGAAACTACAGAGTACAAATACACTCGCAAAATAGAAAAGCTAGCAAGCTCTTCACATATCAATGGGTATTAATTACACCCAACATATTCATATGAATTTTAGAACACTTGTACAAATATGTGCAGGATACAAGTCACACTACTACTGCAACAGAAGAACGTTCGTTTGTTCCTCGAAGAAATCGACAATTTCTTATGTTGGGTGATCAACCGCTTGGTAGTGCGGAACCATGTCCTAGGTCATACCTTCTGGCGGAGGCGGTGGCCCAGCAGAAATAGCTGCAACATCTACATCCGTCCTATGCAGTCGCACCAGCGACAATGTAACCTTCGCACCAGCTACTAGCTTCTACTGCACGCACTCGCGAACCGCACTCAAATCTTGGAACTTCGCCAGAAGAGCCAACAGGCTTGAAGGGACGGCGTCCAACATGAACATCATTTGATAAACATGCCTAAGGCCTGACTGCGCCTTCTTCAAAAAATGAAGTACTTGAGAAGCACAATCCTGCAGGGTCGCCAGCGCGATTGCACGATCGTGATCCACCCAAAAGTACCCACTCGCCTGCAGTTTCTCCTGGGTCAGGTCATTCATTTGAATGGCAATTCAGTCCTTCTCATCCTGCGTATGACGAGCACTGACAACTACACTAAGCAAAAGGGCAAAGTATGAAGACAAGGCGTCGACGCGACTGACTAAAAGAAAAGGTGAGAGGGCAGAAAGCTAACATTTGAATTGCTCATTCAGCTGCGCCACCTCCTCCAAGAGATACTTCTCACGCGCAGTGGCCTTCTCTGCCTTTGACTTCCATACATCTATGCTACCACGGTGGATGGGCAATTCACGCTCCAACTGCTAAATGCGATCGCGCAATCGTTAAAGCAATGACAACACCTCCACCTTTGAGCGTGACTGCGCCAAGGCTTCATCGGTGGACGAAGGATCACGAGGATGATTTGAAGGACCACTCTACGTACCCTATCAATCAAGCAAGAGCAAAATAAGGGACCAAGAATACATTGATAAAAGGCGCGAATGCATTCAAGCACAGCAAAAGTCTCGACAGGGATACTCCCACAAAAGCATAGTTTCAACACGAAATAAACTACAACTATTACAGATTAGCTACTAAGGAGCAGTCCCCTTCTTCGACTTCGACTTTGACTTCGGGGGCCTCATCGAATTTGTGGCGGTCTCTGATGCCACAGACTTTCCGGTGCCAGCCCCTGATGCCGCAGCCTTCGCCGCCTTCTTCGCTCGGTGTTGCTCTTCAGAGTATTTGGCGACTATATTGATGAGTTGTGGCCCATACTTACCACAGACAGTAGCAAAGGGAGCAAACACTACCTGTTGGCCATCTGCACCGACGGGCATCGCCTTGGAGATCGTGGCAGGGTCCACCTCCACACCATGGTCTTGCACCACGCGAGTGCCATGGTGGCGCCGAAAGACCGTTGGGAGTTCTTGAAGTCCATGGGAATACCCCTAGCAAGGGATTCCACCAGGTCCTCAAGGCTGTCAATCAACTCAGCCTTGGGGGTTAAATCCTCGTGTATGCGACTGAGCACACCTTTGGCCTTCATCAGCATCCCCTGAAAGGAAATGTTGCGGTCTTCGACTGTGGCGATAGCACCCGCCAACGCATCTTCGTGACGAAGAGCCTAGCCGTCAAAGCTCAGGCTGCTGGCATCTACATACAGTAAAGTGTTAGCATAATAACACGATGTCGAAGCAAGAAACAGCAAAATTTCAGCTGAAAGAATACCTGATAGGGACTTAGCAATCGAGAAAAGTTGCTCCTAGAACAACTTCTCCCTCTCTGCATTGGAGGCGCGCAAGTCCTCTTCGTGCTTTCGCAAGTCTTCTTCGTGCTTTTGCGACTCCTCCAAGGCCGCGATTGCTTCGTCGCGACTCTTCGCCGCCGCAGCAAGCGCCTTTTCGAGGGGAGCAGCATGACGAAGAAGTTCGTTATGCTCAACTGCAAAGCACAGCACGTATCATCAATCGAATCTTGAATCTTCACGAAGACAAAGACATAGCCAAAAATAACCTTCAACAATGTGATGGCGATTGTCCAGCCATGCATGCTATCGACCCATGTCAAGGACTTGCTCCGCCAGGCGAGCAACTTCCTTCACGATGAGCTGCATTAGAAGAAAACAAAAGATCAGCAACAACACCAAGTATATATTCGACTGCAAAAACAGCAAAAGGATGCTTACATGATCCTCCAGGCACTCCGAAGATGACTGTTGTGCAGTCATCCGGGCAACCATCTAGTGTCCCCCAACATGCGGGGAACTCGACGAGTTGTGCCTAGAGTGGGCCGCCAATGGAGGAGAGGAAGATCGTTCGGCCACTTCCATGGCCTTGGAGTCTGCGACTCCGGATTCCTTCACAAATTGGACGTCGTTAGAAGACGACGACGCTGCTTGACTGCAAAACACATCCAGCAAAAACTTCAGGGAAAGCAGCTCCAAAAAGAATCTAATACAAAGTTACGAGTGCAGAACTCACCAGTCAAAGTTATCAAGGTCGAAGGATTGCTCCTCCGACTCCGACGACTCCTTCGGTAGTCGCATCTTCTTCCGGGTAGGAGGAGCCATGGCATGCACAGGAACGGCGGGGATTGGCTCCTCTGCAGCAGCAGAAGGACCTTCCGGTGTCGTTGGAGAAGTAGCGTTAGAATCCTTGCTGCGAGAATGCTTACGAGTGTCCTGGTCGCTGAACTCGGGGGCTCCCTCTTCTTCTTTTCTGGGACGGGCGACTCCGACTCGTCCTCTTCATCCACTTCGCGAGGGATAACCCCTTCAGGACGAGGGGGCAAATTGGGAGACACCTTCCAGTTCTGCATTCAGAAGATAAAATATTATATATCAAAGCATAATAAAAGGCAATCAAAATGGAAACTACTTCATAGGACAGTTCCACCTTAGGACGAGGTTTGGAGGCATCCAAAGGAGGCATGACTGGTTCGCCTGGGAGAACCTCCTTGGTGATGTTTTTGGTCACCAGTCGCACCCTCTTATCAACCTCACCCACAAAAATGCCATCGGCAGATACGCGAGTGATGTCGTCGGATTGATGACAAGTACGCCATGAGGGGGTCCTCGGGGCATGTGGAAGAGAGGGGTGTGAGACGTACGGTGTTCCAGGACGGTGAGCACACAAGTTTACCCAGGTTCGAATCCGCCGGCTTTGGACGGATCCTACTCCTGCTAGCAATCTAGTAATACGGCAAAGACAGAATATGGGTTACAAGGGTTTCGCCTGTGCGAGTTGAGATTGTAGACTATTGTGAGGGTGCCATAAAGGCTCTCCCTAGGACAGCTTATATAGATATCCGACCTAGGGTTTACAGGAGAGATCTATCCAGCTACGATTAAGAGTCGGTTACATAGTACATCTTGAACTACAAGTAACACTATGGGCCTATGTCGCTAAGTCTTCTGGGCCTTCCCGTAGCCGGACTGGACTCCGTTTCTTCTCCTTGACTGGGCCGCCTGTGAAGCAAAGCTCCAACCCGAAGTGGGCCATCCTGGTCAATAAGGAACTGTGAGGATACCTGGAAAGTATATCCCCAACAGCAGACCCCGGAAGCCTCCAAGATCCAGTGTCGGCTTTATCATCATCTAGCTTGATCTCCGGCTTGCAGAATCTTGAAGGGTTCCTGAAACTTCAAAACAAAAGATACAATAGGGGTCTCAAAAAATAAGTCGGACCTATGAGTACGTTTATTCGTGTTTCCAGCTCGAAATTCAAACTAAGCCGGAACTTGGTCTCTGATGTAATCCAACAACAGTCATGGTCAAGTCACGTCACTGACAGACATTTTCTGTCAGCACGACCGTTGGTGGGTCCACCTTTCGCGGAACCGAGGTGTCGTTTCAATGCGTGCATGGAGATCGAGGAGGCGTAATCATCACGTGGGGGTTTCCCAGTCCCTTCCACGACGCGTGGCATGTTTGTTGTAGCATTCACACGAATCTTGACGCGCCTGATGGATATAAGTGGTGTGGATTCCTTCCCCCATCTTCTTCACCAGTTCTAGCGATGTTTCCTCCTCCTCTACGCGTCCCATGAACCTAGCACTCCACTGCCTCCAGCAAAAACACCTCCAGTGACGCCCATCTAAGGTCATCGGCGCACCCGAAAGAATGGCTTCCTCATCATCCTCCGGCTTGGCAGCGACGGCAGCGGCGATGGCGATGGTGGAGGTGGCAGAGAAGGAGAGCTACCATGGAGTTTGGATCCCATGCATCCTCGACGATCCCAAACTCCGCGTCGTTGAAGACGAAGGGCTCCTCCACACCAGCGACTGGTGGAGCGGCTTCGGCGAAACCGTCCCCAACCCCCACGACGACGAGCTAGTGCACTTCGGCACTCACCTTGACAGAGGTCTGAGTTTTCCTCCCTCGGATTTCTTTTCTGAGGTTATAGATCATTACGGAGTTCATCTCCACCATCACCCCCCGAACTCCATCTTAGAGATGAGTGCGTATGCCTCTTTGTGCGAGGGGTATCTTGGCATTAGGCCGAGCCTTACTCTCTTCCGATACTACTTTCATGTCCAGAGAAATTCCATAACTACCGGTAATCCTTATATTACCGGTGCCATTAGTTTTTCGGTTAGGCGAGAGCGCGTTTATCCTCAAATCATGGCAAGTGAGTCGGTCAAACAATGGTCGTCCACTTTTTTCTAGCACAAGGATATCCCCGCTCCCGGCAAAGATCATGCTTTGTCGTCTTTCATTGATGGAGCCACCACGCCGCAAGAGTCCTGGGACGAGGTCGCTCCAGCTCTCAGTGACGATATGCTTCTCGCCAAGAGGCGGATCGAATATCTGATGAACCACAAGGGCCTGAAAGGGTCCGACTTTGTTCAATGCTGGGTGGCACGCTAGATCCAACCCCTTCAACATCATGGAGATCGACTGATGTATTCCATCATGTTGTCGAAGAAGGATTCCCTCTACATCAGCTCCAAGACCTTAAAGCCGAAAGATTATGTATGCCAAGTAAAATGCCTGATTAGGGAGCGGATTGAGAGGAAAATTCTGGAGCTGTCCCTAGACATGCATATAGCGGAAAATCCTATTGTGTCCGTAAACTTCAGCAGTAACTCTTTTTATGTGCTCATCTTTATGTTATCTTTGCAATACTAAGATACTTTTCCTTTTCAGCTTGCTGACTGTCGTGGTGGTGTCACGGCAGATGCCATGGATAGGCTAAAGGTGGGGACTAATACACGCTAGGGGAATCCAGGGAGGGATAGTGAAGTGATTCCTCACACAGAGGTTTGTATTTTCTTTGCTTCCAAGATTACAAGTGCTCCTAGAGCTGTATTGGAGAGAGGAGGAAGAAGGATCTCTCTTACTCTCACCCATAGATCACACTCAAAACCTTAGCCCAAACAGAATAGCGGAACCCTTTCTATTGAAAACCTAGCCCTCCTTATATAGAGGGAGCTAGGTCTCTGCCTAGGGCATACGTGGAGGCATATTCCTAAGAATATGCCTCCTCCCAAAGTAGTAAGCCGACCGAGGTGCTTTTCCCCCGCGTCACACATGCAGAGGCTATGTGAGCCTCTGTGGCGCCCGCGTCAGCCGACATGGGTGTCGTCACCCTTGTCGGCCACGCCCTAGTGGTCCTGCCCTTGCTTGCTTCGCTCAGGTAGTGCGTACCGGGGCTTCTTTTGACCAGCGAGATTCCTTCCTTCTCCTAGAAGCTAGACGTGACCCGGATCATTGCTGATCCGGCCACACCCGTTCCTGCATACAAGTAAAACAGGCATTTCCGACTTACTCCTTAAGTCGGTTGAGACTTAGTTAGGCGAACGCCCCCTGGTCCGGGTTACCCCATGATTCGGCCTGCCTTGAGGTGACTCGGCCAGCATCCGCTTTGGCCTTGCCGAACCTCGGCTAACTCGGCCTTTATACCCCGGCGTGAACTTACCCGGGAGTATCACCCCAACATTAGTCCCCGAAGCTGGTGCGGTCTTAGCTGCCTTGGCCGCTAAGGCCACAAAAGGTTCAATTCTGTGCTCTGGTCATTATTTCCGAGTTACCTATTTATCTCGGATTATATTGATTTACGTTCCCTTCGCACATTCCAAGTTTTCACTTGCCGGCCGGGTTACCACTCTATCTTGGACCTCATGGTTTTACTTTCCCTCTGCACATTCCAAGTTTTCACTTGCTGGCCAGGTTACCATGGTTCCATCCGGGTCTTGCTTCCTTCTCTCGTATGCCAACCCATGTGGAGGCTAATAATTATGTTGTCTTATTTTAAGGGCCAGCACAGTAACCGCCGCAGTGATTGTCAGTTATCACTGTGCACGGGTCACGTCACGCCTGCCTCCTCGTTTACTTCATCCACGCGTCATGCTATGGGATCAATTTCGTTCTGTGACCTTCAGTGTGGCTTCATGCTGATTGGTTGATGCGGGTAATACACGGCCACATCGTGTGGCGCAGCTGCAGGACATGATCCCACTTTCCTCTCGTGGGTGAGGTTAAATAGGGGAGGGGCGCACTCCTTAGGATTTTTCCCCTTCCGCGCCCCTCTGCCCCTTGCTCTTCTTATTCTTCTTCTTCTTCCCCGCGACAGCACTGCTGCCAGTGCTTCTCCGTAGCAGCGCCGCCGCCGCATTTTTTTCTACACCTTTGCCTCTTCGCCACCGCTACGGGCCTCCTCCACCACGGGTCGTTGCCAATCTAGGCCGCTGCCCCCCACCGCCGCTAGCGCCAGCGAGGGCAGCGAACACCAGATGACGGAGGAGGAGCTCGTCGTCGCCGAGCAAGAGATGGAGGAGGACGCCGTGGTGGCGGACCTTGGTGCGTGGGCTGGGTCTTGGGTCAGCCAAGACCACCTGGATTGGCTCTACCACACCAGACGCATCCCCGCCGGCGTCGCCGCTTGTCTTGCCTCCGCCAAACTGGCCCCCTCACCCATTCTGGGTGAGTACGTCGTGTTCTTGTCCGACTTCCAGCGGGGGTTCGGTTTGCCGGTCAGCGACTTCTTCTGGGATTGGCTTAGCACTTACGGACTCCAGCCGCACCACCTTCCTGCCAATGCCATTACCTCTCTTTCCGCTTTTGCCTCTACGATCGAGGGCTATGCCGGACTATGGCCCACGAAGGAGCTATGGATCCGGTTTTTCGGCCTTCGTCGTAATGTCATCCCAAACATCCAACTTGATCCGGAGGACAAGCAGCTCACTCAATTCGGAGCTGCGTCCATCTCACCCCGGAGGCTTTCTGGTTTTCCCCAGGTCACCGGGCTGGACACCTGCAAAGGGTGGGCCCGGACTTTCTTTTACGTCCGGAATACAGGCACTGAAGACTTAATCCGGCTGCTCCCCTATACTCCGGGCCCACCTAACCCGGAACTGTGGGATGTCGTCCCCAAGAAGCCCACGGCCTTGGCCAACCAGGTCAACAAGAGGTTCACGGAGCTGAAGAAGCTCGGGTTGCGCAATGAGGATGCTATGATCACGTTCGTGCGCAACCGAATTTCCCCCCTCCAGAAGCGCACCCACAAGGTGTGCCATATGAGCTTCGGCCGCGACCCCAACCGGACCTCATCCTTTGAGTTGAGCAGCATGGAGATATATCGTCGGGTTAAGGCTCTCTTCACAACCCACAAGGACTTCTCCTCTGAGTGGACTTGGGGAATTGAGCATTATTGCCGTGACAGGCTTCCTCCCGCGGTAAGCTTCGTGGTGCAAACTTACTCCGGACTAATTATATATCGGTCATTGTTGCATTTTTTACTCTGCTGTTCATTCTTTTCCTTAGAAATTTCTTCAGCAGACCCTCGAGGACGGCACAGATCCGACCCTTAAGTGGCCGCCGGACCGGGAGACCCCGGATGAGGAAGAGCCGGACCAGGAGATGTTCCTCCCGATGACCGACGCTACAAAGCGACCCACGGGTAAATCCTCTTCTATTAGAGATTGGCCTGATGATGAAGATGGCTCGGATGTCGAGGTGATTGAACTTGTTGATGCTATCCCCCTTTCTTTTGCTTTTCCGGCATCAGCTAATCCCGGTGGGCATATCCACGAGGACCCTCCCCTTGCTACGAGCGAACCTGTTCTGGTAGCGCCGAAGAAGAAGCGCAGAGCGGCACCAAGTTCTTCCTCCGGACCTTCTCAGCCCGCCAAAAGGCGAAAGAAGTCCAGAGACAAAACTGCCTCCAAGGCAACAGGCAAGGCCCCAGCACGAAGGGCTCGGAAACCCAAGGAGCCCCAAACCTCGGATGCGTAAGTCATTTTTTCCTTCTGCAACTTGCTCTTCCTTGTATTGTTGTAATTTCTCTTCTGACATTATTTGATTTGGCAGGTCTGCGGTGGAGGTCCCTCAGAGTGGATCTAGCATCTCTTCGCCGCTCCGGACTAACCCTTCTCCTCCTCGTGACGACGAGTCACGCCCACTGAGCCCTAGTCCTGAGGGTTCTGTGGATGCTCCGGGTTCTGTTCTACCTCATCAAGAGGAGGGTAACCTTGGAGCGGGGGAGACCGGCCCAGCCGAGGCGACGGCATCCACGACTTCGGCTTCGCTGCAACCAGCCACCATCAAAGCTACCTCGGCAGCAGCACCAGCACCAGTTCCGGCACCAGCACCAAGTCCGGTAGGAAGAAAATCAGCAGCTGCACCAAGTCCAGCAACAAGAGCACCAGCGCCAAGTTCTTCCGCCTCGTCCGAGTCTTCTCATCCTCGGTGAGGAACTACCCTGGCAGCTCCTAAGGGAAAGTCCGCTGCAACCACTTCCTCTTCTCAGCAAGCAAAGGGCAAAAAGGCTTCTGACGCTACCAAATCGTCATTCATCGAGGTTGGGCAGCGTACCCTCGCATCAATGCTTCCCAAGAAGGCTCCAGCAGCAAAGGACGCCCCTGCCGAGCCAACCGATGCACAACAGATGGTTCTGCACACCAGCCCAGCGCTTGCCTTGGTTGAGAGGAAAGAGGCGCACGCGAAGGGCTTGGTGGCGCCCCATATGCCCACCAGCGAGCGGTACCCTCCGATGTTGATTGAATTTGTCAACAACTGGAACAAGGCTGAGTTCGTCCATGACGACGATCTCCCGGAGAGGTTCGGCCCCACCGAGTTTTCCGCCCAAATGAACACAGCCGCTAAGGCAATCAACCTCGTCGGGCGGATGATGGAGGTACGTCGCTTCCCCTTTACATGCCGTAGATAATAACCATTAGTCCCTGAGCCTCCGGGGGAGTAACTTGTTACTCGGCCGGATGCTCTTTAGAAAACTAACGTAGCTCCTTGAGAACTTTGAACATGCACACACCTAGAGCCGGGTTAAGTTCCACTTGGCCCGGATTTTTGTACACTTCGAACATGCACACACCTAGAGCTGGGTTAAGTTCCACTTGGCCCGGATTTTTTGTACACCTTGAACATGCACACACCTAGAGCTGGGTTAAGTTCCACTTGGCCCGGATTTTTTGTACACTTCGAACATGCACACACATAGATCCGGGTTAAGTTCCACTTGGCCCGGATTTTTTGTACACTTCGAACATGCACCAAGCTAATTTATGTTTCTGTACTCCTTTTAGGTGACCACCAATCGCCGGAGTGCTGAATTCCAATGTTTGCTGGATACCCACAAGATGCTACGCGCCAAGAAAACTACACTTCTCGCGGAATACGAGGAAAGGGGTAAATTTCTTCCTTGGCGCTTCTTCGCTTTTCTTCATCTTCCTCTGCCGAACTAATCTGATCATTCGGTTTCCGCAGCTGGGGTGGAGGCTGAGAACAAGATTATGCGGAAGAATTTGGAGCAGATCAAGGGTAAGTCATTTTTGTCCGACCTCACAGTGCTTTCCATTTCCTTTTCTCCTTGGCTCGGCAAACATTCATACCTCGGCTCTGCCGGGTCAACACACTATTTCAGCATCGCTTGAAGATAGCATGGCCGTGCCTGATATGATGCTGCATTTTCTCAAACAAGCAGGGCAGCATCAAGCCGAGCTTAAGAAGAAAGATGATGAGCTCGCCCTCCTCCGGACCAAGGACGATGAGATCGCCAGGCTCAAGGCTGAGATGGAGAGAATGAAGGTCCAGCACCAATCCGAGTTCCAAAAGGTTGGTCAGGATTACACAGAAGAGCGCGAGCACCTCAATCTCCAGATCGCCAAGGACCAGGATCTACTCAAGGAGTCCGACATCCAGCTTGGGTCGGCGAATGCGGAGCTTGATCAGCTTCGTAAGAGACGTGATGACTGCACCAGGGAGTTGACCCGGATCCTCAGCCATATATCACGTAAGTTCCTTTCCCTTATCCGACCTACTTCTCCGGGTTACTTCATATGTCTTTTCTTTACCTTCTTCCTTTGTCTTGTTTCCAGGCAAATTTCCAGAGGGCACTGCTATTGCGAGCGCAGCAGTTGCAGACTACTGCCGAGAAAGGGGTACTCCTGCCGCTCCTGACGGTGAAAAGATTCCCGATGACATGGAGGACCTGTTGGTCAGCTTGTCATCTCACGTGGAGCTCATCAAGAATTATGGCAAAGACATCCTCGACGTTGCAGTTCGCATCTTCAACACGTTCTGGCCCGGAGAAGATACTCCGGAGACCACCACAATGCTCGTTGAGAAGCTAATGGAAACCGAGACCCAGCTCGACCTCTGGAGAGAGTCTGTTGGACGTGCTGCAGCTGATACGATTCTTCATCACATACTCACGTGGTATGAGAAGATCGATCTCAACCTCCTGACACGTCTGCGTACAGGATCCAGATGGACCAATGACCCAGAGTGGGTAGCCTCATAGAATACGCTCCCATTCATGAATGGGCTGAGGGACCGAGCTTCCTGGAAGCCGCTAGGGACGAAGACGTTAAGCACGATGAAGATGGCTCGGACGGTGAAGGGGAAGATGACGCCTCGGATATTGAAGGCAGCGAAGATGATGCCGAACTTCCTCCTCCTGCTGCTCCTTGAGCGAAAAAACTTGAAAATTTATCAGATCCCCGGTATGCCGGGTGGAGTTGTATCCCATATACATGTGATATTTTTCTACTAAGTTCTTATGCCGGATTAACTTGGGCGTAGTCCCCGAGTTTCTTTTTCTTGTTCGTCCAATCTTTTGGCTCGGCTCGTGTCTACCTTGATTCGGTTTTACGACTTACAAATCCGAGCTTCAAAAATTGTTTTAACAATACTGGGAAACTTTTAGACTTAGCTCAAAAATAAAACTGCATAATAACATGAAAATAACTACAAGGTTAGTCCGAAAAATAAACGTCGGCTCAAATAAATTCTTTTCCTTAGTCGTTTTTCATGTGCTACGCAATTCCAAACTTGTTCTCTTGCTTGCCATGAAGCCAATTCTTGTTGGACAGTAGCAAGTCGAAGAGTTGGGTTCTTGGTGCTCACACATTACTAATCCCCGATGACTTTGCTCCTATCCTCGCTGAAGTGGCGGAGAGGTTGCTTCACCGGCTTAGCTCTAGGTCTCACATTCAAAGAGTGCTCGGCCAACTCCCTCGGAACACCTTGCAAGTCCTGTGTGGACCAAGCAAAAATGTCTCGATTCTCACGGAGGAAGCTGACGAGCTCGCTTTCCTATTTATCACTTAACCCGGCACCAATTGTTACGGTGCGCTCTGGGAACATGTCATCAAACAGGAACCTTCTTGGTATCTTTCGTGGCCTGGAAGGAGACACTTTCATGCGGGTTACTCATTGCCGGCATATACTGCTGCGCGGACTGAGCCAATGCCGCCACCTCTTGAATTTTCCTTTTTTCCTGCGCAATCACAAGTGACTCGGCTAAGTTAGACCCGGCCGACGCACACTCCATGGAACATCAGAAATCCCCAGCAATGGTAATCACCCCGTTTGGTCCGGGCAGCTTCATCTTCAAGTAACTAATATGACAGCTCGCCATGAACTTGTTCAGCGCTGGCCTTCCGAGTAACGCGTGGTACGCACTTTCTAAGTTCACCACCTCGAACTCCAAATTTTTGGTTCGGCAGTTATCCCTCGTGCCGAACAATACGTCAACCCGGACCTTGCCTATGGGCTCACAACAAATGTCGGGCACAATACCATGGAAAGTTGTCCTCGTGGCCTGTAGCATGTTTTCCGAGATACCCAACTTGCGCATTGTGTCCGCATACATGATGTTAATGCTACTGCCATTGTCGATCAGTACCTTTGAGAACCTTACATTAATGCTAGGTCCAATGAATGTCGGATCCAGCACCAACGCATACGAACCAGGGCTTGGCATAAGCTTGGGATGATCCTTGATGCTCCAGGTGATTTCTTGGTCAGACCAAGGCATATACCTAGTCACTGCAGGCATCACTGCATTCACCTCCATATGTCACCGCTGCAAGCTCTTTCTATCTTTTTCCTAAGTGGTGAACACACAATAGCTCTGATGATGCTCTCTGTACTCATTTCTCCCCTCATTTCCGGGGTACCTCTGATCCGGCTAATGCTGATTTTCCACCTGATGCACTGCATTCCTTCTCTCATTGTTATCATACCTCGGCGGAGGGGGAGGGAACATTAGCTGTTGCGTGTTCGATCCGGAGAGCAATTGCTGTCGGGGTAACTCCTGCCGAGGTTGATCATTCCGGGGTGCCTGAGCATTCCCTGAACCACCTTGTTCAATCTTGCGCATCCACTCACATTGCCTCGTCGTATGACCCGCTGGGTTATTCGGATTTGGCGTGTGAAACTTACACGGCTGGTCCAACATTGACTCATAAGTATACCTCGGACGGTCTTTCTTTTCTTGCCACTATTTCTTTTGCTCTGGTGTCCAAGTTTTCTTGCCGTCATTTCTCGGAGTCCACTGCCCTCCAGTTTTCTGGTGTTGACTGCCCCCTGCTCCGGGCTGATCTTGATTCACAGCCGCAACATGTTGCAAAACGTATCGATGATCCGGTTAGTCATCTCTTCTTTTCCCTCTGTAGTCATTCCTCCGGGATGACCCGGCTCCATCTCTCTGGTAATACTCATCGTTCGACTCGTTTGACACGAGCCTAGGTTGGGTCGGATCACCTAGAGCATACGAATCAGCAATCCGGATCATCTCTGCCAACGTAGTTGGCATTTTCCTTTGCAACTTCTGCCACAGCTCGCTTGCATATCTGCACCCTTGCGCAAACCATGCTATGGCCTGTGATTCTATCACGCCCTCACGTGAGTTTCTCACGGTACACCACCGGGTTAAAAACTCCCGATCGGTCTCATTTGATCTTTGCTTCCACATAGCTAGGGTCTGCGGCCTATTTGGCCTCTGATACGTACTAGACAAATTGCTGATGAACATTTCTTCGAAATCTATCCAGCAGTTAATGCTTCCGGGGCGGAAAATTGTTCAGCCATACCCTTGCTGGCCCCTCCAACATCTGGGGTACATATCGTACAGCCCATCTCAAGTTGCCAGTGGCAATTTTCACAGCTGTGGCGTAATTTATCAGCCAATCCTCCGGCTTGGTACTGCCGTCATACGTCTTCGTTCCCCTAGGTAACTGGAAGTTGGGTACCGCTGGCTCCTTCATGATCTGGGGTCCAAAACATGCTGGACCGGGTGGACCTTGACATTCAATTTGTTCCGACCTATATAGTCGATCTAGTTTCAGCCTAGCATCATCCGACATCAAATCCCTGCTTCCCAATCGTGACCCTATCACATGATAGTCCGGTCTTGGGTATCCCGCGTTTGCCATTTCCAAATCTCCATCATTATACCTGTCCTGCTCTCGTGGAGCACCTTTCTGTTGCATACCTCAGCCGACACTTTGCTCTTGCCTTGGTGTATTCCGCTGCTGCGGTTGTCCTGCGCCTGCTGAGTTTTGCTGTCCGGCATTGCTGTTGACGGCGTTCCCTTGACCGGCATTGCCTTGGTCGCGGTTACCTCGGTCAGGTTCACCTCGGCTCACACTCCGTCGATCATCATTTTCTGTGCTTATTTTCCTTTCCCTGCCCGCATTGGGTCATATGGGACGATCTGTTTGTTCCGTCTGGCCGAGGTTACTACCTCTTCTCTCCTTGGACCACCATGAGGAGACGATGCGGCTCCAGCGGATTTCTCCGGGTTACCTATCGCTGAATGGATGATCATGGAGGCTCCAACTCTCTCCGGGTTAGCTCTGAGTAATTCTTCGTTTTGTCTGTTCGCGATCCGAACCAGCTCGTTAACCCTATCTTGCTGTCTTTGCTGAGCCTCACCCCTTAGACCCTCTATCTCGGATGCCGCTGCATCTGCTGCTCTGAGGTTCTTTGCCGGGGTACTATACCTCGGCAGCCCCACGGACAAACAGTTTTCTGATTCCTCCATTCCAGTATCACCTTCTCTATTCATCTCGCTCATGAGATTTCTGCCCTTTACTTTTACAGTGTCAACTTTGTTCACCTTTGCGTACTCACGCAGCGTCATATTCAACGACTGCTGAGCCGCGGCTATCTTTTTTGCACCCTCTAGTATTTTCTGCCTAGTTTCTTCTAGCTCGGCCTGTGCCCGAGCCGGATCTACTGCTGCTACCACAGGGTTTGCCAAGCTATCCATCGCTTCCCTCAACACATTCTCTGGCCTCTCTAGTGGAGGACCTCTACCTTTCCTAGGTGCCTTAGGCGTTACCTCTGGATCTGGCACCGGATCCTTGCTCGCGCCCGCACCAGGCGCAGTCATCATCACCTCTGCATGGTCCGGGGAGAGAGTGATACGCGTCCCGGAGACCACGATGAGGGGTGGCTCCCCTGCCTCGACGATGTGGCACGGACGAACACATGACACATCAACAGCGACGTAGACCTTGTGCGCGCCGAGCTTGACGAAGAGGCCATTGCGCGGAAGTGGGCGCGTGCCGAAGCAGCCCGCATTGTCGTTGACGAAGTCTAGTGCTCCGAAGCGCTGAACGAGCCCGGAGACGATGCGCTCGCCGGTGCCGATGAAGTTTCCCGTCCGGATCTTGACCCCTGCTAGCGGCGCTAGCCCCACGGTCAACTGTCGTGGTGGTGTCACGACAGATGCCATGGATAGGCCAAAGGTGGGGACTAATACACGCTAGGGGAATCCAGGGAGGGATAGTGAAGTGATTCCTCACATAGAGGTTTGTATTTGCTTTGCTTCCAAGATTACAAGTGCTCCTAGAGCTGTATTGGCGAGAGCAGGAAGAAGGAGCTCTCTTACTCTCACCCACAGATCACACTCAAAACCCTAGCCCAAACAGAATAGAGGAACCCTTTCTACTGAAAACCTAGCCCTCCTTATATAGAGGGAGCTAGGTCTCTGCCTAGGGCATACGTGGAGGCATATTCCTAAGAATATGCCTCCTCCCAAAGTAGTAAGCCGACCGAGGTGCTTTTCCCCCGCGTCACACATGCAGAGCCTATGTGAGCCTCTGTGGCGCCCGCGTCAGCCGACATGGGTGTCGTCACCCTTGTCGGCCACGCCCTAGTGGTCCTGCCCTTGCTTGCTTCGCTCAGGTAGTGCGTACTGGGGCTTCTTTTGACCAGCGAGATTCCTTCCTTCTCCTAGAAGCTAGACGTGACCCGGATCATTGCTGATCCGGCCACACCCGTTCCTGCATACAAGTAAAACAGGCATTTCCGACTTACTCCTTAAGTCGGTTGAGACTTAGTTAGGCGAACGCCCCCTGGTCCGGGTTACCCCATGATTCGGCCTGCCTTGAGGTGACTCGGCCAGCATCCGCTTTGGCCTTGCCAAACCTCGGCTAACTCGGCCTTTATACCCCGGCGTGACCCTACCCGGGAGTATCCCCCTAGCACTGACCTCCTCGAGTCGGAGTTCGCTCCTATCGAGGGATACCCCCCTCAGTTTTTTCAGGACGAGGGTGAATTTCTCCCAATGTCGGATGTCGTTCCTCAGAAACGCAAGGCTCCGACATTGGCCATTGGCCATTGGTACCAAAGAAGTTCCCGTCGTGAATAGGTAATCTTTACTCACAAGGTCTTTGTATTTTGCTTGTAATTGCTTCTGAGATGTAATGTTCTTTGTTCTATTATCTTCTTAGAGCTAAACAGCTCATCAAGGGAAAGGGGAAGGAAGTTGCCTCGAAACCCCTATGCCAGTCGAAGCTCAAACTGGCTTCTCCTGCCGTGGCTCCTCCGACTCCTGCCCCTCAGCCTTCTATAGCGCCGGAGATTACTCCATCTCTGACTGTTGTAGAAGATCCGGCTCAACCATCAGAGCCAGCAAACCTTGAATCACAAACTGATGTCACCATGAGTGACTCAGATGTTGATAAGGGTGAACCCTCTTCGGGTAATGATCCCTCGGCAGAGATCTTTGCTGAGAATCTCCTGGATAATCTAGGACTTGCCAAACTTGGCTTATCTCGGAAGTCTGTGGAGTAGATTCAACGGCTAGCCCGGGAATTCTTGGAGAAGCGGACTCTCTCTGCCGAAGAAGAAGCACAAGAAGCAGAGGATATCAAACACTCTGATCTTCTTGAACAAGTTCTTCTTCATGATGAGAAGCTGAGGTCCGGTGAGCTTCCAACTGCGCCGTTGATCCCCCTAACTTTCGCCGAAAAGGTTGCCACCAAAGTGAACAAGAGTTTAGACAAACTCATTCGCGAACAATATGTAAGTCGGAATTCCAAATCCCATTTTTCCTTATTTCATATCATATCCTCTAGCCTCCAAGCATGAAGCTGGAAAATCAAATCCGGTTTTATGCTTCCTTAGGATGCCAAAGAATGAACTAGTGTAGCCCCCAAGGCTCGTGCTGATATTAGAAATATTAGCCCGAGTCTTTAGTAGACTTCTGACTCTAGGTATTCTGACTTACAGAAAGTATATTCCTATAACCAGGATTTGCTGAAGAATGTTTGCAACAAGTGGAAAGAGATCAGAGCTCTCCGGCTTGAAAATGCACAACTGAAGGTTTCCAAGGATGAGGCCGAAAGTGAACATTCCGAAACTCAAACCTTGTCTTTTATTTCATAGTCGATTTTTTGTTGAACTGTTGTTCTTTTGACTTACAACACTGGTAAAAATAGTCATGCGCTATGATTGAAGAGGCCGAGAATCTTAAGACCTTGGTGGTGGAAAACAAAGAACTTCGCCAAGAGCTGGATAAGCTTAAGGCAGATCATGAGAAGAGCATTTCTCAAATTCTCGAATCCACCTCCATGGCCACCGATGAGCGTGATCGCAAGATTGTGCTTCAAGATAAGAAAATCTCGGGTCTCAGCAATGAGCTATTCAGAGCAAAGGACATTTCCGAGGCACTCCGGGCTGAACTCCAGAGTCTTCGTGAAGAGAAGGCCAAAGTCGACGATGTCATCTTTGGTATGTTTTCCCTTTTTCTGAATTATCTGTATCTTCCGACTATTTTTGGAGTTTAGGTTTACTTGACTTACCTTTTGCATTATATGCGCAGGTCCTCTGAACTTGATGGACTCAGCCTCTACCGAACCTCTCACCCACCAGCTTACCCAAGTCGATGATTTGCTACATGACTTCTGCCAATCTCTCGAAGATATTGGCAAAGTTCTCAAGGTTCTGGATATGCATAACATGTCCGGTTTTGAGGTGCGAGACAAGGCCAAGGATATGCCATAGGTTGTTCAGGACTGGAACATGTCTTACACGCGAACCACAACCCAAAACGCTTTCACCATGGTTATGAGCCACCATGGAAACATGGAGATCTGGCAAGTAACCAGAGGGTACTGCGAGGTGGACGAAGATGGACAGGAGCAAGACATCAAGGCCATCATGGACTCCTGCGCCGGATATGGGTGCCACATAGCTGATTTGACCAGCTACGACACTCCCTTCTTCACCCGCGTGGACACGCCGCCTCCGCCTTCCGAAGAAACAGCTGAAGTTTCCGACGATGATCAAACCATATCAGATTTGAACATCTCAGAACGTTATCAAGCCGAGGAAGATGTATCCAGCGATCTGGCAGCTCCTACCTCTCCCCCTGCATCATAAAGTATCAAAAGGACAATATATTATTCTAAAAACAATTTGGGTATGTAATAAGTAGTACAATACTTTTTCTAGTGCTAAGCTTTAATTTATCTATTCAGCACTTTTGGCTTTGATATTATGTGCCTGAAATGTTTGCATAAGAACTTGTATTTTTTCCTGCACTTATCGTTTATCTGGCTTTCCGCCTCGTCCCTTTCGTGAGCCGGCCAACTTTTAGCACAGAAACTTTGCCGAGCAACGGAGCTCAATTGCTAAACAAGTTTAAACTCGGAAACAAAGCCGGCTTCCAGTACCAACAATTCACTACTCGAAAAATGCCCGCATCCAGCAATCAGACAAATAACCGAAGTATAGACTAGAAAATTTAGATTCATACCCAAAGCTATCAATTTTAGAATCAGAAATCTAAACCAGAACAAACATGAGCATAAAGTTCTTTCAAGTATTCTGGGATTTTCGACTATGACATGATCATTTGGAAATAAGATGGTAAAAACTTCTCAGAAAGATTTTGATGGAACCAAGACTGTATTTCTCATTGAACATGTACACATATATGATTACAAATAAAAATAAACTAAGAATAAAAGGGACGTAGCTAGGCAATATTCCATGGTCTATCTAACTCATCCAGATTTGTACTGCCTCCAGCCCTCTTTCTCTTCTTAGTAGCAGGTCTTTCTTTGACTGGCCGCATATCAGTTAGGTAGTATGAACCATTATGCAATACTCGACTAACTAAAAATGGCCCTTCCCATATTGGGGAAAGTTTGTGCTTTCTTTGTGTTGGGGGGGTACCCCCGGGTAGGGTCACGCCGGGGTATAGAGGCCGAGTTAGCCGAGGTACGGCAAGGTCAAAGCGTATGCTGGCCGAGTCACCTCAAGGCAGGCCGACTTACGGAGTAACCCGGACCGAAGGATGTCCACCTAACTGTGTCCTGGCCGACGTATGTCGTATGCCGGTAGGCTTTTTGTAACTTGTATGCAGGTACCCACGGGGCCGGATTAACCAGGCATGATCCGGGTTATATCAGGCTTGCAAGAGAAGGAAGGTATCTCGCTGGTCAAAGGGTGACCTCTGTGCGCTGGAGCGTGGGCGAAGCGAACAGAGGGAGGGACCAGCAAGGCGTGGCCGACAAGGGTGACGCAGCCTATATCGGCTGACGCTGGCGCTGCAGAGGCTTACGTAGCCTCTGCATGGCTTACGATGGCAAAAGGTGACCCGGTCAGTTTGCTATTTTGGGAAGAGGCATATTTCTAGGAATATGCCTCCACATATGCCCTAACTGGAGACCTAGCCTCCCCTTTATAAGGGGCACTAGGGCCTCTGTAGTTGGGGCTAGCTGGTTGGCACGTGAGTAGTTTGTTGGTAGAGAGACAAGTAGTGGTGAGAGTAAGAGAGCTTCTTCTTCCTCCTCTCCCCAATACAGCTTAAGGAGCATCTATAAACCTTGTGAACTTGGAGAATACAAAGCATATGTGTGTGTGGAATCACCACACTATCCCTCCTTGGATTCCTCTAGTACATATTGACCCCACCTTTACCCTATCCATGGCATCTGTCGTGACACCACCACGACAGTTGGCGCCCACCGTGGGGCTAGCGGCGCTAGCAGGAGTGAAGATCCGGACAGGAAGCATCATCGGCAACGGCGAGCACATTGTCTCTAGGCTCGTTCAGCGCTTTGGAGCGCTGGACTACGTCAGCAACAATGCTGGTTGCTTCGGCAAGCGACCTCCACCGCGCAATGGCCTCTTCGTCAAGCTTGGTGCCCATAGGATCTACGTCGGCGTCGATGTGTCTTGCGTTCAACCGTGGCACGTCATCGAGGGAGGCGAGCCACCCCTTAGCGCGGATCACGGTGCGCGTATCACTCGCTCCCCTGACCGCGCTGACGTGATGATGACAGCACCTAACGCTGGTGCGAGCAAAGATCTGGCGCCAGATCCGGAGGTAACACCCAAGGCGCCCAGGAAAAGTAGAGGTCCTCTGCTAGAGAGGCTAGAAAACCTGCTGCAGTAGGCGATAGATAGCTTGGAAAGCCCCATAGCACATGTGGTAGATCCAGCTCAGGCACAGGCTGAGTTAGAGGAAACTAGGTAGAAAATACTAGAGGGTGCAAAAAAGATAGCCGCGGCTCAGCAGTCGTTGAACATGACACTGCACGAGTACGCAAGAGCAAATAAGGTAGATGTTGTAAAAGTAAAAGGGAGAAACCTCATCAGTGAGATGAACAAAGAGGGTGACACTAGAGTGGAGGAATCAGAGAACCCTTTGTCCATGGGGTTGCCGAAGTACAGCACCCCGGCAAAAAACCTCGGAGCAGCGGATGCGTCTGCATCCGAGTTAGAAGGTTTGACGGGTGAAGCCCGGCAAATACAGCAGGAAAGGGTTAACGAGTTAGTTTGGATCGCTAACAGACAGAAAGAGTGCTTAGGGCTAAGCCGGCAAGAGCTGGGGCTTCCAAGGTCGTTTATTCGGTAGTGGGAAACCCGGAGAAATCCGCTAGGGCTGCATCATCACCTCATGATGGCCCTAGAAGAGAGGAAGTGGTAACCTCGGCGAGGAGAAACAAACAAATAGCCCCGTATGACCCGGCAAGGACAGGGAAAGGAAAAGCAATACAGGGAAATGTGGATCGACAAAGTGTTGTCCGAGGTAACCGAGACCAAGGCAATGTCGGTCAGAGAAACGCTGAAAACAGCAATGCCAGACAGCGTAACTCGGCGGGTGCAGAGCAAAACCTACCTCGGCAACAGCAGCAGCGGAGTGTACCTCGGCAAGAGCAGAATGCCAGCCAAGGTATGTGGCAAAATTGCGCTCAACAAGAGCAAGACAGCTACAACGACGGTGATTCATAAATGGTGAACGCAAGATACCCTAGGCCGGATTATCATGTGATAGGGTCAAGATTGGGAAGCAGGAACTTGATGCCTGAGGACGCCAGGTTAAAGCTGGATCGGCTCTATAGGTAGGAGCAGATTGAGGGGCAAGGTCCTCCTGGTCCATCGTGCTTTGGGCCCCGGATCATGAAAGAGCCTCCGGTACGTAACTTCCAGTTACCCAGAGGCACGTAAACTATGATGGCAGCACCAAGCCGGAGGATTGGATGATCAACTACGCAACGACAGTGAAAATTGTGACAGGCAATTTGAGATGGGCAGTGAGATACGTACCTCAGATGCTGGAGGGGCCAGCGAGGATATGGTTAAACAATTTACCACCCGGTAGTATCAACTGCTGGATCGACTTTGAGGAAATGTTCGTCAGTAACTTCTCGAGCACGTATCAGAGGACGAATAGGCCACAGACCTTAGCAATGTGCAAACAGAGACCAAATGAAACAGACCGGGAGTTCCTAACCCGCTGGTGCACCGTGAGAAACTCATGTGAAGGCGTGATTGAGTCTCGGGCCATAGCTTGGTTTGCACAAGGGTGTAGATATGCAAGCATGTTGTGGCAAAGGTTACAAAGGGATATGCCAACTACACTGGTAGAGACAATCCGGATTGCTAATTCGTATGCCTTAGGTGATCCGACTCAACCCCGGCTTGTGTCAAACGAGTCAAATGAGGAATACTATCAGCGAGATGGAGCCGGATCATCCCGACGAAATGATTACCTGGGTAAGAGAAGAGATGATAGACTAGATTACAAGTACAGTTCGCAACAAGTTGCTGCTGTAAACCAAGATCAACCCGGGGCAGGGAGTAATCAGCGTCAGAAAAATGGAGGGCAACAGTGGACCCCAAGAAATGATGGCAAGAAAACTTGGACGCCCGAGCAAAAGAGACAATGGCAAGAAAAGAAAGAACGGCCGAGGTATACGTATGAGGCAATGCTGGATCAGCCGTGCAAATTTCACACGCCAAATCCGAGTAACCCGGCGGGTCATACAACCCGGCAATGTGAGTGGATGAGGAAGATAGAGCAAAGTGGCTTGGGGAATGCTCAGGCACCTCGGAACGATCAACATCGGCAGGAGTTACCTCGGCAGCAGTTGCTCTCTAGAGCAAATACGCAACAGTAAATCTTACCACCACCTCCTCGGAGGTATGAGAATCATGAAAGAAGGGATGCAGTGCATCAGGTGGAAAACCAGCATCAGCCAGATCAAAGGTATCCCGGCAATGAAGGGAGAAATGAATACAGAGAGCATCACCAGAGTTACTGTGTGTTTACCACGGAGGAAACAGATAGAAAAAGCTTGCAACGCCGACATATGGAATTGAATGCGGTTATGCCGGCAGTGACGAGGTATATGCCTTGGTCAGATCAAGAAATTACCTGAGTATCAAGGACCATCCCAAGCTCATGCCGAGCCCTGGTTCGTATGCATTGGTGCGGGACCCAACGTTCATCGGGCCAAATATCAATGTAAGATTCTCTAAGGTGCTGATTGACAATGGCAACAGCATCAATATCATGTACATGGATACAATGCACAAGTTGGGTATCTCAGAGAACATGCTCCAAACTACAAGGACAACTTTCAATGGCATTGTGCCTGGTATCTCCTGTGAACCCATTGGCAAAGTCTGGGTTGATGTGTTATTTGGCACAAGAGATAACTACCGAACTAAGAATTTGGAGTTTGAGGTTGTGAACTTAGAAAGCGCATATCACGCGTTACTCGGCAGGCCAACCCTGAACAAATTCATGGCGAGTACTCATATCTGCTACCTGAAGATGAAGTTGCCCGGGCCAAATGGAGTAATTACCATAGCTGGGATTTCCGACGTTCCATTGAGTGTGCATCGGCCGGGTCTAACCTAGCCAAGTCACTCGTGATTGCACAAGAAAAGAGAATGATCCAGGAAGTAGCAGCATTGGCTCAGTCCACGTAGCAGTATATGCCAGCGCTGAGCAACCCGCATGGAAGTGTCTCATTTCAAGCAACAAAGGATACAAAGAAAGTACCTATTGATGATCTCTTCCCAGAGCGCACCATAACAATTGGTGCCAGGTTAACTGACAAATAGGAAAGCGAGCTCGCCAACTTCCTCCGTGAGAATCGGGATATCTTTGCTTGGTCAACATAGGACTTGCAAGGTGTTCCGAGGGAGTTGGCCGAGCACTCTTTGAACGTGAGACCCGGAGCAAAGCCGGTGAAGCAACCTCCCCGTCGCTTCGCCGAAGATAGGAGAAAAGTCATTGGAGATGAGATAGCTCGGCTCCTCGCAGCAAGGTTCATCATGGAAGTGCTTTATCCGGATTGGTTATCTAATCCGGTGCTTGTGGAGAAGAAGAAAGATGATCCGAATGTGGCAGTGGTTTGGCGTATGTGCATCGATTACACGAACCTGAATAAGGCGTGCCCAAAAGATCCATTCCCACTGCCAAGGATAGACCAGGTCATAGATTCTACTGCTGGGTGTGAGTTGTTGTCATTCATAGACGCATATTATGGTTTGCACTAGATACCTCTGAACCCGAATGATCAAATAAAGACTGTGTTTATTACCCCGTACGGGGCTTATTTCTATCGCACCATGCCTTTCAGTTTACATAATGCAGGGGCAACGTACCAAAGTTATATGCAAAAATGTTTACACGACCAAATTGGCCGAAATGTGCAAGTGTATGTTGATGATGTGGTTATAAAGAACAAGGAAAGCAAAACGCTCTTTGATGACATCATGCAAACATTCTCGAACCTAAGGAGGTTCCGAATGAATCTTAACCCGGAAAAGTGTACTTTCGGTGTCCCGGCTGGAAAATTACTCGGATTCCTTGTCTCCAGCCGAGGTATCGAAGCTAACCCAACTAAAATCCGAGCCATAGAGCGAATGGAATTGCCGAAGTGCCTTAACGATGTCTAGAAGTTCACTGGTTGTCTGGCATCCTTAGGTCGGTTTGTATGTCAGTTGGGAGAAAAGGCATTGCCTCTCTATTAACTAATGAAAAAGTCAGACAAATTCGTATGGACGCCACAGGCCAATGAAGCCTTCATCCAGTTAAAGAAAATGTTAGCCACTGCACCAGTGTTAGCCTCTCCACTATCAAAAGAGCCAATGTTGCTCTACATAGCCGCAACCAACCGAGTTGTAAGTGCAGTAGTAGTGGTAGAGCGCGACGAAGAGGGTAAATCAGTGCAAAGGCCAGTCTATTACCTGTGCGAGGTATTATCAGCATCAAAGCAAAACTATCCTCACTATCAAAAGGTGGCATATGGTGTATATATGGCAGCAAAGAAGCTGAAGCACTATTTTGAAGAGCACCCCATCAACATGATATGTGAAGCCCCCATATCAGGGATAATGAGCAACAAGGATGCGAGCGGCCGGATCGCAAAATGGGCAATCGAGCTAGCCCCTTATGCTCCACAATACGACAGGAGAGATGCAATCAAGTCTCAGACTGTGGCTGACTTTTTCGTGGATTGGGCCGAGATGCAATATGAGCCACCATTGCCAGATCCGAACTACTGGAGAATGCATTTTGACGGATCAAAAATGAAAACTGGGTTTGGCGCCAGAGTTGTGCTTACCTCACCCAAGAAAGACCAGCTGAAGTATGTGCTGCAGATGCACTTCGCAGCATCAAACAATGTTGCAGAATATGAAGCACTTGTGCATGGGATCAAAGTGGCAAAAGAAATTGGAATACGTCGGATCCAGTGCTTTGGTGACTCGGTTCTGGTAGTTCAGCAAGTCTCAGGGCAATGGGATGCTTTGGATGCAAACATAGCATTGTACAGATTTCATGTGCAGAAGATGTGAGGATACTTTGAGGGATGCGAGTTTCACCACGTACCCCGGCTGGAAAACGAGGCTGCCGACGTACTATCAAAACTCGGATCAACCCGACAAGCGATTCCACCAGGTGTAGCACTAGAACACCTCATAAAGCCATCTATCAGGCCATCCCCAGAATCCGAGTCAATCTATATCCCGGCCAACCCGGAGTCGGAAGCTGCGCCCATGGACATTGATGTGGGAAGTGGTTCAGGAAACCCGGGGACTGCATCGCAGGACACGAGGACTGCGCAGCCTGACCCGACAGAGGTTATGTCGGTGGATCAGATGGAAATTGACGAGGATGTGTTTCCGGTGCGAGCTATACTAGCTTGGGCACTGCTCGTATTCCAGTTCCTGAAGGATGGATCCTTGCCCAATGAAGAAGTGCTTTCAAGGCAAATTCAGAGAAGGGCAAAGGCATACACGATTATCAATGCCGAGCTATACAAGAGGAGTGTCACGAATGTCCTGCAACGGTGTGTTTACCCAGAAGAAGGGCTTTACATCCTCCGAGATATACATCAAGGGGAATGTGGGCATCACGCATCATCCAGAGCCTTAGTGGCAAAAGCTTTCCGGCACGGATTCTACTGGCCAAGTGCCTTGGAGCAAGAAGAGGATCTGGTAAGAAAATGCAATGGTTGTCAGAGGTATGCTACCAAGACGCACATGCCAATGTCGGAGCTCAAGACAATACCAATTACCTGGCCATTTGCCGTGTGGTGTTTGGATATGGTTGGTCCGTTTAAGCCGACGAGAGGGAAGATGTCCCATATCTTGGTTATGGTTGACAAGTTTACAAAATGGATTGAAGTAAAGCCAATAAGAAAATGTGATGGAGTTATAGCCGTGACATTCCTTAAAGATATCATCCTGAGATATGGCTACCCTCACAGTATCATAACAGATAACGGCACTAATTTTGCCGAAGGAGCATTTGCACGATTCTGCCGGGATAAGAAGATCCGGCTGGATGTTGCTTCAGTAGCCCACCCCGCATCGAACAAACAAGTGGAAAGATCCAACGGATTAGTATTATCCGGGATAAAACCCCGGCTCATCGAGCCGCTGCAAAGATCAGCGGAGTGCTGGATAGAAGAACTACCAGCGATACTGTGGAGTTTAAGAACAACTCCGAATCGATCAACAGGCTATACGCCATTCTTTCTGGTATATGGGGCAGAAGCTGTATTACCAGCCGACATAGAGCATGATTAGCCTAGGGTCACCAAATACACAGAAGCCAAAGTGTGAGAAGCCCGGCAAAATGATGTTGATCTGCTAGAAGAAGCGAGAGAATTGGCATTGTCTAGATCTGCCATATATCAGCAAAATCTCTGACGCTATCATAGCTGGAAAGTAAACCCCTGAGTCTTCCGGGAAGGTGATATGGTACTCCGGCTGGTACAACGTACTGCTGTCATGCATAAGTTATCCCCCCATGGGACGGGCCATTCATTGTGAGCAAAGCATTGCACAATGACTCTTATTATCTCATTGATGCACAACCATAGGAGAAGAACAAGGCGGACAGGTCTGGCGAGGAATCTAAGCATCCATGGAATGTAGCCCTACTTCGTCTATTCTACACTTAACAAAGAAGTGTGTGTATCCGAGTTTCTCATATGTCGGTATGTATGCTGGCAATGAGTTTATCAATGAAATCTTGGCACCTCGAGCAGTAACTCGGGGATTGCCTTAGTAATATTTGTTGTCCTCTGTGTTTGTTATTTATTTTTATGTCGGCTGGATTAAGTTGCTTCTGCCTAAGCCGGATAAGTAGTGTGTGAGCACCAAAAACTCAACTCTTCGACTTGCTGATGTCCAACAAGAATTGGCTTCATGGCAAGCAAGAGAACAAGTTTGGAATTGCGTAGCACACAAAAAACGACTAAGGAAAAGAACGTAATCGAGCCAACATTGGTTATTCGGACTAACCTTATGTTTACTTTACTTTTACTACGCTGGATTATTTTGAGCTAATCCTAAAGTTTCCAAGTATTGTTAAGTCAATTTTTGAAACTCGGACTCGTAAGTCACAAAACCGAATCAAGGTAGACGCGAGCCGAGCCAGGAAATTGAAGAAACAAGAAAACGAAACTCGGGGACTACGCCCAAGTTAATCCGGCATGAACAACTTGGTAGCAAAACATAATCAGTATGCTTAATACATCTGCACCCGGCATACCGGGGATCTGATAAATTTCAAAGTGTTTGTTGGTGCTCAAGGAGCAGCAGCAGGAGGGGGTAACTTGGCGCCAGCGGGTGGAACTCCGGCTTCAGCCTCATCGTCATCTTCATTTTCTTCGAGATCTGAGGCTTCGTCCTCTTCCTCGTCATATGAACCCTCTTCAACATATTCATCTTCAGCGGCGCCGAGGAAGCTTGGTCCTTCGTTCCATTGATGGACAGGGGCAAACTGGATGAGGTTGTGGGCACAAGCCTTCCGCCGAGTAACCCAATCCGGATCATTTGAGCATTTGGACCCGGTGCGCAAGCACTCAAGAATCTTTAGATCTAATTTCTCATACCATGTAAGCACAAAGTGGAGGACAGTATCAGCTCCAGCACGAGCGGCGGATTCCCTCCAGAGGTCAAGATGGGTCTCGCAATCCATCAGCTTGTTGATCAAAGCAGTGGATCCCTCCGGAACATCCTCATCAGGACAAAGGGCACGGAAGATCCGGATGGCTGCATCCAGGAGACCCGAACCATAGTTCTTCACAATTTCAATGCGAGAGGATAGGCTAACCAGCAAGTCCTCCATGTCATAGGGAATGGTTTCAGACCCAGGACCAGTTGGGGTACCCCTCTGCTGGCGGAACTTGGCAACGGTAGTAGCTGCAATGGCATCGCCCTGTGGGAATTTGCCTGAAAACAAAACAAGTGAAATAAGTAAAAGAGTTTAACCCAGAGAAATACATGTCGGCTGAAGGAAAAGAGATTACGGGAGATATGACTATGGATCCGAGTCAGCTCATTGGTGCAATCAGCACGCCTCTTCCGGAGTTTCTCAAGTTCAACATTAGCTGAGTCAAGCTTGACGTCGGCCTCCTTCAGCAATTCTTGATCCTTTGAAAGTTGAAGGCTAAGACGTTCTCGCTCTTTAGTGAAGTCTTGGCCAGCTTTGTCCATCTCAATCTTGTGAAGATATTTAAGTTTTCTCATCTTAGCCTTGAGCTTGGCAACTTCATCATCCTTGGCTCGGAGTTTGGCAAGTTCGTCATCCTTCTTCTTGAGCTCGGTCTGATGTTGCCCTGCTTGGTCGAGAAAATGTAGCATCATATCAGGCACGGGCACACTATCTTCAAGGGATGCTGCAATAGTTTGTTGACCCGATAGAGCCGAGGTATGAATATCTGCCGAGCTCAGGAGAAAGGAGAGAGAACACGGAAATTGAGTGATCAAAGCGAATTACCTTTTATCTCGGCCAAGTTTTTTCTCATAATTGTGTTTTCGGCCTCCACTCCGGCTGTGCAATCCGAATGATAGATTAGTTCGGCGGGAAAAGACAAAGAAGGATGGGGGGAAAGTCGAAGAAAAAACTTACCCTTTTTCTCGCATTCAGCAAGAAGAGCAGCATGTTTCGAGCGCAACACCTTGTGGGAGTCCAAGAGGTGCTGAAACTCAGCACTCCGATGGTTGGTGGTGACCTGAAAAGAGCAAGGTTGGCTCAGTTGTATGCATACTCGAAGTGTACAAAATCCGGGCCAAGTGGAACTTAACCCGGCTTTAGGTGTGTGCATATTCGAAGTGTATAAAATCCGGACCAAGGGGAACTTAACCCGGCTCTAGGTGTGTGCATGTTCGAAGTGTACAAAATCCAGGCCAAGTGGAACTTAACCCGGCTCTAGGTGTGTGCATATACGAAGTGTACAAAATCTGGGCCAAGTGGAACTTAACCCGGCTCTAGGAGTGTGCATATTTGAAGTGTACAAAATCCAGGCCAACACTACTAGGAAACAGCCTATAGATAGACAAGATATTCAGTGGCGCATATGAGAAATCTACGCCACAGAAAAAGATTAGTGGCGCACTAGAAAATATGCGCCACAGAAACCTGGAAGTTCTGTGGCGCATTCTCCACAATATGCGCCACAGAAGATTGGTGGGACCCGCTAGCCGGGGTGGGTTGATCCAAATTCTATGGCGCGTAGCGCGATACGTGCCACAGAAGTTGCCCCTTCTGTGGCGCCTATTTTCTTATGCGCCACAGAACATGGAGGGGGGCCCACCACGGAATCTAATTGACCCAAGTTATGTGGCGCATGTTGGGATATGCGCCACAGCTGTGTTTCACTTCTGTGGTGCATATCCCAACATGTGCCACGGAACTTGGAGGTGGGCCCCACACAGGGAATCTAATTCACCCACTTCTATGGCGCATATGGGCTTATGCGCCACATGAAGGGTTACGGGTAGGCTACACTAGCGTAAAATCAAAATTTTCTACCGCGTCAACCAGGAATACTATTGTCATAGATCACGGGATTACCGCTAGACGCGCAGGTGCGGAACTCGATGAAGCACGTTGCGGCAGTGTAGATGTTCTACGTCTCCTCCTCGTCCTCGTCCCACGAGCAGCTCCCCTTTGCGCGGCTCGTCCAAGTGCTACAGATGCAGCACCTCCGAGGTATCCACACGTCCGGAGTGGAAGCCGTCACACGCCAGACTGCTAGGTCTGCGCGTGCAACACAGGCGGAAGAGGAGTGGCGGCTGGGTGGAATGCTCTCTCCTTTTCAGCTCGCCTCACTCCCTCTTATATAGGCATCCCTGGTGGGCTTCTACATTAGCAGCCCATTAGCAGCCTAAGCCTGGTCTAATTCGGATCCAATCCTCATTAGGCTTCCAGCCCCTAAAGTGTGTGACCCTATAGGTTCATACACGTATAGACATGACGCGAGTACACTTACTCCGTCAATAGTTGGTAGCGGCCTCTAGCAAGACGTGCCAACTCCTAAACGCATATAAAGATCATTCGGACGAACCATCACAAGGTTGAGTACATGTCTTTCCCTTTGCCTCACGATATTTGGTCTAGCTCTAAGCTGACCTCTCTTTCTCGATACTATGATTCAGAATCCCTTTACTAGGTTAACTCTTAACCATATGTAGCACGGCCATGCATTTCTGGATCCGATCACTCGAGGGGCCCAGAGATATCTCTCTCAAGTAGAGAGGGGCAAATCCCATCTTGATTGACCGATGCCTTGCAGCATGTATCAGGACAAACCCGAAAGCTACCTTTATAACTACCCAGTTACGGAGTAGTGTTTGATAACCCCAAAGTAGGTCGATCCACATCTCAAGTACATGCGACAATCTCAGGTCTAAGGACAAAACGTACACGATGTGTAGAGAGAGCTGCAAGTATTATTGCTAGTCTCATGTTGGGTCAGTCCAACCCCATGTTCATAACATGTGTCCACATCATTGGTTTGACATCTCCATGTCAATGACTTGTGAAACATAGTCATCAACCAATCGATGTGCTAGTCTAATATTCACGTGTGTCCTCGCATGAAATCCGACTAGGGACAATTATTAGATAACCATACAAGTAAAGAGTTTCACAAACAATTCACATAATTGCCAATCAATACAAGTTGCCTGGTATATGGATATTCAAGGAACATTATAATAACTCATGGATACACATGAAATACAATCATCTCTATGATTGCCTCTAGGGCATATTTCCTTCACCACAGAAGATTCAGCTTCTGTGGCGCATTTCCTCCATATGCGCCACAGATGAGGGCGTCCAGATCCATGTTAAAAGGTGACAAAAGCTAGCTCTTATCTATCCACCACCACCCATTTCACATCTCTACCTCCTCCCAACTTGTCTTCCTCCTCCCTCACACCCCATCTTGCCCATAGTTTCTCCATTTTCTTGTAACTAAACCTACTTTAATCCATAGATTGGTAAGTGTAAGCTTCGCTCCAACTTCTAGATCTAAAAGTTCCTTAGTTTTCTCTCTCACATCTCTATTTGTTTACTAATTTCCTCTCCACCAACTTGTAGATCTATTTGTCCACACTCTCTCATCACGCGGTCTCGTCTCGTTATTATTGTGTCTACTAGGTGAGTACTTGGCCATGAACATGTAGGTGAAGCTTGTCGCGCGAGCGGTGTGTGTGTGCGATCCATGGCTAGACGATGCTTGTGTGGTGCATGAATGTTTGCAATGGGAGCATGTTTTTTGTTGCATGCTTGTTGTTGTCCCAGCCGGTGTGGTTGCATGGATGTTTACCGAAATGTTGATTCATTTCCATTTCAGCAAATTTTGCACTACCCATATGTCCTAATTTTAGGAAAGGTCATGCCGAATTTTTTCCGGCTAGCATTCATGCATGTGTGTGTTCATATGGTGTGGTTCTCACCTATATTCTCTATTTTGACCGCTCAGGCAACCATGGTCCTCACGATGAGCGAAGGTCGAATTTCTAGGTACAAGAAAGGCGCGAAGGAGGACATGATTCTGAACAACAAGACCATGATAAGATGTCCATGTTGAACATGCAAACTGCAGCACTGGATCGACCCTGAATCTGGACAATTGGAGGGTCACCTGCTCTGGCGCGGTTTCATGCGCGACCTCAATGAGGCGCTGGCATGACATGGTGGTGGTCATAAAGACATGGGCGGGCGAGAAGACGAAGAGTCTACCGGGCATGATCATCATGACGAAGGAGATGCTAGCGGGCATGATCATCATGACGAAGGAGATGCCGACAGGCATGATCAGCATGGAGAAGGAGATGGCGATGGGCATGATCATGATCATGAAGAAGGAGAAGACACGAACACACAGACACTGCTAACTTCGGTCTTGCAGGACCCTCATATTTAAGAACTTCTCCTCAAGGAGACGAGCAACGACAAAGCTGCAACCAGAGAGAAAGCCAAGCTGGCCCAAATGGAGGTAGACGGGATGACTCCATTGTATCTTGGGTGTAGCCCCGAGGATACACGTTTGAGTGTAACGCTCAAGGCTCTGGAGATGAAGGCCGAACACAAATGGACCGATGTGAGCTTCAACGCGAACATGGAATACCGGCGCGACTGACTTCCTAAGGGGAACGCATTGCCAACAAGTATCGAGGAGGCCAAGAAAATTGTGTGCCCTCTCGACCTACCACACATTAAATACCACGCATGCATCAATAATTGCGCACTTTATCAGAACAAGTACATGGATAGAACCACATGTCTGGTGTGTGGCCAAGGACGGTACAAGAGAGGGAACAAGAAAGTTCCTCGAAAAGTGGTATGGTACTTTCCTATCACCCCCTATCTGCAGCGGTATTTCGTAGATCCTAAGGAAGCAAAGCTCATGCAATGGCACGCGGAAAGAGAGAAACCAGAAGATGATCCAGAGAAGGGCAAGATCCTGACACACCCTTCAGACGCTAGCCAGTGGAATGCATTAGACATCGAGTTCGAAGTGTTCGGGTGCGATGCAAGGAACGTCAGGCTAGGTATGAGCACGGATGGACTCAATCCTTTTGGAAACCAAAGTAGCACGCATAGCACTTGGCCCATGTTTGTATGGCCGTACAACTGCCCCCCGTGGCTATGCACAAAGCAAAGGTATGTACACATGAGCATTCTTATTAAGGGGCCGAAACAACCAGGTATCGATATGCATCTGTATCTCGGGCTATTGAGAGAGGAGTTAGCTAGCTTGTGGGAGACGCCGGCTCATACGTGGGATGCCTACACTAAAGAATATTTCCATCTGCGAGCCGCGTTGCTCACGACCGTGGAGGACTATCCTGGTTATGCATATGTATCGGCCTAGGTGAACCACGGACACAATGCATGCGTCAAGTGCATGGATGAGACACCGCATCTCCAGCTACCAAGGGATCCTGGGTCTTCGAAAACAGTGTTCCAAGGTACTCGAAAGTGGCTCCGCATGGATCACCCATGGAGAAAACGTGGTGACATATTCAATGGTAAGGACGAGCTCGAAAGAGCCCCGCATCCGAGGAGCGGCGAAGAAATTGAGGAGCTTTTGAATAATTGGGTAGATTGCCCTGCGCCTAGAAAAAATGACCGAGGACAAAGCCGCTGCTGGGTGTATGGAAAGCAAGGTCTGTTTTCTAGGACCTACCATATAGGAAGGTCCTTCACACTCCCCATAGCCTCGATGTAATGCACATCACGAAGAATGTTACCGAGAGTCTGCTTGGCACTCTACTGAACATGCCAAAGAGGACCAAGGATGGGCCGAAAGCAAGAAAGGACCTTAAATTGCTTAGCATCAAGAAAGATCTTTAGTACCCTGATAGTGATGATGATGATGATCAGACGAAAGGGACTCAAGGTTGCTGCAAAAGAGTTAAGAAGAATGAGGTGGTGCTTCGCGCTGCCTGCTTCACTCTGAGTCTGGAGGAGCTCGAGCAGTTTTCCGGGTGCCTCTTAGGAGTGAAAGTTCCTCACGGTTACTCGGGGAACATAAGAAGATATCTGGACGTGGCGAAGAAGAGGTTCAGCGATATGAAGTCTCACGACTGTCACGTGTTGATGACGCAGATACTCCCCGTTGCGATCTGTGGGATAATGGACCAGCATGTCCGTGAGACGTTGTTTGGCCTCTATAACTTTTTCGACATCATATCTAGGAAGTCGATCGGCGTGAAGCAGCTCGACATGCTACAGGAAGAGATCGTGATGATACTATGCGAGCTTGAGATTTACTTCTCGCCCGCATTCTTCGACATCATGGTGCATCTTCTTGTACATGTCGTGGACGACATCATCCAGCTCGGGCCAACATTCCTGCACAACATGATGCTGTTTGAAAGGCTAAACAGTGTCATCAAAGGATTCGTTCGCAACAGGTCTCGTCCAGATGGAAGCATAGCCAAGGGCTTTCTGATCTACGAGTGCATCTCCTTCTGCCAGAATTATCTAACCACCGAGAATAAGGATGTTGGAATACCCACAAAGAAGCACCTCGGCAGGCTCGGTGGATATGGTCACCGCGAGGGCTGCTGCTCACTGGATGTCGGCATTGATGGTCGACGCATTGATTTTGAAAGGGCACACTGAGTCACGCTACAACACATTGAAGTGGCCGGCCCTTGGGTCCAAGAGCACAGAAGCTTAATCGAGCAGGAGTACGTCGACCAGGGCCGGCCGAGGAAGAAGGGAGACGTAACCAGAGAGCACAACTCCAGCTTCACAAGTTTGTTCAAGAAAAGGCAACTGGACAATCCACCACAGACGCCTTCTACGGAAGATCAAAAACTCATATTCTCCTTGTCGCAAGGCCCATGGCACAACCTAAGGACCTATCAGTCATACGACATAAACGGTTATAGATTCTACACCGAGGAAAAGGACAAGAATAGTGAATATCAAAACTCAGGAGTAACTATGTTATCCTTTGCTGATGACGAGACTACTATGATGGAAAGATTCTACGGAAGGATCGAGGAGATATGGGAGCTCGACTACTATGGAGAGATCGTACCGATGTTCCGTGTTAGATGGGCCAAGAAAGTGGAAAAAGAAGGCCGCTATTTCACCACAATGGTTATACCAGATGCCAAATCAACGAAGAACGCCTCCGCAAAAAATGAGCCTTGGGTACTCGCTAGCCAAGTTGATCAATGCTTTTTTATTACCGACCCGTCAAAGCCCAACCATGTTGTAGTTAGGAGGGGCAAGAGGAGCATCATCGGAATGGAAGGAGCCGCCAACGAGAAAAACTTCGACACAAACGGCGACCCAAAGATCGAAGAGGAATTCGACAAGTACTTCGACATGCCTACTACTACTAAAGTAAGAAGGAAGACCACACTGCCTACTAAAGTTTGTCCATACACAAGAAGAAATCTCAAAGTGCACGGGCTAAAGTATTCAACCGAGACGAAATAGGGCAAGAAGATTGTGAAGAGACACTAGCAATTGTGTGACTTTTTGGTGTATTAATTCGTGTGGGTATTAGTTAGAGACTAAAACATATAATGTGACAAGCAAACACACAAATATATATGTTTGAATAAATATGCATATGTGTTCTTGCTCTTTTTAATAAATATGCATATATGTATATGTTCTTGCTTTTTTAAATAAATATGCATATGTGAATAAATATGCATATATGTATATGTTCTTGCTTTTTTTGAATAAATATGCATATGTATGTAATTAAAAATATTTTTTAAAAAAAGAAAAAAATATGTGAGACAGCCAGGATTCGAACCTGGCTGCCCCAGGTGAGAGCAAGCGAGCAAGACCACTAGGACAAGAATCGGATCTTGTCATACAGCGACGCCGCGCTTTTTTGTACTATGTCCAAAAGTTCTGTGGCGCATTCCCACAGAATGCGCCATAGAAGTCTTCACACTTAGTCACAGAACGGTTCAGCCTCTCCCCCCTAATCCCCCCTGATTTCTCACTTAGCCAAAATTCTCTCTCGATCCCCCTTTCTCTCTGTCGTCGCAAACCCTAGCGCCGCCCTAGCCACCGCCGCTCCGCCCTAGCCACCGCCGCGCTGCCCGACGAACCAGTGGAGGAGGAGCCGCTCGACGAACCCGCCGGAGGAGGAGCCGCCATGCCAGAGCCCGCCACCCTCGTCGTCGTCAACCACCGCAGCAAGTTCTCGCACGGTTCGTCCCCCCCCACCCCCCACCCCCACTTTCCCTGCCCTCTAGGATGATCCTGCCAGGTTTGCGCTTTGATCTTTAGAGGACATGTATACTGTGCATCATAGATCATGTCGTTTGTTATAGCTATGTAGTCGTGGTAGTTGCATCATTGATTCCTTAGGTTATTTTGACAATACTAAATTGACTCCTGAGAATCCTTGCCATTAGATCATTTTAAATAACTTCTGTATTGATTCCTTTTGGGGGTATTTTGAACAGTTGTTGTTAAGAAACATTAGAGAATACCAGCTGCAAAATGATTCTAAATCACTTGTGTACTGGTCTAATATTAGCATATTACAAGGTCTTTATATCTGGTCAAGGACCTTATAGATGTTGGCTTGGGCCACTGTTGTTAAATCTTGTGCTAATACCTGGCAACATGCTTTTTGAACTTGCTCTATCCCTTATATGGTCTCATAATTGCAAAGTTGTAGTGGTGCTGAAAATTGACTTGCCTCATGTTTTTAGGATGGACCACTTATTCTATTGTAAAACTGTTTTCTGAATTATTAGTGCAAACTACAAAACCGAGTCTACAAAAGTACCCTGTAGTCTTGTATAAGAGCTGAAAGATGCCTAGTCTTTCCAACATATTGCCTATTCTGTTCTCTTGTCTTGAAATATTGTCAGTAAACCAGTAGGCTTGAAATTTTTTACTTCCTATTTCTTGAATATAATCGTGATATAATTTTCGGTTGCCTATTTTGAAGACTGAACTAGAAGCTATGTATGAGATTGTTAATACTTGTTTTTGTTCTGAATGTTGCTTAGGGGATCCTATATTTCTTTCTTGAACACAAGTTGATCATATCTAGGGTGGCTTGAGCTTATGCATAATTTGTGATAGATGGGCTTTTACATGCTGCTGGCGTGTTTATAGACAAGTAGGTGGTATGTTTTCATGGTTGATAGATGGGCCTGCATGCATGATGACAGTAAAAGTTGAGGGGGGTCTCACCTTTGTTGCTGGCCTATTTTGGATTTTGGTCATCGTGTCTTTTTTTGCCATTTTTATTATCTGACTAATATCTTATATTGGTCTCCTAACTTCAATGTGCATGTTGGAAGAAACCAAATCATGGCCCTCTTTTCAGCAGTACATTGGTTGTGCTGCTGTTGCTGCTGCAACTCTGTGTATATGTATTGTAGTAACAGTAGTAGTAATAGTAATGGTGATTCAAGTATCAGGATATACACCATGTATGCCATATGGATGGACTTGTTAAGTACCTCTACCTGGGTTGGGTACATGGGCAGACTTGTTATTGTCAAATAAGAAATATAAATTGTGACATGGGCACACCTCCAAGTTCTGTGGTGCTGTCATAAGAAATGGTGCTGTCATATATGGTGCTGTCATATATGTGCTACTAGTGCTAGTAGCAAATTGATGATTTGGGTTGCCAATGGGGATGGGGCTGTCAATATGGGGATGGGGTGTTTTGTCTTGCAGGGATTTCATTTGAGTTGCCCATTTCTCCCGAAGTGTCGATTCACTTCCTCTTCGGTTGTGAAATGGCAAAGGTCATGCCGAATTTTTCGGCCAAGATTTGTGCTAACTTTTTGCCTCTTTTAAATAGAGTAGTGCAAACATGTCGGGCAACAAGGAGTCTGGCCCTTCTAAGCACATGATCAGCGTCGAAGAACAAGCTAGACAGGCCAACCAGTCATTTTGGCGGGGGTCCCAACAGGAGGAGGAGGAGGCGATGAGGATGACACCACCACCGGAGGAGGAGGCGACCATCGCTAGACCTGCTGGGGCCAATGAGGGTGGAGATCCTGATTGCGAGGGGGATGAAGACGACTACGATGGAACTAGTGAAGGCGGCGACAAAGAGGATGACACCATCGATGGCGCGCCTGCACCGATGGCGGCGAGCGCACGGATGGCTGTAGCGGCAACCCGGCCGCTTCTCAGAAGAAGAAGAAGGAACAGTAGGAGCAGAAGGTGCCAGTGCTCGCCACCGTCTGCGATGAGTTCACTGAGGTCATAGAAAGTGGCCTACCCATTGCGCTAGAGGCGATTACTAAAGGGTAAGGCCTGCAACTCAGGTGCATTGTCCGGGAAAGCATGTCGATCAACACGAAGTACATCAGACATGCTGACAATGCAGCTTTGGTCGATAACCTCCTTAAGAAGCTTCACAAGCGATACAGATTCCCAGAGCGGTTTAGAAACCTCGAGAGAAAGAACCCGATGAACAAACTAGCCCTCACAAAGATGAGCAACGCCTTGAGCAGCTGGAAAACCCGGGTGAAGAATAGCATTGACAAAGGTGAAAGCTGGGAGGTTATTGGTAAGAAAAATCCGATGCTCGACGAAGAGGAGTTTAAGATATTCAAGGTGGATATAGCTACCGCTGACGCTATAAAATGGACTAAATTGGGAAGGAGTATGCGGGAACAGAACATAGGTAACCACCGCCTTGGAAGCGGCGGTTACAGGGGGAAACAGGCCATTTGGGACAAGGAGGATGCCGAGCTTGAACGCCTTGGTAAAGAGAACCCTTAGCTTAAAATCATGGACTTGCAGCTTAGGCAATTGGTTTGAGCCCGCTACTACCTGGACACGGAAACAGGGGAGTTCATCACCGACGATCCGGTGGAGAAGGAATTCGAGAAGAAGATGGTAATGAATTTATCGCCGATCTCAAGTCTATTGCATTCTAATTAAAATAATGAAGTCAAGAATCTAAATGGGTTTACCTTTCCGTGTCTCTGTAGGAGGAGGAACTGAACGCTACTGCCACAGAGTCGTCCCAGGATTTGACGGAGCCGTGGGACACGGTTTTCAACATGGCGACCCATGCTTACAATAAGAGGGACAAGGGGTTGCCGCCGTCCTCAGCTGGCCGTGTGTCCGGCTTCGGTACGAGCAAGAAGTTCAAGGAGTACTACAAAGAGGACGCCAAGAAAAGAAGGGAGAGGAAGAACCAGGATAAAGCCGCTGTTGCAGAGCTGAAGATGAAGGTGCAGACAATGGAGGAGAAGGCGGTGCACGAGAAAACAGTGGACAAGTTAGTGGAAGAGAAGCTCCGCTCGATGATTCCCCCTGAGTTTTTCGAGGGGCTTACTGCTTGGAATACGGGAGGTCAACAGGGGCCGATACATCTTCCCAGCTTAAGCGGCAGCAACTCGAGCATCAATGTTACCATGTCGCCGGACCTGGTGACCCCGTCGGCCGTCAACGTCGGGACACAGCCGCTCGTTTGGTCACACCGACGGCGGTGGTGCTTCGTGAGGCACCCGAGCGGGAGATTGCAGATGATGATAGGCCGGCCGCCGGCATCGGCCGTGTCTCTACATTAGCCGAGATCCACGCCATCACCAAGGTAACTAATTAGTTAGTGCATGCCATCTCCTTTATGCCTTTGATGCATGACTGCTGCCATCTCATGACGCCCAACAACATGTTTTTGTCTCAGGACACTTCTTGTGTACTCCTGCTTAAAGATGTCGGCGGTGAGTTGAAGGATGTTGCCAAGGGCACTCTTATACAACCGGCGAGCTGCACGATGCACAACCATCCAATGGATGATGATGTGATGAGGGTCAGGTCGGCTCGGGTGTTGCCAGGGTGCGACGACATGGACCCCCCTTTCAACCTCAGGGAGCCGACGAACACAAGACCCTTGGGGAATGCTACAACTGGCCCTTGACATGGCTAAAGACCCAGATTCGTCTTGCGGGGGGGAGCACTGGCGCCACCTCTCGACCGATCGCCCGGCCACCACCTCGGAAGCTAGTAGCCGCCATCGTCGCCACCACCAGCCGTCACCATCAACTCTTGGCAGCGTGTGCACCGCCACATGGCAAAGACGCTGTGCCGCAACCGACGTCGCCCCCGCTACCACCACTACATGATGGCACCCGTGAAGATGATGATGAATTGGTCAACGTTGACGACTTCATCAACACCGGCGCCGCCAAAGGATTGTATATGCCTTCTGTGGATGAAGAACCCTTCACAGCTCGCGACGACCATCAAGCTGGTCGGCCCAATACATGCACGCAACACCTGGTCTTCCATGGTCTTTCTCAAGAGACGCCTCCGGCCACCGATCCACCACAAGAGAAACCGGGATTGGTTTTCAGCCCCAACACACTCTGAAAGGCGACTGATGAGCAGATGGCAGGGGCTGACACTATTGTGAAGAAGAAGCACTACAGGAAGAGAGGTAATAATAATAATAATAAGAAGGGTGCGAGCCAGCCTCTTCCAAAGAGTATCCGGGGTCAGGATGCCGTCGGCGTACCATCCACACAATATGGCTTGCCCCGAGTGCATGTAGCTGGTGATCCGGTATTGACTCCAGATATGATCCACATTGCGGTTGGAGCCATGTTAACTTTGCACGAGGGTGTCAAGACACTAGAGGGCCTCCTTCTTAAAGACGAAGATCCAAATTACCTAGTTTGCACGGCCAAGGTGCCATTGGACGTGGGCTTCGTTGATGAACCCCCTGCGGATATATTCTTCATAGCGTTCGAGGACATATTCAAGCTGTTTCTCATGAAATGGTTGGACTATAACTTGGTCCCCTTATACGCGCTCAATCTGGCGATCACGGTCAAGAGAGAAAATACCCAGGAAATCGCGATAGTGGATCCCTACAATATGCAGGACAGCCAGTTGGTCGAAGGATCAGAGACACGGACCAAGGCGACGACGTACCTCGAGAAGTTCATGGTGGACAACAAGAGGAAGGGCACACTTCTTTTGCCTTTCTTTCCCGAGTAAGTACACACACTCGCTCATCGCCACCGTAACTTATGCATTTCTTATAGATTTCTTCCTTTGCTCTTTTTCCAACATTCTGTTCCAATTGTGTTGCGCAGAGACAAATACTGCACAGTCATCATCCTTGCCCCGAGGTATTCACTAGCCACGTATTTCGACTCGGGGAGTTTGACGAAGAAGAAAGACTACACCAGAATAAGGGGTGTTCTCAATGAGGCTCTCGAGGCTACACCAAGAAGGGATGCACCTACGTAGATAGGGGGAATGTATCGAGGATGGCAAACACGTGTTCAAGCACGTGCTCGAGTTCCCCTGCGTCAAGCAGTCGACTACTGGTGCCAAGGAGGCCTTCTACGTCCTCCATCACCTTAAAGGCTATGTTCAGGATTGCCAGAACCTAACGCTACCATCTAGTCTCCGAGGATGGGCCGAAACTTTGGCAAAAATTTTCTACCGCAAGAACGAACAAAACCCAGATCTAATCTAGATAAAAGCCAAGATCTAATCTATTAGACATGTGCAATGAGATAGATCTGTACTAACCCTTGTAGATCCGAAAGCCTTGTGCGAGATCGGATCTCGTGGTTGATGTAGACAATCACTTGCCGATCTCAAGATCGAGTGGACGAGCCTTCCGGCGCCGTGTTCCGGCAGCGCTTCCGCAATCGGTCACACGTGCGGAGTCGATGCAGACCTTCCTCTCCCCGTTCCAGCGAGCAGCGGAGGTAGTAGATCTCTCCACGGAATCCCAGTAGCACGACGGCGTGGTGGTGGTGGTGGAGTAGAGAATTCTGCAGGGCTTCGTCTAAGCCAGAGTAGAGCGAAGGAGGAGGAAAGAGGCGGCTAGGGGAAGGAGTGGAGGGGCAAGGGGGTGGCGCCTCCACCCCTCTATTTATAGAGGGAGGGGTGGCGCCTAGGGTTCCCACCCCTAGGGCCACCTCTAGGGCCGGCGCACAAGGGGGCTTGGGGGGAGTTTATTTCCCCCCCAAGTTTGCCCTTTTCCTTTCTTGGTTTTCAAGTAAACTCCATAGAACTTTCTAGAACCTTCCGGAACATTTCGAAACCTTCTAGAATCCCCATATAAACACTCCGGAACATTTCCGAACCTAGAAAATGATCTCCATTATATGAATCTTATTCTCCGGACAATTCCGGATCTCCTCACGATGTCACAGATCCAATCCGAGACTTCGAACAACATTCGGTATGCAACGCACATTCCATATCTACATAAACAACATCGAATCTTAAGTGTGTCACCCTACGGTTCCTGAATATGCAGACATGATGGAGACACCTCTCTGATCAATAACCATCAGCGGGATCTGGAGATCCATAATGGCTCCCACATACTCAATGATGACTTCATGATCGATAGAACCATTAACATACGAAACCAATTCCCTTTGTCACACGATACTCTACTTATCTGAGGTTTGATCGTTGGTATCTCCATACCTAGTTCTACCTCGTTACTGATAAGTACTCTTTACTCGTTCCATGATATGTCATCCCTTGTGACCTAGTCACATGCTTGCAAGCTAACTAGATGACATTCCACCGAGAGGGCCCAGAGCATATCTATCTGTCATATGGATGGACAAATCCCAATCTTGGTCCATGCGCTTCAACACGTACTTTCAGAATACCCAATGACACCTTTATAACCTTAATGAGTTGATCTTATGCTACACTTACTATGGGTGTGTGTCCATGACATCATTCTTCTAATGATATAACCTTGTTATTAATGACATCCAATGTCCATGATCAGGAAACCATGATCATCTATTAATTAATAAGCTAGGTCAACAAGAGGCTTACTAGGGACTCTTTTATGTTTACAAAACACACATGTATTAGTGTTTCCTAATAATAGAATTATAGCATGGGATGTAAACATTCACAAAGATATAATAATAACCACTTTTATTATTGCCTCTTGGGCATATCTCCAACAGTCTCCCACTTGCACTAGAGTCAATAATCTAGATTACATGGTAATATACCTAACACCCATGGCGTTCTGGTGTTGGTCATGCTTTGCTCTAGGGAGAGGTTTAGTCAACGGATCTGCCACATTCAGATCAGTGTGTACTTTGCAAATCATTATGTCACCATCTTGGACATACTCGCGAATAGCATGGAAACATAGCTTGATGTGCTTCAACTTGCTATGTGACCTTGGCTCCTATGCATTAGCTATGGCACCTGTGTTGTGACAATAGATGGCCATCGGGTCCAACGCACTAGGAACCATGCCAAGTTCTGTAATGAACTCCTTCATCCATCTGGCTTCTTGTGTAGCCTCTGAAGCAGCTATGTATTCCGATTCAGTTGAAGATTTCGCCACAACGCTTTGCTTGGCACTCCTCCAGCTCACTGCAGCACCATTCAAAATAAATACGTATCCATACTGTGACTTCGAGTCATCTGGATCGGTGTTCCAACTAGCATCAGTGTAACTGTTTACAACAAGTTGTTCATCACCTCCATAAGAAAGAACCATATCCTTATTCCTATTTAGGTACTTTAGGATATTCTTGACCGTTGTCCAGTGCTCCATTCTAGGATCACTTTGATATCTGCTAGTCAAACTAATAGCATGTGCTATATCCGGTCTTGTACACAACATGGCATACATGATAGAACCTATGGCTGAGGCATAGGGAATATTACTCATTTTCTCTCTATCTTTTGCCGTAGCTGGACTTTGAGTCTTACTCAAGGTCTTACCTGGCAACATGGGGACGAACCCTTTCTTGCTCTCTTCCATTCTAAACTTCTTTAGAACTTTGTCCAAGTATGTACTTTGTGAAAGCGCTATTAGGCGTCTTGATCTATCTCTATAAATCTTGATGCCTAGAATATATGCCGCTTTACCAAGATCCTTCATTGAAAAACTATTATTCAAATAGGCTTTGACACTATTAAGAAGTTCTATGTCATTCCCAATCAACAATATGTCATCTACATATAGTACTAGGAATGCTATACAGCTCCCACTCACTTTCTTGTAAATACAAGCTTCTCCATAAGTTTGTATAAATCCAAGGTTTTTGATTACTTTATCAAAACGTTGATTCCAACTCCGGGACGCTTGCTTCAGTCCATAAATGGAGCGCTGAAGTTTGCATACCTTGTTAGCATCTTTAGGATCGACAAAACCCTTGGGTTGTACCATATACAACTCTTCCTCAATGTCTCCATTAAGGAACGTCGTTTTGACATCCATCTGCCAAATCTCATAATCGAAATATGCAGCAATTGCTAACAAAATCCTCACAGACTTTAGCTTCACTACTGTTGAGAATGTCTCATTGTAGTCAACTCCTTGAATTTGTCGGAACCCTTTCGTGACAAGTCGAGCTTTATAGACGGTAACATTACCATCAGCATCTGTTTTTCTTTTGAAAATCCATTTGTTCTCGACAGCCTTATGGCCATTCGGTAAGTCCACCAAAGTCCATACTTGGTTTTCGTACATGGATCCCATTTCGGAATTCATGGCTTCTAGCCATTTGTCAGAATCTGGGCTCACCATAGCTTCTTCATACGTCGTAGGGTCATCAATGTTGTCCACCAACATGACGTTCAAGGCAGGGTCATACCAATCAGGAGTGGTACGAACCCTCGTTAACCTGCGAGGTTCAGCAGCAACTTCGTTCGAAGTTTCATGATCACCATCATTAGCTTCCTCTCCAATTGGTGCAGGCGACACAAAAACATCTTCCGGTGCTGCGCTACTCTCAAATCCGTGAGAAGGTTCAATAACCTCATCGAGTTCTACTTTCCTTCCAGTCACTTCCTTCGAGAGAAACTCCTTCTCAAGAAAGGATCCATTCTTGGCAACGAAAACTTTGCCTTCGGATCTATGATAGAAGGTATACCCAATTGTTTCTTTAGGGTATCCTATGAAGACGCATTTCTCCGCTTTGGGTTCAAGCTTATCAGGTTGTAACTTCTTTACATACGCTTCGCAACCCCAAACTTTAAGGAACGACAACTTAGGTTTCTTTCCAAACCACAATTCGTACGGTGTCATTTCAACGGATTTAGATGGTGCCCTATTTAAAGTGAATGCGGCTGTATCTAATGCATAGCCCCAAAACGATAGCGGTAAATCTGTAGAGACATCATAGACCTAACCATATCTAAGAGAGTTCAATTACGACGTTCGGACACAGCATTACGTTGTGGTGTTCCCGGCGGTGTCAATTGCGAAAGTATTCCACATTTCTTTAAATGCATGCCAAACTCATAACTTAGATATTCACCTCCGTGGTCAGAACGCAGAAACTTAATCTTCTTGTTACGATGAGTTTCCACTTCACTTTGAAATTCCTTAAACTTCTCGAAAGTTTCGGACTTATGTTTCATAAAGTAGACATACCCATATCTACTTAAGTCATCCGTGAAAGTGAGAACATAACGATATCCACCACGCGATGCTACACTCATTGGACCGCAGACATCGGTATGTATTATTTCCAATAAGTTTGTAGCTCGCTCCATTATTCCAGAGAATAGAGTCTTAGTCATTTTTCCCATTAGACATGCTTCACATCTTTCAAGTGATTCAAAATCAAGTGATTTAAGAAGTCCATCAGAATGGAGTTTCTTCATACGCTTCACTCCAATGTGACCAAGACGAAAGTGCCACATGTATGTAGAATTATCATTCAATTTTATTCGTTTAGCATCTATGTTGTGAACATGTGTATCACTACTACCGAGATTCAGTAAGAATAAACCATTCATCTCAGGTGCATTACCATAAAAGATATTACTCATATAAATCGAACAACCTTTATTCTTAGACTTAAAAGAGTAACCGTCTCGCAATAAAAAAGATCCAGATATAATGTTCATGCTTAACGCAGGCACCAAATAACAATTATTCAAATTTAAAACTAATCCCGATGGTAGATGTAGAGGGAGCGTGCCGACAGCGATCACATCAACCTTGGAGCCATTTCCAACGCGCATCGTCACCTCGTCTCTCACCAGTCTTCGCTTATTCCGCAGCTTCTGTTTCGAGTTACAAATATGAGCAACCGAACCAATATCAAATACCCAGGCACTACTACAATTACTAGTAAGATACACATCAATAACATGTATATCGAATATACCTTTCTTCTTGATGTTGCCGTTCTTTAGATCCGCCAGGTACTTGGGGCAGTTACGCTTCTAGTGACCAGCACCCTTGCAGTAGAAGCATTCAGTTTTAGGCTTAGGACCAGCCTTGGGCTTCTTAGCAGGTGCGGCAGCTTTCTTGCCGTCCTTCTTGAAGTTGCCCTTGTTCTTAGGCTTGCCCTGTTTCTTGATATTGGTGGTCTTATTGACCATCAACACTTGGTGCTCCTTCTTGATCTCCACTTCAGCAGTTTTTAGCATGGACGATAGTTCAGGCAACGTCTTGTTCATGCAGTGCATATTGTAGTTCATCACAAAGTTCTTATAACTCGGTGGCAGTGATTGGAGGACATGGTGAATCCCTAACTCATTAGGAATCATTATCCCCAACTCTTGGAGCTTGTTTGCGTGCCTAGAAATGGTGAGAACGTGCTCGCTAACGGAGCTACCCTCTGTCATCTTACAGTTAAAGAACTTTTCGGAGGCCTCACAGCTCTCCACGGCCGCATGAGTCTCAAAAATCAGCCTGAGCTCTTTGATGATATCAAACGGGTCGTGGTGCTCAAAGCGCTTCTAAAGCTCCGTTTCTAAACTGTACAGGATGGCACACTGAACTGTGGAGTAGTGATTTTTCCGAGTGGCGTAAACATTCTTTACGTCATCGGTGGCATCTTCTGCAGGTGGGTCTCGAGCACATAGGTCAACTGACCAGCCCTGAGGACAATCTTCAGTCCACGGAACTAGTCCGTGAAGTTGCTTCCATTGTTCTTAAGCTTTTCTTTCTCTAGGAACGCATTGAAATTGATGGAGAGGTTCGCCATAATCTACAACAAATTTGCAAGTAGTTTAGACAAAGTTTATGATAAATTGAGTTCAGTCTTAATTCTTAAATTAACTAGGTGAACTCCCACTCAAAACAACATCCCTCATGTTGTCTTAGTGATTACACGAACCAAATCCACTACACCAAGTCCGATCTTCACGAGAGAAGATGTAGTTTCAACGACAAACAATCTTCATGTTCATCATATCATTCATATGACTCATGCTCTACCTTTTGGTATTCCGTGTTCCGAGACCATGTCTGTACATGCTAGGCTCGTCAAGGTTAACCTTAGTTTCCGCATGTGCAAATCTGGCTTGCACCCGTTGTATGCACACGCAGAATCTATCACATCCGATCATCACGACATGCTTCCAAACGATGAGTCTTAGCAACGGTGCCAACTAAGGACGAACACTTTATTACTTGATATTTAGTGAGAGGGATCATCTTATAATGCTACTGTCGCGATCTAAGCAATACAAGATGCATAAAGGATTAACATCACAGGCAATTCATAATTAGTGTGATATGATATGGCCATTTCTTCTTATGCCTTTGATCTCCATCTCCAAAGCACGGACATGATCTCCAGCATTGCGTCAAGGTCAGTGGTGCCGCTTCATGGTTGTCCATCATCACTAGCAACTATTACAACTACTTGGAATAAAGCTATTACAAGATGAATAGACACGCAGGTCTTAACAGAATTAAAGACAACCATTAGGCTCCTGCCGGTTGCCATATTACAACAAGGATCATTGCATACATCAAATATAATCACAATCACATGATGGCCATATCACATCACAAAACCCCTGCAAAAACAAGTTAGACGCCTCTAATTTTCTTTGCATGTTTTATGTGGTTTGGGGCTTTCGAATAAGAATGGATCTTACCTACGAAACTGAACCACAATGTTGATACAAGTGCTATCAAGTGCCAAGTGTAAATTGGATCTATACTATGGTGAGAGAGATAGACACCCGCAAAGCCACTTGTGCAAATAAATTTACACGTCAAGCGTGGAGCAAGTCTCATGTGCGATGACATGTAAGGTTAGCCCGAGCCGCTTCATCCCACCATATCGCAAGATGCAAAGTACACAAAGCAAAAGACGGCATGAGCACCAACGTCCACAAAACCATTGTGTTCTACTCGTGCAACAGATCTACGCATAGACATGGCTCTGATACCACTGATGGGTTCGTAGCATGGAAAACAGAAAATTTCTACCGCAAGAACAAACAAAACCCAGATCTAATCTAGATAAAAGCCAAGATCTAATCTATTAGACATGTGCAACGAGATAGATCTGTACTAACCCTTGTAGATCCGAAAGCCTTGTGCAAGATCGGATCTCGTGGTTGATGTAGACTATCACTTGCCGATCTCAAGATCGAGTGGACGAGCCTTTTGGCGCCACGTTCCGGCAGCGCTTCTGCAATCGGTCACACATGCGGAGTCGATGCAGACCTCCCTCTCCCTGTTCCAGCAAGCAGCGGAGGTAGTAGATCTCTCCACGGAACCCCAGCAGCACGATGGCGTGGTGGTGGTGGTGGAGTAGAGAATTCTGCAGGGCTTCGCCTAAGCCAGAGCAGAGTGAAGGAGGAGGAGAGAGGCGGCTAGGGCAAGGAGTGGAGGGGCAAGGGGTGGCACCTCCACCCCTCTATTTATAGAGGGAGGGGTGGTGCCTAGGGTTCCCACCCCTAGGGCCACCTCTAGGGCCGGCGCACAAGGGAGGCTTGGGGGAGTTTCCTTCCCCTCCAAGTTTCCCCTTTTCCTTTGTTGGTTTGCAAGTAAACTCCACAAAACTTTCTAGAACCTTCCGGAACATTCCGAAACCTTCTAGAATCCCCATATAAACACTCCGGAACATTTCCAAACCTAGAAAATGATCTCCATTATATGAATCTTATTCTCCCGACAATTCCGGATCTCCTCACGATGTCCCAGATCCAATCCGAGACTTCGAACAACATTCGGTCTCCAACGCACATTCCATATCTACCTAAACAGCATCGAACCTTAAGTGTGTCACCCTACGGTTCGTGAATATGCAGACATGATGGAGATACCTCTCCGATCAATAACCATCAGCAGGATCTGGAGATCCATAATGGCTCCCACATACTCAACTATGACTTCGTGATCGATAGAACCATTAACATACGAAACCAATTCCCTTTGTCACACGATACTCTACTTATCCGAGGTTTGATCGTCGGTATCTCCATACCTACTTCTACCTCGTTACTGATAAGTACTCTTTACTCGTTCCATGATATGTCATCCCTTGTGACCTAGTCACATGCTTGCAAGCTAACTAGATGACATTCCATCGAGAGGGCCCAGAGCATATCTATCCATCATTTGGATGGAAAAATCCCAATCTTGGTCCATGCGCTTCAACACATACTTTCAGAATACCCAATGACACCTTTATAACCATACAGTTACAAAGCGGTGTTTGATGTCATCAAAGTACCCGTCCGGTGATGGTGATTAACATAACCTCATGGTCGAACGATTAGGTTACTATGCATTTGAAAGCTTGTAGCAATACGAACTTAATGACTTGATCTTATGCTACACTTTCCAACATTCCGTTCCAATTGTGTTGCGCAGAGACAAATACTGCACACTCACCGTCCTTGCCCCGAGGTATTCGCTAGCCACGTATTTTGACTCGGGGAGTTTGACGAAGAAGAAAGACTACACCAGAATAAGGGGTGTTCTCAATGAGGCTCTTGAGGGCTACACCAAGAAGGGATGCACCTTCGTAGATACGGGGAATGTATCAAGGATGGCAAACACGTGTTCAAGCACGTGCTCGAGTTCCCCTACGTCAAGCAGTCGACTACTGGTGCCAAGGAGGCCTTCTACATCCTCCATCACCTTAAAGGCTATGTTCGGGATTGCCAGAACCTAACGCTACCATCTAGCCTCCGAGGATGGGCCAAAACTTTGGCGAAAATCGACGATGCTGATCTTAGAGAAGACTTCCATCGCATTCAGATGAAGTTGTCACAAATCATCATTGAAGATGTCAACACAAGGGGGGTTCCCTACAACAAGCCAGAGGGTTGAGTAAGAGGGAGATCGAAGAACACCTCCGTAAGCAGGGTGACACAAGGACGTGGATGACGAAAGAGGGCTATCTACCATTCCCGAAGCCGAGTGAGAAGAGGAAGTATTCATCATGATCGATGTGTGCCTCTAGCATGATCATGTGTGTGTGTATTCTTGATGGACGCCTGCTGTATTAGTGTGTGTGTCATAAACTTTACTATCTCATGGTCGAAATGGTCATTGTTGTTAGACTTAAACTACCTTGTGGTCATGTTGTCATTGAACTTATTGCTTCTATGATGATCTATCTTTTAGGTTTATGGATCCTTTGTTTTATATTCTGTGAACATATATATATATATATGGATGTGAACCATTTATTAATTCTTTTCGTTGTATTTTTACTAATATGCCTTGTCGTCTATAGAGATGGTGACGAGGTGGTATGAGGTGTACATGGGTAGGGTTCCAGGAGTCTACGAGGAGTGGGAGGATTGTCACAAACAAGTGAACAAGTTCAGCGGCAACATCTACAAAGGATACGCGACTAGAGAGGAGGCGATAGCCAAGTGGAGGAACCACTTGTGGAAGAAGAACCGGATGAAGATATTGGTCGGGCTAATGCTCTTGCTCACCATTATCACAGCTGTATTCTATTTGATCCTAGTGTAGGTGGCGGTGGCCACTTCATATTTGTAATGTGAGATGATATGAACTTTGTATTCGGCACTTGTGTAAAAATTTGGCACTTGACACTATATATGTATCTCGATCGGGCTCTAAGTGTTTGTATTATATATATGTCAGTTTTCATGCATCTACTACTTGTGCAATGTATTTTATACTCATCTAGATAAATACTGTATAAATCCTGTATAAATACCTGATTATACACCAGGAAAGTATTTTACTTCGAATACGTGTTACACAATCAGTGGCGCATATAATTATATAGTTAGTGGCGCATGGGCTTTCTGTGGCGCATATATGTAAATGCGCCACAGAAGTTCTTCCTGTGGCGCATATGAAGAAATGCGCCACAGAAGTCTGGGACTTCTGTGGCGCATATCCATATGCGCCACATGAAGTAGTTATCAGTGGCGAGGTAACAGTGGCGACAAAGATATGCGCCACAGAAGTCCCATTTCCATGCGCCACAGATAGGCTATTTCCTAGTAGTGCAAGTGGAACTTAACCCGGCTCTAGGTGTGTGCATGTTTGAAGTGTACAAAATCCGGGCCAAGTGGAACTTAACCCGGCTCTAGGTGTGTGCATATTCTAAACTACTAAGGAGCTACGCTAGTTCTCTAAGGAGCATTCGGCCGAGTAACAAGTTACTCCCCCGAAGGCTCGGGGACTAATGGATATGTCTCTAAGCACTTATGCGTATTAAGTAAAGGACAAAGTAGCGTACCTCCATCATCCGGCCAGCAAAGTTGATAGCCTTGGCTGTTATGTTCATTTGTGCATTTAATTCGGCGGGCCCAAACTTCTCTGGGAGATCGTCGTTGGGATTGACGAACTCTGCTCTGTTCCAATTATTGACATATTCGATCAGAGCCAGAGGATAGCACTCTCCACTGAACATGTTGGGCGTGACCAAGCCTTTGGCGTGGGCCTCCTTCCTTGCAACTTGGGCGGCAGCAGGGCTGGTATGCAGTGCAAGTTGCTTGCCGCTAGCTGACCCAAAGGAGGCATCTTTCTTCGGCAGCATAGACACACGCGTGCGCTGTCTAGCCTCGATGGATGTTGTCTTGGTGGCACCTGAACCTTTCTTAGCCTTGGGTTGCTATTGGGAGGCTAAGGCTTGAGCTGCTGATTTGGACTTGGGTGCAGCCTTGCTGCTAGTGGGGTCTTGGAAGACTCGGACGAGGCAGAAGGAGTTGTGGCTGGTGCTGTTGTTGGTGCTGGCGCTGGTGCTTGTGCTGGTGCTGGTGTTGGTGGTGGTGCTATTGCTGCTGCTGCTGGTGCCTCGGAGGTGATGGGTCGCGACTGAGCTGATGAAGGGCTGGGAGCATCCACTACCTCGGCCGCGCCACTTCCCCTAGCTCCGACGTTGCCCCCGTCTGGACGAGGTGGACTAAGATTCGGTTAGCCACCGAGCCTTCCTGAATAGGGCTCAGTGGGCGCAAGTCATTGTCGCGAGGAGGAGATGGGGTACGCCAAAGAGGCGAAGTGATGCTGGAGCCACTCTGGGGAACCTCCATGGCAGCCCTATCAAATTAAACAGCAAATAACGAATTATATGACAAAGAGAGAGGTGTGAAGACAAAGAAACTTGAAGCGGAAAACTGTATAAGGAAAAAGAAACTCACTCATCGGAGGTCGGAAGCTCCTTGGGCTTGCGAGCTCTCCGGACTATGGCCTTAGTCGGAGGTTTGTTGGCGACCTTGTCAGCGGACTTCTTCCGCCTTTTGGTTGTCTTGGGAGGCCTAGAAGAAGTAGCTGAGGTGGCAGCCCGTTTCTTAGACGCGGCTAGGGCCGGCTCACTCGAAGCGAGAGGGGGATCTTCATGGATCTGCCCAGCCGGGTTAGGTGAAGCCGGAAATGCGTAAGAAATAGGTACCGCGTCAAATACCTCCACCACCTCAATGTCGGAATCATCTTCATCGTTAGGCCAATTCCTTAAGGAAGAGAAGTTACCAAAGGGTGATGACCCACAAGTATAGGGGGTGTATCGCAGTATTTTCGAGGGAAGTGAAACCCAATTTATTGATTCGACAAAAGGGGAGCCAAAGAATATTTATAAGCCTTAAGAACTGAGTTGTCAATTCAGCTGCACCTAGAAACAATCTTGCTCACAGCAGTTTATCAGTAGCAACAGTTTTGTAGTAGGAATAGCAGAGTAGCAGCAGTAGTAAAGCAAGGACAGTAGTAACAAAAGCAGTAAACAATGGGATTCGAGTGCGGCAGGCATAGGGATGGATGGACGGGCGTTGCATGGACAAGACAATTCACAAAGCAATCAAAACATAGGGCAATTGCAGATAAATAATATAAAGCACCCAAGTACTAGACAATCCTAGGCATGTGTTCCATATATAGTCATACGTGCTCCCAATGAGAACTTGCACAACATCTTTTGTCCTGCCAGCCCGTTTGCAACGAGGCCTCTAAGGAACTACTGGCAATTAAGGCGCTCCTTTTAACAAAGCACCGGAGCAAAGCATTAACACTCCGTGAACACATGTGATCCTCACATCGAAACCATTCCCTTCCGGTTATCCCGATTTCTGTCACTTCAGGGCCATAGGTTCTGGACAACAACGTGTGTATATAACTTGTAGATAAGACCAAAAACAATACTATCATAATGAATCAATAACATGTTCAGATCTGAAATCATGGCACTCGGGCCCTAGTGACAAGCAATAAGCACAACAAGTCGCAACAAAGTCATAAAGCACTAATAAAAGATACTAGGAACCATGCCCTAACAATCTGATGCCATTACATGAACGATCTCATCCAATCCCTACCATCCCCATAGCCTACAGCGGGGGATTACTCACTCATAGATGGGGGAAACATGGATGGTCAATGGAGAAGCGATGGTGATGATGATGGCGATGAGTTTCTTATTTGGTAATGCTACTACCGCTGCTAAGGTAGTAGATAAGTCACCACCTGCTGAGAATGATGTTTTCAAAATACCTACAAGAATTATTGATCGTGTTATGGATAATTACTATGTTGGGATGGTACTGTCTATCCCGGTGATCATTTACTCTTTATTTATGTTGGTTGTTCAAGTGTGTAGGTATTACTACAGCTCAAGTTAAGAAGAAGTTATTCTCATTATCACTGAAAGGAAGAGCTAAGGAATGGTATAAGTTGTTGAAGAATGGTCAAGCTCTGGAATGGGAGGAAATAGTGCCTCTCTTTTATTCAAAGTTTTATCCTCCTAGTGAGATTCATAAAGATCGGGATCAAATATACAACTTTTGGCCTCTTGATGGAGAGATTACAGCTCAAGCTTGGGGGAGATTGAAGTTACTAATGCTCAAATGTCCCATTCATGAGCTCCTCTACATGATAAAGATTTATTGGATGCTTCTTGTGCTGGATCATTCACTCGCATGGAAGAAGAAGCTAAATGGGATCTTCTAGACCGTATTCAAGACAATGCTGAAGCTTGGGAGAATGACAAAGGTAGAAAGTCATGTATAAATTATGATTATGAATGCATTGAATCTTTTATGGGAACTGATGACTTTCAAAATATTAGAAATGCTTATGGTCTAGATTCTCAAGCTATTTCTTCTTATTTTAAGGCTTTTTCTTCCGACATTGAAGTGCCTAAAAAGAAGTGGAATAAGTATCATGAACCTTATAAAGATGTTGCTAAGAGTGTTCCTACAAGAAATACTGAAGTTTATACTGCTAATCATGTCTTACCTAAACCTTATATTGAGAAAATGCCTTTCCCAGTTAAGGTAAAGGAACTTTCTATGATAGCTAGTATGGTTAATGAAAGTATGAATGAAGCTATTGAACCTGATAAACAAATGGTTGATGAACCTATAATAGCAAGTGTGAAAGACTTTGTCACCAAGTATGAGAAAGAGGGACACCCTATCCTTTGTAAGGATACCTCTAATATTATTTCGCAAAGTGGTGTTATGACAGCTAGTATTCCCGTGTTTTCTGTTAGAATAAGTGATCATTGCTATGATAGTCCTTGTGATAGCTATATTGTTAAGTTTATGCATGATACTGAAAGTTATTATGTGAGAGGTAAAAGTGTTCTTATGCATCTCAATAATATCAGGTTTCCTCGTTTTATGTTGAAAGCCTTTGTTGCACTTGTTTTGCCTTCTTATGCAAGAAGCCTCTGGTTTCAACAACTTGTTTGTTTACAAAATTCCCTTGCATTGGAAGTGGGTTAGACATAAATGTGTGTATGTTTTTGCTTCTTAATGCTCTCTTTCACTTCAATTCTTATCCCTATGAGAGCTTCTTCAAAATTATCATGCCCATCTTAATGGCTATAAAGAAAGAGATTTTTGGGAGACAACCCAATTTGCTTTTGCTTTTAGTTTGTTTTTTTTTCTTTGAGTCTTGGAAGTTATTACTTCGGTAATAACCGCTCCTTATCCATTTTGTTTGGTTTTTGTGTCAAGATCAACCTCTAATGAGAGAGAAGTAAGACTTGGGGAAGTTGCTGTCCAGAAACAGATTTTTGTGCTTCACTGTAAAAATTCGTCAGAGATCTCTGTTTGTCGGATTGAGCTGTAATTTTTTGTGCTTATGCCCCAGGTTGTTATTTAACTTTAGTTAGTTTTGCACTTTTTTATTTGAGCAACAGAAGATTTTCTTTAAAAAATTGATCTTTACCTGCTGGTCTGTTTTGACAGATTTTAATTTTTGGGTTTTCAGAAGGAGTTGCTACAGTAGCTTATGTTTTGATGGTTTTCGGTTGAAGGTGAACTCAAAAGGTTTTATCACTTCACTTATACTAATGTTGCTAATGAGAACTGTGTGAAGTTTTGTGTAAAAGAAATTTCTAGGAATTGGAGATAATGGAGCAATAAGGAAGAGGAAGGTTTTATGACTCAAGTAATAAGTGTATGAAGATGAAGATATTGATTTTATTCAAGTGGTGACTCCGGAAGGATCCACTAAATACCAAATTCAGAGACCTGCAGAGTCTGTTTCCAACTAGGTAACAGTTCTGGTAAGAAAAGTTCCACGAAAATACAATCCAACTATATTTTTGCAGTTTTCTATCAATAAGGAAAGCTACGAAGCGAAAAAGGGACGGAAACGGAGCCAGGGTGTCTCACACCACCCTGTGGCGCGGGCCCTCCCCTGGCCGTGCCACCAGGTGGTGAGTCCACCCAGGACTCCGCCTTCGACTCGTTTTCTCCCAGTACCTTCCTTTTGATATGAAACTTCGTAATATATAACCCCCCAGATCCCCCGAGGTCCATATATCGTGTTTTCGTCATGTTTTTGTTTCGATCTATTTCTGCCAGGACATACTCTTTGAAAGTTTAGAAGCACAATGGTGTCCGCCAAGGATAAAGGGAAGGAGCCTATGGAGGAGGATCTTCAAGACGCCAAGCAGGGGCTGGCACCTTCAGTCTCTTGCCCTGCATCAGCGGAAGCCCTACGAGTCACTAAGGAGTTCTGCGCTAAGTATCGAGACCTGCAGAGGAAGGTGGACATGCTTCAATGGGAGAATATTAGGCTTCGCAAGATGCTGGAAGATTTCCTCACGACAACTAAGAAAATATTACCACCACCACCTAAGGTGTAATTCGTCATCAGGTTTGGCATCCCCTTGGTTTGTTCCAAGCTTGGGGGAGTGCCGCGGTATCATATCACTATCTTCTATCTTTTTACCTTATTAGTAGAGTCATATCATGAATAGAGGAGTTATTATCTAGTATGGTTTGCATTATGGAAGTGTCCCCTCTCTCGTTAGATATGTATCCCTTGGTGTGAGTTGCCGTTATGGATTATTAATGAGAAGTTCTATCATTCACTCTTTTGCATAGCTTATTTTAGTTTTCAATTCGTGGTTATATGATTGATCTTGTTCTTAGCATTGGTAGCACTATGGGATCATTGAGTTAATTTAGTTGGTTTTCGCAAACCTGGTTTGGTCTGTAGCACACTATTTTTGAGAGTTGAATGAAAAATTTAGAAGTACTCTAAAGAAAAAAATAATTTCATCATCTTCCTTTCTTGATTTGCTCATAAGTCTAGTATTATCTAGTTAAGATCTTTTGTGCTTCCAAGGAAGATTGCATGTTTGTCTTTATCACTTGTATGTTTGGTTGTTTCCTTCAACTCTTATGCTTGCTACCCAGCCTTGCTAGCCAAAAACATGTACTGAGAGGGTATTCTTCTCGTGCATCCACCTCCTTTAAACCAAAACCCATGCCATTTGTGTCCACCATACCTACCTAGTAGCATTATTGCTATTCCAAGTAAATTCTTGTTTTATCTACCTCCCAAATTAAACTTGTTATGTGAAAATTAGTGATTAAAGCTCTCACGAACTTGATGGCACACTTTACTTTCATGCATTTAATAAACTTGAACCATTGTGCTCACCTATGTTGCGTATATGCTTGCACTTTGTGAGTTCATAATTAGCAGAACCATGCTGTCATGGGGAATGCTTTCAACATTGCACTGGTACTTTGTACCTAGTTGATATCATGTTCTTTTGTCTATGGATGTCGTCGGTGTGAAATGAAAGGGGAGCTTGTAAGTCCATGGAGTTATGCATGTGTGTTAGAGAAACGCCTGGGCCGCTGGTCTAATCCATGCTGACATGGTGGAAACCTACAGCGTAACCATAACGAGTATCTATGAAGCATTCTTCTTATAAAAAAAGAGATAGAGATTGAGAAAGAAGAAAAAAAGAGAGATATTATGAATAGAGGAAAGAGAGAAAAAAGCACCATATTCCCATGGTAAATAAGAAGATTGTTGAGATACTTGTTGTCTGCTTGCCTTGTCATTTTGATATGGGGATTCTTCCGTATCATCGGGCAAGGGGTACCCCGTTGGCGGTTCTCAATGATACACATATGCTTACGATGACAAGAACTTACCGGTGACTAAACTTGAGTAGCATGAGGAGCGGCCCTCGTATTCAAGGGACATGAGATTCTCAACTTACAACCACTACAACAGATCCTAGAATCAGTGACGAATTGCCTGGTGACAAAATTCAGAACCCTCACCGAAAGTAACCATAGGTGATGGATTAGTTTTGGGCGTCACGTATGCTTGATAATGCGTGACGGTCGCATTTCGCATCACGGCAAACCGTCGTCGATTATCCGAACGATGGATTTTAGAGCGTCGTAGATTAAGCCGTCACCGAGTTTTCGTGGGACCAACGAGTTAGCAATTGTGTTAAAAACGATAAAAGGGCAAAGATGGGTTTCGAACCAAGGACCTAGTACAAAGTAAAACGTTTCGTTACCGCTGGGCTACCGTTCGGTTTTTGAATTGTTTGATTGGCCTACCATTTTGTAAACTCTATGTGCAGTACGTGGCATGTACAAACACAGATCGTTATAGTTAGGACTTGTGCGATCTTCCAAATAGTTTTCTTCTCTGTTCTTGCGAACGAGCGCCTTCAAGGGTATCCCTTGTCCAGGCGATCACGACATTCGCTGGCCCTTCATCTACAAGTCCCGACGACTTGCGCCTACGCGATCACGACGATCGATCACGATCCTAGCTAGCGAGGCTTCGCGGCAGGCCGGCGCACGGCGATGGGAAGCACATGTGAGTTCCTTTGAGATCTGTTATGAAATTGATTTGGATTGGTGTTTATGTTACACATTGTGATTTATTTGGACTTTGGTAAACAATTTTCACATCGATTAGTACAAATTGAATGGCATCATGACTCGAGTGGAACACATTATATATATTTTTGTAGGCGATGGATCGACAATGGATTACTCATGGGCGCATGTTCACCCCTTTTTACATACAAGGTGTCCGCGAGTTTATGGAGTTTGCGTGTGCAAACTGCAACGAAGGTGCATCAATATTGTGCCCATGCCAAAAATGCCTTAATATTACGCAGCAGACTCAGGACACTAATGAGTATCACTTACACGTCAATGGTATGGCCTTTTCGTACACAAAGTGGAGTTGTCATGGAGAAGATGATGGTCCTGATGAAAACTATGATTATAGTTTGTATCAAAGCGATGACGATGATGATTATGATGATGGAAATGAGAATCATAATGATCATGTTGACAAGATGTTAGATGAGCTGCATGATTCTGGTGACAGAGGCCCAAGTGACACTAATTTCTATGCGAACCTCATCGAAGAAGCTAAGAAAGAGCTTCACGAGGGATGCACCACTGAGACGAGGTTGTCATTCATTATGAAGATGCTTTACGTGAAATCATACAACCGGGTCACAAATAGAGCTTTTGATCAATTTATGGCTGTCTTATGTGCTGCTTTTTCAAAAGTGAATTTTCCCAAGTCCTATGCTGAAGCTAAGAGTGTTCTTTCTGAGGTTGGGCTTGGTTATGACACAATTCATGTTTGCGAGTATGACTGTGCTCTGTTTTGGGGAGACCATGCCAAAAAAAACTCATTGTCCCGAGTGTGGATATTCAAGGTGGAAAGACCCGGAAGCAAAGAGAAATATTCCCCACAAGGTGCTTCGATACTTTCCTATAATCCCAAGGTTACAGAGATTTTTTGTTTCCAAGGAAGCGTCGATGAACACCAAGTGGCACAAGGAGAAGAGGGTTGCACAACCGGGTATTTTGAGGCACCCAGCTGATGGTGAAGCATGCTTGGATGGCACAAGGAGTTTGGATGGTTTGCTTCAGATGCCCGTAACATAAGGCTTTGTATTGCAACGGATGGATTCAATCCATACCGAAACATATGTAGTTCATACAGTATGTGGCCAGTTTTTGTCATTCCATACAACTTCCCACCGTGGATATGCGTGGATCAATCCAACTTCATGATGTCATTGCTAATCCCTGGAAAAAAATCACCAGGAAAGGTTTTTCATGTATTTATGCAGCCATTGATAAAAGATATGATGAAGCTATCGAGTGACGTGGGCACATATGATGCGTGCACAGGTAGAGAGTTTCCGTTGCATGCTGTGTTTCTTTGGTCGATTCATGACTATCCTGGATGTGCCACGATGTTTGGCCGTAGCACAAGAGGGTTTTTCGCATGTGCGCACTGCGATAAGGATCCTTGCTACGAGTCTTTGCATAATAAAATTGGTTATATTGGTCATCGTCGATTTCTTCCTCACGATCACAAGTGGAGGAGTAGCAGAGCCTTCAATGGAAAACCTGAACCTAAGGATGCACCAACAAGTTTCACACTTGCAGAAAGAGAGGAGAGGGTACAGAGAGTTCAGGATTACAGGCCAGGGAAAAATCCATCAACTAGGAAGAGAAAGCGTGGCATGACTGGTGAGCCAACCTAGCACTTCAAGATCAGCTTATATGATCTGCCATACTGGTCAAGATTGAAGTTTGTTCACAACCTAGATGTGATGCACATTGAGAAGAACATATTGGACATTATCCTTGGTACCCTTCTTTAGCTTGATGGAAAGAACAAGGACACTTTGGTGTAGAATGGATTTGGAGAAATTTAATGTCAGGAAGAAGTTCTGGATGAAACCTGAGGCCAAGGATTTGTCAAAGGAGAAAGCACCATGGACGCTTCAAAAGGAAGGCAAACAAAAATTGTGCAAGTATTTGGCCAACACTAGGTTCACAGATGGTTTTGCTGGAAACTTAGCAAGATGTGTGGACATCCCAGGGGGTAAAGTGCACGGTCTGAAGACGCATGACTGCCACATACTTATGCAGCGTGTGTTGCCAGCTAGTCTGAGAGGGATTGCATCAAAGGTGATGTATGAGACCATTGCTGAACTGGGAAACTTTTTCAGGGAGTTGTGTGCCAAAACTCTAAGAGCATCTGTGCTGCGTCGAATGAAGGTTGAAATTTTCATAATTCTTTGCAAGCTTGAGCTGCTATTTCCCCCATCATTCTTTGATGTAATGGTGCACCTGGCTATTCATCTACCTGATGAGGCACTTCAGAGGGGGCCTGTTCAATATGGTTGGATGTATCCAGTTGAAAGAAGGCTCGGGTACCTGAAATCAACTATGCGTAGCAAATCAAGGCCTGAAGGTTCAATTGCTGAGGGATATATCGTGGATGAGTGCTTGCATCATTTCTCTAAATTTTTGGGCGATGTCATAGAAACCAGACATAACAAGCCTGAGAGGAACCAAGATAAGAAACAAAGAGTTGATCCGCTAGAGTTTGATATTTTTTCAGATGGAGCCATAGTTTTAGGACTATCCAAGTTGAAGTATTGTCCCAAAGAATTTGACAGTATGATTTGGTATGTACTTCAGAACTGTGATGAGGCACAAAATTATATTCGGTAGGTCTATTTACCTTTTTATTAATCATTCAAAATTTTCAGTAATATTTTGTGTTATAGCAGTACCATTACTAATTTGTTTTTGATTTTTAGGAATTTCCGACAACAACTACAGAACAAGGGTGTGAACAACATTGAGGCGGAACTAGAGAAAGAATTCCCTACATGGTTTAAAAAACATGTCAGTAATTTGGACAATGCTCCAGAAGATTTAAAATCACTAGCACTTGGTCTAGATGCTCGTGTAGTTGTACACCCTATGTGCAATGTAAATGGCGCTAGGTTCCGTTCCGTCGAGCGTGAGAAGAACATGAGGACTCAAAACTCAGGCATAATGACAAGGGGATCCGTTTCTGATAAACAAGATCAAGAATACTACGGTGTGATGAAGGAGGTTCTTGAGTTACAATACCCGAGAAACAAGCACGGCGACATATCCGTGTTCTTGTTCCGCTGTGATTGGTTTGACCTTGGAAGTAGGAAAACCACGGAGATGAAGGATGATGGATACTTTAAAAGCATCAATACGTCTGTATTGTGGTACAAGAACGCCCATTTCATATTAGCTCACCAAGCAGAAACTTGTTTTTACTTGGAAGACACAAAATTTGGTGATCCTTGGAAGGTGGTGCAAACTTTCAAGCACAGAAATGTATACGATGTTCTAGAAAAAGATGATGAAGGCAATGCAGGTGCATGCCAGGAAGACCTAGGCTCGGAAGATCCCATTGTTCACCAAATTGAGGACGAGGAAGATTAATATGTTGATGATCATGAAGACGACATGGCTGATCGCTCTGATGATGTGATATTTGTTGACTCTCAGACTGTTAGACAACTAGCAGGGAAAAATGGTGTAAACAATGATATGGACCTGAGCAACGAAGAACAAGAAGACTTGGAACCGGTTGTCGATGAATTTGGGAGGAGCATTTCAGATGTTGATAGTGATATTGACTAGTACCTTGTGAAAATGCATTACTAAAATACTAGCATGCAGTTGTACTGTTTGATACTAGTTATGGAGACTGTTGCATTCAATTCTCAGTAACCATGTTATACACAAAATTATTAATTACAATGATATATATGGTCGTACCTAGATGCTTTTGCTTGTTTTTGTCATACTTACTTCGAGCAGCAAAATAGATTTACTGGAGATAGATACTTCTTTACGTGACACAACCTACGCGACAGACATGTCCGTCTAGTAAGTTGTGCACGCATAAAATTTGTATCTCATAAAATATTCATAGATACCGATGAAATGAACTCAATTAACATGATTTCACTATAATTGGCAGCAACGACAAGCATAATATATTTCAGCTCATAAAAAATTTAATAGTACCATTACACTTAACCATGTCTTCAGACATACTAATGCCATATAATGAAAGGACCGTAAAATATTGTCTTAACATCTCATATTATTAGGTCGACAAATGACCCATGACCATCATAGTGAAAATGATCAAGGCTACTAAAGTTCCACATTTGGAACATAGAAGGCAAATAGGAAAGCCCCCTTACATCCCACGTACAGCATGAAAAACATCTTGTCTCCAATTCGCCGAAAATCCTCCTCCTGTGACATCACTTCCCTCCACCCAGCGCAGCATACTAGGCCATCCTCAGGAGAAATTGAGTACGACCCTTTGACCTTTGTGTATTTATCACACACAATTGTGATATCACCGTATTCAGCCATGTCTTCAGGGACAAGGCGTCGCGGGAGTTTCTGTTCTTGGTCCACATGCACAATGTGAACATTTGTTAATTGGAAAATTACAGGCACAACAAAGTAGATCACTCATACTTAACATCTCTTTCTTCTGGCAATTTGTCCAGCTTAATGTGTGGATCAGAGACTCACATTTTCGAACTTGATAAGGCCCAGCTCCATGTTCATCAACCAGCGTGTCAATGATGTCAACATTGCTGACCACTGACTCCATCATTCTCCAGTTAATTATGGTTCCATCAGTGGCATGCATAGCGTCAAGTATGCCTTTCTTATCCTGGGTCAGATTGTAATATGTTGTACAAGTTCAAATACTTAATTAAATGAATATTACTGAATCAAAATTAAGATTAATGCATGGTAGGTACGTCAACATTAAGATTGTTTAGGAACAAGGAAAAAATATCGTGCTAAACACAAAGCAACTACTTCTTTTTTCATAAGGAAAAAACTAGAGACAATTCCATCGGCGACATTCTACACATTACAAAGTAGACTAGAAACCGAGCAAAATGGGTGAACCTAAATATTTTAGTGGATCTACATATATACATCCATTTTATACAAACTCGTAAACATCGTATATTTGTAAACGGAGGGAGTACTTCAAATAAGCAGTTACTTACATGGGTGGGTGATCGGTAGGTTGATCGACGTCATAGAGGTAGATGGACCTTGTGTGTCAGTAGAGAAGACAAGCTCCGTTCCAACATCCAGATTGTAGACTCTAGCAAATTCTCTCCAATATTGGCCTTCAAGATATGTTCTGCCATCCTTGTTGATACAATCAACGTTGAATTCGAACCCTTCTTCCGTAACCACCTCGACCACAAAATCATTCTCGTGGTCGACAGAGTCGATGGCAAACTTCTTAAGGAAATTCGCTCTAGCATAGCAGGGTATTAACTAAAGAAAAATGGAACATGTTTACTACATGTCAAACTAACAGATGCTATAATTCATGACAAAAGGGTGGAACAGGAAAGACTGATGATAATACAAAAAATAAAACCAGTACCGTCATTTCTTCAAAATTCTCTACAAGGGTGAGAACGAAAAGACTTGATCTTGTCGCCAGGCCGCACAGACCCTTGGTGTCAAACACCAAGGACACTACGAATCAAAAAAAGAAAATTTAAAGATCATTGGCCGTACATTTTTGTCCAAATAGATCCAGTACATGCAAACTAGATAGGTTAGATTTTTACCGCAACGATCTTGCCCTTCGCCATCCCTCTCTCTCGACAGATCTACGGCCTAGGCAAAGGTGGTTTAGATGGCGGCGTTGACTCCAACTATGCCTTTAGGGTTTGTCGGAGGGAGAGCGTATATATATATGGTCCGACTATGCTTGCATGTCAGGCCTGGACCTAGTTGTAAGCTTAATTTGTGAGCTTGACGTGATTAGCTTTAGCCGTTATGCAAAACAAGGAAATATATTGATTACATTTAGTGCGCAGAGCAAGGAAATTGATTTGGTTTTTATTGCTCTGACTTAGTCGTCATAGTTAGGTCCTGTAAGATCCTCAATAGAATCTTGATACTAACAAGGAAAGAATTAGCTATATTAATTAAATCCTTTACTTAGAATATTTTGCAAATTTTATGAAAAGTATTGGAAATAAGAAGTTTGCCTTTCATGTTTGTGGTTATTTTTAGACATTCCGAAGGATCATCAGTATGTAAAGTAAATAAGTTTCTGGTTTGAGATTGGTTTCAAAAAAATTTTGTAGTCCAAACTTACTTCAAACTTTCTTAGCTACAAAATAAAGCATCAAACCATCTAATTTAGTAAACAAATGCAGTGTGCATCAACATGAGAATTCAGATAACAAGTGCACCAGTAGCGGAACAGCAAACTCCATACACATTAACATAGTCTTAAACAACTGGGTATGATTGCCCAGCTTCCACCATACATAATAAAAACTTAGTCTTCAAACAGCACACAGTTTCTCTTCGTCTCCAGTGGGACAACACAAACATAAACTAAACTTGTGGAAACAGAACATGAGGGCCAACAGCAGGACCGATAACCGGGATGAGGCCACCCTTGACATACTTGTCGAGAAATCTGCCAAAGGCGGCATGCTTCGCCTTGGTGTGGCCCTTGTGCTTCTGCCTGCTGCCTACGCCAATGCCATCCGCGTGCTGGATCATGCTCTCTAAGTTCTTGGTGATGACCCTGCCGCAGAATGGGCAAGATAGCTCTCCGCGGCTGCGGAAAAGTATCTGGCCACTCACCAGCCGCTTAAGAACAAAGCGGCTCTTGCGGTCCCTGTCGTCCTTGCCGTGGCCCATGTCGTCAGAGTCTTCCTGTGAATTTTGAAATACGTAAGTGAGATAAACAGGAGCACAACAACGATCAAACGAAATAAGCTGTAAAAAATTAACAATGCTGCCAAAATTATTCTAAATTGTTGCGGTGATAGTACTAACATTTGATGAATCGAGGACAATTTTGTGTTGCGGTGATAGTACTAACATTTGATGAATCGAGGATAATGTTGTGTGACCAATATTTGATGAATCGAGGACAGTTTTGTCTTATCATGTCTAGTGAGCGCTGGAACGCCTGAGCGTTCATTTCTATCTGCTTCAAAGTCCATGATGGATAATTTATTAGCGAACAATATTCTTTGGGGACATAATTCAAGGCATGTGAACTTTAGGGGCAAATAACCAATTTTTCCTAAATAAAATTCTTGCAATCATAATCACTAGAATGAAAGAAGACTCGGATGAATTTAAGTTTCAAACGCATTGATCATTACACATTAAATTCCATTCATCAGATCAATCATTTCTTCCCAAATAAAACTCTTGTTATCATAATCTCTACAATCAAATTAGACTCAGATGAATTTAAGGCACTTAATGATGAATCATTTACAAGTTAACTACCTTCACACATTCAGAAAGATCTCTGATAACTATGAACCGATAGATATCATATGAGCAATCATAATAAGTAGAATTAAAGAAGGCTTGGATGAATTTAAGTTTTAAACGCATTGATCGTTACACTAAACAGGATACTGATTAAAACACATTATGGAATCATCACATTAATAAGCAGCAAATTTAGATAATGGTAATTATGAATTCCATGCATCAGATCAATCATTTATTCCCAAACAAAATTCTTGCTATCGTAATTTCTACAATCAAATTAGACTCAAATAAATTTAAGTCGCTTGTGTTGATCAATCATGTGCAAGGTAACTACCTTAACACATTCAGAATGTAATCTGATAACTATTAACTGATAGATATCATATGAGCAATCATAATCACTAGAATGAAACAAGACTCGGATGAATTTAAGTTTCAAACGCATTGATCATTACACATTAAATTCCATTCATCAGATCAATCATTTCTTCCCAAATAAAATTCTTGTTATCATAATCTCTACAATAAAATTAGACTCAGATGAATTTAAGGCACTTAATGATGAATCATTCACAAGTTAACTACCTTAACACATTCAGAAAGTTATCTGATAACTATGAACCGATAGATATCATATGAGCAATCATAATAAGTAGAATTAAAAAAGGCTTGGATGAATTTAAGTTTTAAACGCATTGATCGTTACACTAAACAGGATACTGATTAAAACACACTATGGAATCATCACATTAATAAGCAGCAAATTTAGATAATGGTAATTATGAATTCCATGCATCAGATCAATCCTTTATTCCCAAACAAAATTCTTGCTATCATAATCTCTACAATCAAATTAGACTCAAATAAATTTAAGTCGCTTGTGTTGATCAATCATGTGCAAGGTAACTACCTTAACACATTCAGAATGTAATCTGATAACTATTAACTGATAGATATCATATGACCAATCATGATCACTAGAATGAAACAAGACTCGGATGAATTTAAGTTTCAAACGCATTGATCATTACACTTAACAGGATACTAATTGATACACACTATGGAATCAACACATTAATAAGCAGCAAATTAAGAAAATGGTAATTATAAATTCTATGCATCAGATCAATCTTTTCTTCCCAAACAAAAATCTTTGTTATCATAATCTCTACAATCAAATCAGACTCGGATGAATTTAAGGCACAACATTCAGAAATTAATCTGATAACCATGAACCCATATATATCATATGAGTAAGAATACTATATGGCAGATCAAATCAAAGTCAACTACAAAGGAACCGTACGAACCCTAGAATCAAGAATATCTAGAAGACCACCTAGACAGCACAAATCAATCTACTCTACGAACAAACCCTATGTGAACAGTAAGATGAACAGAGGAGATCGAACAGAACAGCTCAGAACCTCGGTGCCGTCGTCGGATGCCACCTCCTGGAACGGTACATCTTCTTTGTGGGCTTGTTTATAGAGGTACTTGATGGAGTCAGGGTCTTCGCCGTCGTAGTACTCATCGTCCGACAAGACGATGACCGCGCGTCCAGCATGCGGGTTCTGTAGATCTGCCACGGGAGCCACGACGTCCTCCTTCTTCTCATCATCGACGGCGACCACGACCGGTACGGTGGAGTCCGCAACGGTCACGGTGCGCCGACGAGCGGCTGGTGCTCCCGAAGAAGACTCCTCGCCTGCCACCGTGGCGACGACCGCGGGTGCATCATCTTGCAGATTCACTAAGGGATGAGATTGGTGGTGCGGTGGTGGGAGCGGATTGGGGTTTTCGGCAGATTGGGGAAGAAGTGGACGATGGTGGGAGAGACGATGAGACCGATGTGTTATATAGATGCTGGCGGTTCGGTTTCCTCTGGTGCACACGTGGGTGTGGAATCGTGTAGTCCTGCATGTAGTCCACTTTCCCATTGCTTTCACATTGGACCCACGTGTGACATTTGGGAGAGTGGCGCGTTGCAGCGGAAATCTCTACAAATTCTATATTATATAAATTGTTAAAAAAATCTATATTATATAAGTAAAAAAAGTATGTTGTGTATAAAACAATAAGTTTTCTAAAATATTTTATAGAGAAATATTGAATTTGTTCAAATTAGTTGAAATCCTAAATTAAATTGGAACCAATCTCGGTCAAACTGGAACACACAGATGCCAACGGGTCATGAGTGTAACTGGACCCACATGTGTCATCAGGGTTAACTTTTGCCCAATCTCAGTCAACATAGAACCCACAGACGCCATTGGGCCCACTTGCACCAATGCTAGTGTAAGTGGACCCACGTGTGTCATCAGGTCAACTTTTGTCCAATCTCAGTCAAACTGGACCCACAGTTGCCATTGGTACCCGCATGCACCGATGCTAGTTTAACTGGACCCACATGTGTCATCGGGTCAACTTAAGCCCAATCTTAGTCAAACTGGACCCACAGATGCTATTGGGAACACTTGCACCAATGCCAGTGTTAGTGGACCCACGTGTGTCATCAGGGTCAACTTAAGCCCAATCTTAGTCAAACTGGACCCATAGATGCCATAGGGTCCCACATGCACCGCTGCTAGCTATGTGGGCCAACATGTGTCATCAGGGTCAAATTAAGACCAATCTTAGTCAAATTGGACCCACGGATGCCATAGGGTCCCACATGCACCGCTGCTAGCTATGTGGGCCCACATGTGTCATCAGGGTCAACTTAAGCCCAATCTTAGTCAAACTGGACCCACATATGCCATAGGGTCCCACATGCACCAATGTTAGCTAAGTGGACCCACATGTGTCATCAGGGTCAACTTTTGCGGCGATATGAGTCAACATAGAACCCACAGATGCCATTGGGCCCACATGCACCAATGCTAGTGTATGTGGACCCACGTGTGTCATCAGGGTCAACTTAAGCCCAATCTTAGTCAAACTGGACCCACGTGTGTCATTAGGGTCAACTTAAGCCCAATCTTAGTCAAAATGGACCCACAGATGCCATAGGGTCCCACATGCACCAATGTTAGCTAACTGGACCCACATGTGACTCTGTGATCTACACTATTACTTCTAGCATTGACAAGTGCTTCCTCAAAAACACCAAGTCTACGAGAAAGCATATACAAGACCAACGAGAAGCACTTGGCTATCAACTGAAAGCACATGGCAGTATATGACATGAAATAGGTATGAAGACGAACAGCATTGCCAAGTGCTAACTCTAAAACACCAAGTCCGGGAGAAAGCATATACAAGACCACCGAGAAGCACTTTGTGATCAACGGAAAACACTTGGCGGTACATGACATGAAATAGGTGAGAAGCCACCCAATGTTTCCAACTGCTACCTCAAAAGCACCAAGTCCGGGAGAAAGCATATACGAGACCATCGAGAAGCACTTGGCTATCAACGCAAAGCAACCAGGCAGCATATTACATGAAATAGGTGTGAAGCCTCTGAACATTGCCAAGTGCTTCCACAAAATCTCCAAGTCCGGGATATATCATATACAAGTCCGCCGAGAAGCACTTAGCTACTACCGTAAGGCACTTGGCAGTATATTAGATGCAATCGGGCTTCCCACACGAACTCTGTCCATATGAAAGTACAAAGTCCCCAGACTTGAAGAAGACCGACCAGGCATCGAGAGATAATTGCAACAAACATGTTTGGGTTCCACTCGTAACTTACCAAGCCAAGTTCATGAGTTTGAACATCATGCATCTAAAAGCTAACACTCGGTCATTCCTATTTGAACAAGGCAGCAAGATGACAACATTGCCAGAAGGAAAAAAAATCCATAACAACCTGGCGAAACAAAAGACTGAACAAGTCTGGAAGAACGTACCTCAACATCATGGAAGTATCTTGACATATAGTAGCGGAAACACTTGGTGCTCGACATCGTGCAAAACACGACTAGCGTCTTGCGTGTGTCGGTTACGCTCAAAACAGGCCAAATCTGGGCGATACGTTGGACCGAACGGGCAAAACATGGAAACCAGGAGACATCGTGGAAAATAGCCCGACATCGTGGAAAACATGACTAGCGTCTCGCGTGTGTCGGTTACGCTCAAAACATGCCAAAACTGGGCGATACGTTGGACCGAACGGCCAAAACATGGAAACCGGGCAAAAATCCACAGCTTCGTGGAAACACTTGGTGCTAGCTATGTGGGCCCACATTTGTCATCAGGGTCAACTTAAGCCCAATCTTAGTCAAACTGGACCCACAGATGCCATAGGGTCCCACATGCACCGATGCTAGCTATGTGGGCCCACATGTGTCATCAGGGTCAACTTAAGCCCAATCTTAGTCAAACTGGACCCACAGATGCCATAGGGTCCCACATGCACCAATGTTAGCTAAGTGGACCCACATGTGTCATCAGGGTCAACTTTTGCGGCGATATGAGTCAACAGAGAACCCACAGATGCCATTGGGCCCACATGCACCAATGCTAGTGTATGTGGACCCACATGTGTCATCAGGGTCAACTTAAAGCCCAATCTTAGTCAAACTGGGCCCACGTGTGTCATCAGGGTCAACTTAAGCCCAATCTTAGTCAAACTGGACCCACAGATGCCATAGGGTCCCACATGCATCGCTGTTAGCTATGTGGGCCCACATGTGTCATCAGGGTCAACTTAAGCCCAATCTTAGTCAAACTGGACCCACAAATGCCATAGGGTCCCACATGCACCGCTGCTAGCTATGTGGGCCCGCATGTGTCATCAGGGTCAACTTAAGCCCAATCTTAGTCAAACTGGACCCACAGATGCCATAGGGTCCCACATGCACCGCTGCTAGCTATGTGGGCCCACATGTGTCATCAGGGTCAACTTAAGCCCAATCTTAGTCAAACTGGACCCACATATGCTATTGGGCCCACTTGCACCAATGCTTGTGTAGGTGGACCCACGTGAGTCATGGTACATTCTATGTGGAACCTCATATGTGGGATCGTTATTTTGATGAGAATGAAATGTTTCAAGTTTAAAAAATTTCGTGCCAACTAGTTCACGTGAAATTTATCAGTGTGTAGGTTTTCAATTTTTATGAGATATTTTGAATTAGTTATGCACTGTACAAGCTTAGGTCAAACTTGAGTTGAAAGTTGTAGGAAAGCCGCGGGTTCAATTTTTGAAATTAAGTTGCAGCCACGACCAGAGGGTTGGTGAAAGCCCCGTGCGTTCAATTGTTGAAAGTTTGCAGCCACGACCGGACCGCACCACACCTACACGCATCGCATCGTAACAAAACTGATCCCACTGCTGCACCGCAATAACCGCATCGCATGCACCACATCTAAACACGTCGCACCGTAACAAATTAAAACTTACCCCACTCCACCACAATAACCGCATCGCACCACTCCTAAACGTGTCGCACCGTAACAAAACTGACCGCACTGCATTGCACTAACCGCATCGCACCGTAATAGGTCGACTACATCGATGTACGGGCCCTCCGCCTCGACTCCACCGCCGCCGTAACACCACAATAACCGCAACGCGTCCGCTTCTCGTATGTTCATCTTCCTCTCGCGTCTTCCTCCTCCACACGACGGGGAACTAAGCATCCATGGATCCCTATGGAGACATCCTCGATGACGGGAAAACCACGGTTGACATCAAGCCCATCTGTGCCTATGGCACGAAGATTATGGAGGTGGTGTACACCAATGATGTGAACTACTTGAATCACATGCTGGAGAAGTTCAAGCAATTGCTCGAGAAAGAGACTTACAAGTTCCTCGGACTCGACCTCGAGTACACAAGGAATAGGCGGGACGAAGCTCCGTCACAAAAGCTTGCCGTCGTCAAGATCGCCCTGAAGGAGACTGTCCTCGTGTTCCACTACTGTAGGTAATATACGTACTAAGGATGGGCATTTCTATTTCAGGCCTCCTTTGATTCAAAGGATTTCCTATGGGTTTGTACAGGATTCAATCCCTATGTTTTTTCCATCAGCACATGTTTGATTCATAGGGTTGTACCCTGTACAAATGTTTTCACATCAGGCCTCCTTTGATGCAGGGCTTGTTTGATTCAAAGGAATATCATATGAATTTTGGAGGATTTTGATCTTAGAAATTTTTCCTATTTGCATTATTTAATTCCTATAGGTTTAAGTCCTTGTGGATTTTGTTAGATCAAGTATTATGCATGATCTATGGGCGTTGTACGTGGCCTAATTGCACGGTTTCGCAATTTCCTTGTTCAGCGTTGTCAACAAATAATTGTACACCATCCAAATTATTGTCATGTCATAGTTTGCATCTATACTGCAGGAGAAGGGAGCCTTGTCCGAAACTGGTTATGTGCATATTTTTATTTTCCATTTGAGATCATGTATAATTAGCCAATGCAAATACATTGCTTGCACTCGTTTATTTCAATACTTAGACATGTTAGTTCAAGTATTATGCATGATCTGTGGGTGTTGTACATGGCCTAATGGTACGGTTATGCAATTACCTTGTTTAACATTATCATCAAATAATTGTACATCATCCAAATTATTTTCATGTCTTAATTTGCATTTATACTGCAGGAGAAGGGAGCCTTGTCTGAAACTGGCAGAGTTCCTTCAGGAAAAGGGGATCACTTTGGCTAGCGTGGACATCAGGAGTGATAAAGAGAAGCTTGCACATGAGGACATCACCATTCCAGAACAGTACCACATTGACATCCAAGACATGTTTAAGACCGAAGAACGGTTCAATTGGAATTAGCCGTATGACAGGGACGAGATGTTATCTCTAGCAGTGATCATCATTGATAGAGATCTCGGGAATTGCAAGGCACTCCCGAAGGATGGCCACGAAGTATGGGAGAACAAGCCACTTTCCGCGATGAACCTAGAGTATGCAGCAAGAGACGTGTATGTTGCCTACGAGCTGTATCGTAGGCTCATTACCGCAAGGGACGGGCTAGACCAGGGGACTCGCAAGGCTGCAATTAATGCAGCAGAAAAGGCGGCAGCAGCTAAGGCCGAGGCGGTAGAAGCAGAGGCGGCAAAAGCTGCGGCCGAGGCGGCAGCTGCTGCAGACCAGAGTGATGCAAATGACGAGTAGGATGATGCAACACAGCAGGCTGAAAGGGAACAGGCGAGGGCGATCTGGAAAGAGCAGCAGGCGGTCTGGGGAGCGGAAGAGGCGGATGGAGAGGTGGTGCATGTCGCCAAACGCAAACGGGAAGCGGGCGAAGATGACCAGGACAGCGACCAAAACGACACCACTGGCTGGGGAAACACCACCACCGCTGGCTGGGGCGACACCACCACCACTGCCTGGGGCGACAAAGCCACCGATCCCACCGCCTCCAATGCCACCGGCTGGAATTAATGCACGTTACTAGACTATAGCCAGTTATATTCGTGATGTTGTATGTTGTTTATGTAGTACAAATCGTGGTACTTTGTTGTTGTTTACTTTCTAAATGGAACTACTTTAGTATGCTTGTTTCTTAAAGTACCGTGAGCTAAACATATCTATGTAATGTTATATGTGTGTTCAGTTGTGTTTGTGCACTGGCTATACTAGTTCAAAGGAATATGATTATCAACAGATATAAACTTTCCTTGATGAAAGTCTAGAATTGTTAACGCAAGCATTACAAAGTTATTTTAAGCTAGTGTTATTGGACTCACATTTGTCATCGGGATCAACTTTTGCCCAATCTCAATCAAACTGAAACCACATATGCCATTAGGTCCCACATGCACCATTGCTAGTGTAAGTGGGCCCACATGTGTCATCGGGGTCAACTTAAGCCCAATCTTAGTCAAATTGGATCCACAAATGCCATAGGGTCCCACATGCACCGCTGCTAGCTATGTGGGCCCACATGTGTCATCAGGGTCAGCTTAAGCCCAATCTTAGTCAAACTGGACCCACATATGCCATAGGGTCACACATGCACCTATGTTAGCTAAGTGGACCCACATGTGTCATCAGGGTCAACTTTTGCGGCGATATGAGTCAACATAGAACCCACAGATGCCATTGGGCCCACATGCACCAATGCTAGTGTATGTGGACCCACGTGTCTCATCAGGGTCAACTTAAACGCAAACTTAGTCAAACTGGACCCACAGATGCCATAGAGTCCCACATGCACCGCTGCTAGCTATGTGGGCCCACATGTATCATCAGGGTCAACTTAAGCCCAATCTTAGTCAAATTGGACCCATAGATGCCATAGGGTCCCACATGCACCGCTGCTAGCTATGTGGGCCCACATGTGTCATCAGGGTCAGCTTAAGCACAATCTTAGTCAAACTGGACCCACAGATGCCATAGGGTCCCACATGCACCGCTGCTAGCTATGTGGGCCCACATGTGTCATCAGGGTCAACTTAAGCCGAATCTTAGTCAAACTGGACCCACAGATGCCATAGGGTCCCACATGCACCGCTACTAGCTATGTGGGCCAACATGTGTCATCAGGGTCAAATTAAGCCCAATCTTAGTCAAATTGGACCCACGGATGCCATAGGGTCCCACATGCACCGCTGCTAGCTATATGGGCCCACATGTGTCATCAGGGTCAACTTAAGCACAATCTTAGTCAAACTGGACCCACATATGCCATAGTGTCCCACATGCACCAATGTTAGCTAAGTGGACCCACATGTGTCATCAGGGTCAACTTTTGCGGCGATATGAGTCAACATAGAACCCACAGATGCCATTGGGACCACATGCACCAATGCTAGTGTATGTGGACCCATGTGTTTTATCAGGGTCAACTTAAGCACAATTTCAGTCAAACTTTTGCCCAAACTCACTCAGACTATAACCATAGATGCCATCGGTACTCGCATGCACCGATGCTAGTGTAACTGGACCCACATGTGTCATCAGGGTCAAATTTTGCCCAAACTCAGCCAAACAGGAACCACAGATGCCATTGGGTCCCACATGCACCAATGCTAGTATAAGTGGCTCTATTTCAAATTTGACTATGTAATATGCACTATGCACTGTCAAACCTATTATAAGTGAGTTGATCAGAGCATTGATCTGTAAAACTGTCAAATATTTGTAAATTATTGATATATATATACCAATATGTACTGCTCTTTTTTTTATAAAAATCATTATTTAGCAAACCCGCTAAATGGGCATAAGTGGGTCCACTGTAGCTTTTGATAGATTTTAAAATCGGTGCCGCTAAATCAAAACCCCGCTATTTTAAACATTGATAAGTGGGTCCCACATGGACCAATGTTAGTATAAGTGGGTCCAACATGCACCAATGTTAGTACAAATAATAGTTTACCTAATTGGGGAAAAAATCCATCCCTGTAGATATCCTAGCCCCTTCTCGTACTTTCCACAAACTGCTCCTCTCCATCCGCATCTCCGCATCGCCGCCGCATCTCCGCACTGCCGTGGCCGTCCGCATAGCCTCCGTCAGGATCGTCCAGCCACCGACGACCGTATTTCTGCAACCCCGCCACCGCGCTTCTCCACAGCCACGCCGCCGTGCATCTCCGCAACGCATCCGCCGCCCGTAACGATGTGCACGTCCGCATCGACTCCAGCCACACCACCATGACGCCGGCCCGTCGGCTTTGACCGTATCTCCGCAACCTTGCTCTGCACTGAAGGTGAGCTCAATCATGTTGGATTTACTTGTGTTGCCCACTGAAATCATGTCTGCATTGTTTGTCCAGTAGGGTTTTCCACGAGCTATGTGTTGAAGCTAGATTTCCCATGAAAATACACTAGTGTACCTACTGGAATAATTCCTGCACATTACAATCCCATGAATCAAACACTACTGGAAGGAAACATTGCATAAGGTCTGAACTCTACAATGCATGTGTAGGAAAATATATTAGGGCTCGTTTGGCTCCTATGCATTCATTTCATTTGGTTGAAATGAAATGAAATGAAATCCCCATGTCACTTCATTTGGATGGAATTTAAATTCCTTAATGAATTTTTATGTTTGGCTGCCACCTGGAATTCTGAAATGAAATGATTTACAGCTTCTGTTTGACTGCCATTTTAAGCCAATTGTGAAATCAACAACACATTTTGCTTCAAAATTCAATTACATAATGTAAATAAAATATGATATTTTCAAAATAAAAATCAACTACAACATGAATAAAGATCAATGTATCCACAAATACACTTGTCTGCTCATTATATCAACACAGCTTGATCAATGATGTTGTCATTGTTAGCGTTCTCGTCCGCCATTTCCGCACGGCTTTCAGCTGCAGTCCTAGCTCCCGCTCAGTAGCTCGATCCCTTGAGTAAAGTGTGCTAATTATATCCCAATACTTGATAACCTTGTACTTATAGGAAGTTGCATCGTTGTGTGCCTGCAAATAAGAGAAACTAGAACATGTTAGAACATGTGCCACTTCTTGAAAATCTTAGCCAAGGGTGAGCAACAGATAACACTTGTGAATAATTGTTTTCCTAATAGGTAGGAATACACTATAGCTATAACTTAGAACATCAGGCATAAAAAGTAAATCTAATGTACAATACTGACAAGCCAGAGATTCAAAGTGAAGTTTGGTGGTGGTCCATTTCCTTGGTGCACAATAATGCATCATTCTGCCATGACCAAGATGACCAGATCACATTCATTCTCTCCATCAAACATAACAAGTTTAGCTAGCTACATCTTGATATGAAAAATGGAACTTGTTTGGACACACACATATATAGATGATAAATTAGTTAGGCATGACATGTCTTAAGAAATTGTCGATGCCGGAATTATGGATGGATGTTCATGTGTAGAAAATACCACCTGGCTGTTTTCCTTGTTGCAAGGAAACAACTCGCAGTAAGCAAGGTCCAGAGCATGAATGACAATGAACCAGAAACACAGGCCTACAAAGTACAACCACATGATGCATAGAGGGACAGTTTTGGGGTCGGCTGTACCACATGCAACCACAACATCGGAAATGGAAGAACCTACACTAACTTGCCATCTCTGATGTGCTAAATCGCTGAAGCATTATATTCTGGTGACTAAAATAGAACATAATTACTAGCTATGATATGTTTCTATAAGAAATAGGCCTAAACTTCCTAGTCTCCCAAAAAAGATCGGCCATCTAGCTACTATATATGGCAAGAACTAATGTAGTACTTATGATGTTTCTAAAATCCAACACAGCAAAGGTAGTTCTTAGAGAACTTATATCTGACAGAATAGGAGTCTGGAGCTTTCCTATGCTATGACTAGTGCTTGTAGCATTGAACTAACTTGCAAGTATTTGCAGAAACAATATTTGTATTGTTGTGATGAAATACGTTGCTGTGACGCTGTAATACCTATAATGTGTTTCCTACACTTTTACCATTTGTTAATGTGTGCTAAATTTTTATGCGCAGCCCATTCTTTAACATGGCAGGAGCATCTTCGCAGAAGCGTGATCTCGGACCACTCATCGCCCAAAGATGCCGGCTTACTGAGAGTGAGCAAGAGCATCTGCTGGAACTTCAATCGAACATGGGCAAAATTGTCGGGTTGCCATTCGTAACCCGCTTGACCAAAACAAATCTTAAGCTATACCACATGGTACATTCATATAACTTTCTTTTAATTCTTTTTTGTTGCCATGCGTGTATGCAATTTGTCTATGTGGTTTATGACATCGACTTACTAACTTATATATCTTTTTTTGTATTGATTAGAAATTGCCTAAGAAGGTTGTTAATGCTCTACAAATCTGTGAGGGAGGCTCAACTGGAGTGTGTCTTCCTAAAGAGGAGATCACCCCCATCGACTTCAAGATAGAAAAGGATGATCGCCTCTTCGTCGATCCAGATGGGTGGAAGTGTTTCATACAGAGCACAGATCTAGAAGGGGGACAAGCTGTTCTCATATACTCGAAGAAAGCGCATTCAGAAGGGTGGCGTAACCGAGAGGGTTTCGTCTTCATATTTAGAAGAATAAATGATTTGTCGCCTACGCCGGTGTCCATGCTAAGGGGTGCCAAGGCGACGGCGGGCAGGGGACGTGAAGGACAGACGCGTACGTCGGCAACGCGCGTTGTCAAGAAGAGGCGCCGTCGTACGGGCAGGGGCAGCGGCAAGGGCAGGGCCACTTCTTTGTCGCCATCACCATCGCCGTCGCCATCGCCGTCACCGTCTCCACCACCCCATCTGCCGTTGTATCCGAACCCCGACTTTATGTTCATCCGCATCCTTCACGAGGACAAGTGGGACAAGCTCTCCCTCTGCCATGCTTTTAAAGATTACATCAGCGGCGACCAGCCCAACACTGTGCGCGTCCGGGAGCGTAACAACAGGCTGACCTTCGATGTGGAGATGTATTTCGATCATCAAGACGGCCGCTTGTACCTCCGTAGGGGCTAGCCCAAGTTCGTCAAGTGCTACACTATTTCGCTAGCCAACATCCTAGCGTTCGACTACTATGCTGGCAACAGGGAGCTGGTCGTCACAATCTACGGCGGTAGGCTCTCCCGCCGGGAGTACGCCACCAGCAGCGACGATGACAGCGACGATGATGGCAGTGGTGGTGACAAGGACATGCAGACCATGCCCGTCAAGGAGGAGGAGATGTCAGAGGGCTAGTACGGACGTCCAGACCGTGTCCTGACCCTATCAGATTTCCATGTCTGCCTCTTCCTAGACTAGGAAGAGGATCTAGGATTAAACTTACCCTGATGCACTCTGTTTAAGTTTTCCTGATACACTATGCTTAAGTCTAATATGTAAGACTAAAAATGCTTTTTCTACCCTGTTGGATGTGCATGAGGGTGTGACCAAGCAGATCCGCCCCTGTTCCTAGTTGGAAAACTATTTGTTGAGTTTCTGGGTATAAAGTCTAATGAGATCACCTACCTTTTGGTGGATGTTAGAAAACTTTGTTAGCTACATATCTAATATGTGAAATAATTCTGCTCTTCTGTTTGTTTTTCGAATCAATGAGGTTTACTTGTTTAAGTGATATTGTGCTTCAGCTTTCAAGTTGGAGTTGTGGAATGAAGGAAACTAATGGTATTGTTTGCTCAGTAATCCAACCGTTGTATGTGAATGAACATATTTTTTTTCCTTTTCATATATAAACAAATGACTTATTCAAATAATTTAATATGGTTAATGGCCAAATAAATTTATAGTACAATGAATTAGAGATAATCCCGGCTTGTAAACCATATTACAAATTCCGCACGGGAGGTCTAAGTAGTGGCAAAACCTAAATCGTTGCATGTGTTAGGATTTATTTAATTACAATATGTAATTAGAGATAATCCCCGCTTGTAAACCTCCCATTCCGTTCCCTCTGTTTTTTCCAATCAAATTTATAATGAATGGTTTTCGTTCCCACCTCTTTTGTTTTCCACCCGCCCACCCATTTTGGCGCTAACAATTTGCCGCCCCCACGACACTTTAAAAACGGCGTGCCCCCACCTCCCGCATACCCATCCCCTAATTCCGTTCCTTGTTCACCACCCACCTAGAACCCCATCGCCACTTTCCTCGACCCCAGATCCGTCAAGCAAGGCATTGGTTGCCGGCGGATTTCCCCTCTGCAGCGGGCGACATGTCCGGCAGTCTTCGAAGCGGCACACCACGCCGGAATGTGATACCGCCGACACCGAAGCAAAAGCGTAAACGCCCAGGTCATTTTTCTGCCGCCCTAGGTCTATGCCTCTTTCTAGATCAGTCAAGCATGACTTCTAGTAGATCAACATGTGTAGATCATTGTTCAAGATGCTGCAGCTTATGTGCAAGATCTAGGTTTTAGATCATAGACATGGTTCGAGATGCCTAGCACGTGTTGAACGTGACACCCTATGATCCGAATCCTTTGACAATGTGCTTGTCTTGGGTTTTAATTTCATAGATCATGGTTCCAGATGCCATGAATGTGTTGAGCATGACACCCTATGATCCAATCTTATAACTATGTGTTAGATTTAGGTTTCTGTTCCTACATAATGGTTCAGGTAATAGGGCACAACTTGTTGGATAAACCCTGTTGCTTGGTGTCTTAACTGATGCAACTGAACAACCTGATACCTAATACACTGAACCTGACACTTAACTGAACTTGTTGATAGTAGGGTTTAGACAGATAACTGAATGACGATACGAGATTTGGAGGCAATAGAATAATGTTTTGTGAGCATGTTAATTTTATAGTATGGATCGCATAATTTTTGCTTTAATGATCTTGTCTACTCTATTTGTACTAATGAGTATGATCATGACTTGCCTTTGCTTGATTGTTTTCAGTTACTCAAGTCAAAACAGCAGACGCATATCAAAATGTTAGGAAACAAGTGATGGAGGAGAACGTGCCTCGTATGTATGAAGCACTGAAGAAGAATGCTATTGAACATGGCAAGCCAATGGAGGATTTCACGGCGATGGCGCGTGAATTTGTGTTTGGTACTGCTAAGAAACCGGTGGCAGTGACAACATGGAAAGAGGCACAGCCGCAGGAGAAGGATATCACCGAGGACCCTAATTATGAACATGATCCTGCCGACGAGCCCACTTATGATGATGTGTTTGTTCCGGATGAAGAGGACCATGATGTTGTTAAATCTTCCTCTAAGGTGAATAAATGCAGCATTCTCCTGCCTTCACATGTAGGATATGTACAGATTGCTTTAATATTTATGGCTTGATCTATTAAAATGCAGGTAACGGAAGGTTCTACAAAAGAAAAGAAGCAGAAGCGCTCAAAAACCTTTGTGCCTCCAAATGTTGTAACAATGTCAGCAGCAAATGTAGAGACTCAAGATGATGGTGAAACAGAGACCCATACCCAAAAAGCAGGGGAAGGGGGTACTAATGGAAATGAATCCTTGCCCATGCTAATTCAAACCTCTAGAGGCGGCAACTCACCTGAGGAGAATGTACTTGTCCGCAGCGAACGGGAAGGTATTGACAGCACGTCTTACAATTTATTCACTGGTTTAGTTCCAAAATTTTCAATTGAAGTCTTGACTCTTGTTTTGTCACTGGTTTCAGTTGCAATTGTAGACATGGGTGCTCTAAAGGAAAAGCGTAATGTACGCAAACCTACTATTGGGCATGGGGTACACGATTGGTCTAGAAGGAATGGAGGGGCTAAGATGCAGATCAACTTCACTCCTGGCATGAGGAGACCCACTGATCCTATGCAAGCAGCAAAACTGAGTTCAGAGTGTGGCATTCACATACGCAGCAAGATGCCACTGGCAACCCACTGGAAGCAGTATGGTGACAAGGAAGGTCGTCTGAAAGATACTATTCCGGAAACCATTAAGTCTATAACTGTAAGTCCGTTAACCTCTTATTCATTTTCCATATAAAATGTCTCATTGGTGGATGATTTTTTAACAATTCTGTCATTCGATGCTGATATGAATTTGTGTTCCATGTTATCTGTAGGGTAAATTTGCAATGGACAGCAGTGGTGACCTTGGCAAAGACATTTACACCAACATTTTACAGAAAGGTATTCGCCAACAACGTTGGAGGCTGAAAAAGTTCTATTGGAAAGATGTTAAAGCTCTAACCCGCGAGCAAGCTTTATTGTTGAAACCAAAAGAGGTAGACGAGGAAAGCTGGGCAGAGCTTCTTGATATATGGCATGATGAGCACTACAAGGTACACGATTCCTGTTGTTTCAGCTACATCTATCGCAGACATACTACTGTACTGTGGAATACTAAATTCATGCATCTGTACATAGGCAATCTGCGAGAGTAACAAGAAGAACAGAGATGCTGTGACGAAGAAACACACCACTGGCTCAAGAAGCTTTGTTGCACATTACCATGCACTTGTGAGTATTCGAACTCTTCAGATGCAACACCTACTTCTTTTTGTGAACATGCCATACACACTTATAATTCATCGTGTCATAATTCTTGTAGAAATCTCAGAAGACCGAGGACGTCGATACCTCCCCGATTGCTTTCTTTAAAGCAAGCCACACTAACAAGGATGGTATGATGTCCCAGAAATCAGCAGAAGCTTATGTAAGTAAATTATTTTATGTGCTACGCATTTCTTATTAGTTTGTCTAATTATTTGATTTCTTCTAACTCTGGACTTGCTATTTTTTTATCCTACTGTAGACTGAGATGGTGCTTCAGAAAATGGGACCACAACCAGAAGATTGGATTCCCAAAACTGATCTGGAGATTGTTGAAGAAGTCCTGAGAGACCAGAACAATTCAAGATCAATTACTTTCCTTTCTAGCATCAGAGTTTCATCTGCTTCCAAGAGGTCTAGCGTCTAAGTTGGGCGCATCCGTGATTTAGAAGAACAGTTATCAAGTCAGGAGCAAGATTTGTTGAATGCAGCTGGAAGGGTTCAACGCGAGATGGAGGAACGGATGCAAGAGCAGGAAAGGAGATTTGAAGAGATGAGAAAGAAGCAGGATGATGAACTTGAAGCAGTGAAAAAGTCCAGCGAAGCGAATCGTCTGGCATTTGAGAAGAGGCAGAAGGAAATGGATGGCATGCTTAGTTACCTGTTGAGGATGTCGCAGAACTCCCAGTCCCAGTCCCCGTGACTTGGGCCAAAAATCTCTGCGTGCTAATGGGTCGGGTGGGCCGAAACATTGTTTTTTTATTCCTTTAGTCATTCGAGTTTGATACACTAGTTTCAGTCTACCAGAATTTTAAAGTTTGCGTGTGATGCAATTCATATTTATAAATTTTCTGCCATTTCAAATATTTGCTTCCATTTAATTTTGTTTCGTAATTTGCGTGGAATTTCAATTTTTAATCAAATTTGTCCATGCAAAAAATTGGTGACGGCGTCACATTCCTCCCGGCCCACAAGGCAGTTCCGAATGGGCCGGCCCAAAAAATGACACGTCATCATCGCGGGGCCCACATGCAGACGCCATGTCATCGTTGACGGCCCCACCTACATGCTGCCACGTCAGCGTCGCTGGACCCACCTGCCAGCTGCCATGTCATCTCTGCTGGCCCCACCTGTCAGATGCCATGTCATCGTGGTGGGACCCACCTGCCAGCTGCCACGTCATCATCGTCGGACCCACCTACCAGTTGCCACGTCAGCATCGTCGGACCCACCTGCCAGCTGCCACGTCATCATCGTCGGACCCACCTGCCAGCTGCCACGTCAGCATCGTCGGACCCACTTATCAGCTGCCATGTCATCATGGTGGGACCCACCTGCCAGCTGCCACGTCAGCAGTGTAGGTCCCACCTGCCAGAATCCTAGTGACGCCATAAATCTTCCGTGACGGCATATTTCGTCAATGAATATGCTAAACGGTGACAGATTTTCCTATTTTAGGTGACGTAGAAGGTCCGTCACGGATAACCTATCTTAGGTGACGCCGTAAGGACCGTCACCGAAGCTCAATCTTGCGTGATGAAAATTGTGTATTCCGTCACTATAAAAGAATCTATGATGGAGCTTCCGTGATGACCCTGGTGACGCCACGTTTTCGTCACGAGGGAGTACTTAGTGACGGAAATGGCATTTTCGGTGATGATAGTGATTTTTCACAAAAACTCTTTTCTCTTGTAGTGAACTTGTCAATGCATATCCTCATTTTGATCACTCTAACCTTAATCACCTAAAGATGCCTATGATAGGGGCAATGAGAGCTGAAAGCTAGTAAGTATCATAATTTATGGGAGCTCTTTATGAGACTTGCAATCCCTGTTTCCCTCTGCGAAGGGCCTTTCTTTTGCTTTGTAGTTGAGTCAGTAAACCTATTCCCTTCTATCTCAGCAAGTATTTTGAGTTGATGTGTTTCATTCATTCATATGATGATTTATGCAATCATGTTTCTTATGTTCCTTGTTTTGCACGTTGCTCTTATCTTGAAGTTTACTACTTTGAAAGCTATCATTGAAAAGCCAGCTATTTGTGAACTCCAGCAAATTATCAACTATTCTTCGACCAAGATCTAAGTTTGCCATTACCAATTATGATTCACTTTATGTATCTTTATTGTGTTTCCTTTACTTATTACAAGTTGAGTTATATAATAGTGAGTTGTCTTCTATTTTGATCTATGTATTTGATGAATGTGATGCTTCTTGTCCGTATTCTTTCATCGACTCTTCACTCCATAAACCTGAGGCCATGTTTATTGAGCTCAGTTTCGCTTGGGGACAAGCGAAGTCTAAGCTTGGGGGGAGTTGATACGTCCATTTTGCATCACTATTCTATGTCTTAATTCACTATTATTCATTGATATATTTCGTATTGAGAGGTGATAGTTATGTTATTTCATCTATTTTTGCATGGTTGATGACTTTTGGAGCATGGACCGCTGTAGTCAGGATTCTGATGGAAAAGGTGCTGTTTGGAGGCAAAATTCGCGAAGATCAGAAAATCCGGGAAAATATACGGAAAATCATATTTTTCTAGAAGACTAAGGGTGCCATAAGATGGAGTGGAGATGAGCCACAGGGGGCCCACACCACCCCATGGCGCGGGCAGGCCTAGGCCGCGCCTGGAGGTGGTGTGGCCACCCTGGCCCACTCCAGCCTCTCCCCTCTGGTGTATATCATCCTCCCGAAACCCAAAGACTCGGGGAGCAACCACAGAAAGATTCCGCCGCCTCGGCAGGGCGGAAAACATCGAGAGAGAAAGATCTCTCCGGCAGACAGATTTCTGCCGGGGGAATTCCTTCCCGGAGAGGGGAGATCGTCGCCATCAACACCACCATCAAGCTGGACTTCATCGGGATCATCATTATCACCACCACCATCATCACCATCAGCACCCTCATCACCATCTCCATATTGCTGTAACAATTGGTTGAATCTTGCATTAGTTCATAGGAGAAACTTTCCCGGTGTTGATTACTCTTTGTAGTTGATGCTATTGAGTGAACCATTGAATTATTTTTTATGTTTAGATTGTTATACATCATTATTCGATCTCTGACCGTGATCCATATGATGTCTTGTGAGTAGTTCGTTTTGTTCTTGAGGACATGGGAGAAGTCATGTTGTTAGTAGTGGAGTTGTGTTGAGAAAGATTCCATAGTTTGATATTCAAGTTGTGGTGTACTTCTTCTAGTGGTTTCATGTGAACGTCGAATACATGAAACTTCACCTATATGGGCCTAGGGGAATGCATTGTGTATTTGGCTACTAATCGTAGGGGTTGCTGGAGTGAAAGAAACCTGAACCCCAATTAGGAAACCATTGCACAAGGGCGTAAGGGTCTTAGAGTTTAAAGCTGTGGTTAGGTTTCTACCTTAATCACTTTCTTGTACTTACAGATGTTTGCAAGGGGTATAATCACAAGTATGTATTAGTCTTGGATGGGGCGATACATTATCACAGGTTTACCCACACAACACTTAGCAAGCTAAAGAAGATTAATCGACTATATGAAGCGAAAGCACTTGACAGTCTTCCCATGTGTCCTCGAGAAAGTTTGGTCATCTTAAGTAATACAATCGGCTTGTCCTTTGCTACATAAAGGATTGGGCCACTTGTTGCATTTATTCCTACTGTCTTTTATTTACTCGTACTTTGTTTACTTGCTTTATCGAAAACCCCTAAAAATCCGTTTGCTAAGTATTTGCAGAGAATTCCTGATCCATACCACTAGCTAGCACCTTCTGCTCCTCGTTGGGTTCGACACTCTTACTTATCAAAAATAGTGCGATACACCCCCTATACTTGTGGCTCATCAATCTCCTCCAATTCCCCGTCCCGACAGGGTGCTAGAACGGAGTTTCTGGTGCTGTTTCGTGGAATCTGGTGGTGGCAGCGGAGCGGAACTCCTTCTGGAAAAATGTCGAACCGCCCGGAGTTTTTAGGTCAGAAGGCTCATTATAGGCGAAGAGGGAGACCGAGGGGGTTCCTAGGGCCACCACACCATGCCCTAGCGCGGCTAGGCCCAGCCCGCGCCTGGGGGGGTGGCCAGCCCCTGGCCCTCCTCCGTCTCGTATTCTAGCTCCTTGAGTATTCTAGAAAAATAGGCACTTTGGCTTTTGTCCCATCCAATTCCGAGAATATTCATTTTCTGACTTTCCTGGAACCAAAAACAGCAGAAAATAGGCAGCTGGCATTGTGGCTCTTGTTAATAGGTTAGTCCAAGAAATCATATGAAAAGTACCCCGAAGTGTGGACAAAACACAAGAAAGTGGATAAAACCAAGCATGGAGCATCAAAAATTATAGATACATTTGCAATGTATCAACATCCCCAAGCTTAACTCCTGCTCGTCCTCAAGTAGGTAAGTTATAAAAAGAAAGAATAATTTTTGAGGTGACATGCACCATCGAAGACTTGATCAAAGTATTTGTAAAACATTCAAAGCTGGGATCATAGTACTTTAATCATAACATGAAAGACAAAGTTCTAGCAATAAGACAAAAAAACTATGATGCAACATGAAAAGGCACAAACAAAAGATTCATGAATAACAATGCTTTGCAAGACGTTTGTTTGTTTCACATAAAGAAAACATAGCATAGTGGCATTCAGCTTGTCCCTCAATAGAGTAGCAAATATAAATGCATAGGACACCTTCAAGGTTCACAAGAGTGACTAGATACAAATAGTTTAAAACAAGCAATATTAAGGTATGCATCAATCAACAAGTCTTGGGACAATGCACATAGAACTAAGAATGGCCACTATGCTCTCAAGAAAGTGCTCAAAGAATAAGTGGAGACTCAACAAGTAGAAGAAAAGGTTTTGAATAATTTGAAAGGCTTCCAAATTCATAAAGTATGGTACTCATTAGATTTGAGCTCTCATTGCCCTATCATAAGCATCTTTAATGTGGTTAAGGTGAAAGTGAGGTCCAATGTGAGTTATATGCTTGACAGACTATAAACTAAAAATCCCAAGTCCCTTGAGTACGAGGGCTGCTCCTCATGCTACTCAACTTTAGTTACCGGTAAGTTCTTATCATCGTAAGTATGTGCGTATCATTGAGAACCGCCAACGGGGTACCCCTTGCCCGATGATACGGAAGAATCCCCATATCAAAATGACAAGGCAAGCAGACAATGAGTATCTCAGCAATCTTCTTATTTACCATGGGAAAATGGTGCTTTTCTCTCTTTCCTCTTTTCATAAATCTCTTTTTCTTTTTCTTTTGCTCAATAGCTATCTTTCTCTTTTTTTTATAAGAAGAATGCTTCATAGATATCATTATGGTTGTGAGCATGGATTAGACCAGCGGCCCAGGCGTTTCTCTAACACACATACATAACTCCATGGACTTACAAGCTCCCCTTTTATTTCACACCAACGACATCCGCAAACAAAAGAGCAAGGTATCAACTTGGTATATATTTACAAGTGTTGAAAGCGTTCCCCGTGACAGCACGGTTCTGCTCATCCCTAGCCTATAATTAGCAAGCATATAACTTTCATGGAGAGTTCACAATGGTTCAGGTTTATTAAGTGCAGGAAATAAAGTGTGCCATCAAGTTCGTGAGAGCTTTACTAACTAACTTTCTCGAAACAAGCAAACATTTTATTCAGAAGAAAACAAGGCATATTGGATATGCACGGAAGTATAAAATGATGCTAATAGGTAGGTATGGTGGACACTTTGGCAATATTTGGTTTTAGGGAGTTGGAAACATGAGTAAAACATACTCAGTGAAAGTGAAGGCTAGCAATAGTAAGGGAGCGACAAACGAGAGAGCAATAATGACCATAATCATGCAGAGCGACAAAACATCATTGATCAAAGCATGAAGTGATACTACAAGTTGAAAACTAAAGGATCATAAAGGCTATGGTGACTTGAGATAGTCATAACATGGTGTGAGCATGTGCCAAGTCAACCCAAATAAAGCATCAAAGGAGAATACCACTATACTATGCTTTAATATGCTAAAACAACGCATGATTCATCCAAGGCACATTAAGAAATCTCAATTGTTTATAACAATTCATGCTACAGCAAAGAATACTAAGCATAGAGCCAAAACAATATCAAGCATGGCATGGTAGAGCATAGGCCACAGTCAAAAACAAGCTCTCTTTACCACTTAAGCATGAGCTTTCCTACTCTTTTCCAAACCAAACCAAACCATTTGAACATCAATGAATGAAAGGTGAGGTCCAACCAATTTATTCATAAAACTAAGCAAACCACGCAAACTAAAAACCAAAACGAAAACAAAAAAGAAGACTCTCCAAGAACAACACAACTATGCATGAAACAATAAAAATGAAGTGTTTGAAAGAAACCTGAGATTTTTATTGATGAAGAAGGGGATGCCTTGCGCATCCCCAAGCTTTGACGCTTGTACTTCTTGGATATTTCTTGGGTGACACGCGTGGCATCCCCAAGCTTGAGCTTTAGTCCATCCTTCATCTCATTACTCATTCCTTTCATATACCTGAAATTTTTCCTTCATACAAAACTTCACACAATCTTTATTAGCAACATTAGTGCACTTAAGATAAATAAGTCTTAAGGTTCAGTTCTAACACAAATAAACTTCCATTATAACACTAGCTACTGTATCACTTCCCTCAAAAAGCTCAATTCCCCAAAAGAACTCAAAAAGGAACCAACAAGAAGCAAATGCAGAAAATGGCAGAAATCTGTCAAAACAGACCAGCAGGTAAACACGAATTTTTTTGAAGACCTTCGGTTGCTCAAATCGAAAAGTGTTGAACTAACAAAACTTAGATAACAACCTGGGTCAGAAGCACAAAAATTCACGCCTCAAAATGACGTTCAGAGATTTTACACGAATTTTTACGGTGAAGCACAAAAATCTGTTTAGGGACAGCAACTTTCCCAATCACTACTTCTCTCTCATTAGAGGTTACTCTTGGCACAAAAAACAAATAAAAAGGATAAGGAGCAGTTATTACAGAGGTAATAAGACTCATCTAAAAAATTTGGGTTATCTCCCAATAAGTACTTTTCTTTAACGCCTTTAAGTTAGGCATAAGCAAAAACTAAAATGGATAGAATAGAAGTAAGCGGAGATAATCACGGTGAAAACATTGTTTTGTTCAATGAAATCCTTTCGTTAACAAGGTTGATCAGGTCTTGTTACCAAAACAAATTCATATGAGACAAAACATTGTATTTCACTAATGATTATGTTACCTCAACCTTGATAGCAATGGTCCCAATCATAATAGTTTCAAATTTTTCTCTTGGTATGGGACAATATATTTCTCCAATTTGAATGCCCTCAACATGTTCAATTGAATTCAAACCATAAGTCCTTTCAATCTTCTTGGGGAAATAGACAGTATGTTCTTTGTCATTAACATTGAAGGTCACCTTTCCCTTGATTACAATTAATAACAACTCCTGCAGTGTTTAAGAAAAGGTCTCCCAAGAATAATAGACATATTATCATCTTCAGGCATATTAGTTTGAGAGGATGCTCACATAAGAAATATGAAGTGAAGTAAAAGAGAGCATCAAGAAGCAAATCCAAGACACATTTAAGTCTAACCCACTTCCTATGCATAGGAATCATGTATGCAAATAAATTCGCAAAGAACAAAGTGACAGGCATAGGAAGATAAAACAAGAGTGACTTCAAAACTTTCAGCACATAGAGAGGTGTTTCAATACCATGAAAACTTCTACCACCATATTTTCCTCTCTCATAATAATTTTCAGTAGCCTCATGAATAAACTCAACAATATAACTATCACATAAAGCATGCTTTTCATGATCTACAAGCACTAGAGCTTTATCATAAACATCTTCAAAAGAATCCTCAGGAACATAACATTCATCCTCCTTTAGTAAGCATGGAGGACAATCAAATAATGTAGAAGGTAGGCATGGGTAGCTAATCCATTCTTCCTCCTTTTGTTCATCACTCTCCTCCTCTTTTTCATCTAATGAGATTTTAGGTTCATCAATTTCTTCTTCCATAGTATCCTGCAAGGCATTAGCCTCTTCCATTTGTGGAAAGCATCTATAAAAATATTCAAGAATATAGCCATTTTCATCCTTGTAATTATCAAAGCAAAATTTAAGTATACCATAAACCTCATACTTATAAGGTGAATCATCAATATTTTCAAGCAAACTAGCAAGTTCGAGGGAAGTGAAAACCTAATTTATTGATTCGACACAAGGGGAGCCAAAGAATATTTATAAGCCTTAACAACTGAGTTGTCAATTCAGCTGCACCTGGAAACAATCTTGCTCACAGCAGTTTATCAGTAGCAACAGTTTTGTAGTAGGAATAGCAGAGTAGTAGCAGTAGTAAAGCAAGGACAGTAGTAACAAAAGCAGTAAACAATGGGATTCGAGTGCGGTAGGCATAGGGATGGATGGACGGGCGTTGCATGGACAGGACAATTCACATAGCAATCAGAACATAGGGAAATTGCAGATAATAAGATAAAGCACCCAAGTACTAGACAATCCTAGGCATGTGTTCCATATATAGTCATACGTGCTCACAATGAGAACTTGCACAACATCTTTTGTCCTGCCAGCCCGTTTGCAGCGGGGCCTCTAGGGAACTACTAGCAATTAAGGTGCTCCTTTTAATAGAGCACCGAAGCAAAGCATTAACACTCCGTGAACACATGTGATCCTCACATCGAAACCATTCCCTTCCGGTTATCCCGATTTCTGTCACTTCGGGGCCATAGGTTCCGGACAACAACGTGTGTATACAACTTGTAGATAAGACCAAAAACAATACTATCATAATGAATCAATAACATGTTTAG